>CM031240.1:345869977-346379977 GCA_018340775.1 Taxus wallichiana var. yunnanensis | reverse complement strand
CAAGGTCGTCCCTCCAAGAGTAACATTTCCCTTAAAGAAATTGTGCAGGTAAGCAGCTTCAGCTTCATTCCTTTTTTCCTTCCTTGAGTAAGAGAGGTGGGTCCTCTCTGAAGATCAAATGATCCTCTTCTCCTGGAATGTTAGGGGCTTGAATGCTCCTAACAAACAACGTCTTTTAAGACGTTATGTCACTGACTCTTTAGCTGATTTATGCTTGATCCAAGAAACTAAGATGTCTCTAGTAGGTTGTAAGAATGGTTGGTTTCGAAAATGGAAAGGTTGGGAAGGTTGCTTCTTGGACTCACTGGGCACCTCGGTGGGTTGGGTGTTCTGTGGAAATCCAGTTGTTGTAGTCTCAAACCTCTCCTGGTTGATCCAAATTTCATTTGGTGCAAGGTTATTATCAAACATTCTGATGAGGCCTTCTTCTTATGTAATGTTTATGGTCCCTCTATTCCGCAAAAGAAAAGGGAGCTCTGGTCTAAACTTCAGCTTGTCCTTGCCTCGGCTTTGAACTCCAAGATCATAGTTGTAGGTGATTTTAATGCAACTCTCTCTGATACTGATAAATGGGGAGGTATTCAATGGCAGCCTTGTTCTCAAGCTGATTTCATTTCCTTTGTGTCTTCCACCAATCTTGTGGACTTGGAGCCGTGTTCGGGTTGGTTTACGTGGAATAATCAGAGGCTTGGGTTCAGTTCAATGGCGGTGTGCCTTGACAGATTTCTGGTCTCTGAAGTTTGGTTGCATCACAAATTTCTTTTGAAATGCTTTGTTCTTCCTCTTTCCGGCTCCGATCATTTTCCTATTTCTCTAATCATTTCCTTTGATCTTCCCCTCAATGATCGCCATTCAAATTTGAAAACATGTGGTTGCAGGATTCTTCTCTCTCAGCCTCGATTAAAACTTGGTGGGATTCCTTCAAGGTTGAAGGGACTTGGATGTATATTCTCTCCAAAAAACTCTCAATGTTGAAAGATAATTTGCGGGCTGGAATGTCTCCTGCTTCAAAAACATCTTTCAAGAGAAAATCAGAGTGGAAAAAGAGCTTCGTATTCTTAATGACTCTATTTTCTCACATGGGATGCATCAGGCTGACTTTCTTAAAGAAAAATTGCTGCTAAGGGAGCTCGGTGATCTCCTCCTTAAAGAGGAAACTCACTGGAGACAAAAATCGAGGGAAGTTTGGTTGGCTGATGGTGATAAAAATACAAAGTTCTTCCACGCTTCGGTGAAAGCCAGAAGAAATTCCAATTATATCTCCTCCCTTCAGTTGGAAGACAACTCTGTGGCATCCACCCAAATCTGGATCAAATCTGAGTCGGTGTCATTTTTCCAAAAGTTGTTGAATGGTGATTCAGCCACCCCTTGAGTGCTTAGCTTCCCTTCTTTCAACAGATCCCTTCTTTGGTTGATGATGTTGACAATATAAAGCTTCTATCCCCTTTTTCCAAGGAGGAGGTTCATAAAATTGTTTTTTCAATGAAAAGGGACAAAGTGCCTGGTCCTGATGGCTTCCCCGCCTCTTTCTATCAAGACTTTTGGGAAGTTATTGGGGATACAATCTAGCACACTATTGAGGAATCCCAGTGTACATGCAAGCTTCTGGGTGCACTTAATCATACTCTCATTTGCATGTTTCCTAAAAATTCTCTGGCATATTCTTTGGATGACTTCAGACCGATCTCTCTCTGTAATACGTCCTACAAAATTATCTCAAAAGCCATTGCCATAAGAATGAGCCCTCTACTCTCTAAATTAGTGGCACAAGAACAAAGTGGTTTCATTCCGGGAGGTCTATTACTGATGGGATCATTATCTCACATGAATTGATTCATACTCTTCACTCATCCTCTAGAGCTGGCATGATGTTGAAAATGGATTTTAGTAAAGCTTATGACCGTATTAATTGGAGATTCCTTATTAAGTCACTTCATGCTATGGGATTTAGTTGGCACTTTTGCAACTGGATCTTCAACTGCATTGCTTTCTTCTCTTGGTCAATGGTTTGGTAGAAGGTTTTTTCAGTAGTAGTAGGGGACTGAGACAAGGTGACCCTCTTTCCTCTTTTCTTTTTATTTTGGTCGTGGAAGCTCTTAGTCGGAGCATCAAATCTGCCCTTCTAGAAGGTTCTCTTAAGGGTATTCACATAACTTCCAATCTTCCACCTCTCTCGCACCAACAATTGCAGATGATACATTCTTATTTGGTCAAGCATCCATTCCAGAAGCTAGATGCTTCTCTTCTTTACTGAACTCTTATTCTTCAAATGACGGACAGTCATCAACTTCCACAAATCTATCATTTTATTTTTTAATGTTGCTCCAAGAATACAGAGAAGGATCAAAGCAATTCTTGGCTTTACCATGGGTGTCCTTCCGTCCAGATATCTGGGTATTCCTCTTTTCTCTGGACATGGTAAAGCTCTTTTATGGGATGGGCTCATTAACTCTCTTTCTTCTAGATTGCTCTCCTGGAGAGGAAAATGGTTATCTCTAGTTGGAAGAGCCATGTTGATAAACTCTGTTCTTCTGGCCATTCCTATATATATGTTGTCTATCTTGCAGATCCCCAAGATAGTTCTACACAAAATTGAGAAGATCGTCAGATCATTCTTATGGCAAGGGAACAATGAAGAGTGAAAATTTCACTTGGTTAAATGGGATATGGTCAAGCTGCCCAAACGATTGGGTGGGTTGGGTATTATGGATCTCACTCTACAGAATTCAGCTCTCGGGGCTAAACTTGTCTGGAACTTCATTTCAGATGCTAAAAGGCTTGCCTTTCAAGTTCTTTCTCATAAGTACCTTGAGGGTGGTCACCCCGAGTTACTGCTCTCCAGTTGAGCTCCCTAAAGGTTCACATGTCTGGAACTTTTTTTGTAATTCCAAACCCCTGATTGCTGACTCGGTCTCTTGGAAAATCAACAACGGATAGCTTGCCAACTTTTGGGAGGACAGTTGGAACGGGTTCCCACCTATTAATCTAATGCCAGAACTCAACAGAGTTATGAATGAGACCAAAATTTCTTGGGGCTCTTTGGTTGCTGATTATGGTGGCTAGCATCATAACGGTTCGCCTTCTTGGATTTGGAAAGATTTAACCAATATTGGGACCTCCGCTCTCGAATCATCCCTTTACAAGGAAGCCATTTAGGATAGAAATCCACACTTCCTAGGCAGTGAGGACCAACTTCTCTGGCTTGGGGATGTCATGGGTTCTTTCTCCGTGAAAGCTGGTTATGATCTTCTTTTCTCAAGGTCTGACCAGGGCCTCCCCTATTCTTTTGGTTGTTGGCATCATAGTATTTCTCCCAAAGTGGCCATCTTTGGCTGGCTGGTTTTGAAAAAGAAAATTCTGACACAAGTGAGGAGAAGGTCTTGGGGCTATGCGGGACCCACCAAGTGTGTGCTTTGTGGTGTTGCTGAGGAAGACTTGGATCATCTTTTTCTTTTTTTCCCTTTCGCCTCTAGCTGTTGGGATTGGCTCCTTAGTAAATTAAAACTTGCTTGGGTCCCGTGCAAAAATATCAGCGAGACCCTTCTTTCATGGCTGAAATTCAATCTCAAAAGCTCTTTGTGTTCTATATGGTCCATTGCTCCATTCTTCCTCCTATGGCATATTTGGTGGGAGCGCAATCTTTGGCTCTTCGGGAACAAACGGCCGAGCAGCATGTTTTCCTCAACAAGTTGGAAGTGGCCATCTCAGAAAAAGTTAGTATCAATAGTTTGTCTCATTCCAATTTCTCCTCCAGAGATGTAGAAATATCTAATTCTTGGCCTCTCATCAAGTTGCCTAGCCCGGGTTCTATCATCAAAAAGGTCTCTCACAGGTTGAAAAATTAATTCGAAGGAAAAGGGCCAGATGGAGACCCCCGAAAGGTATGTGGAAACTTAATTTTGATGGTGCTTCTAGAGGTAATCCAGCAAATCAGGTGCAAGGTGTATTCTTAGAGATGATTCAGGACATCTTATTAAGGCTGGTTCATTTCCCCTGGGATGGTTCGTGTAATGTTGTCAGAAGCCCAAGCACTTCTGGAAGGGGTAAAGATGGCAGCCTATTTGGGTTTCTCTCAACTTTATATTGAAGGAGACTCACAAATAATTATCCATGCAGTCTCTAGAGGCTCTTCCCCCTCGTGGAAAATCAACATTTTTATCCCCCATATTTTCTTTTGGTTGGGCAAGATTGGTACTTGGCACATCATGCACAATTACCGGGAAACCAATCATGTTGCTGATCTTTTGGCTAACTATGCAATAGATCACCCCGCCGAGTGTCATATCTGATACAGTCGAAGCATGGCAAGGTCTTTCAAGTATTATCTCATATGAGCCAACCAGCCAAAGTTCACAGGTCGGATTTGGCTTCTTGCACGTGCAATATCCCATTTAAG
Source organism: Taxus wallichiana var. yunnanensis (assembly GCA_018340775.1). Taxonomy (NCBI): domain Eukaryota; kingdom Viridiplantae; phylum Streptophyta; class Pinopsida; order Cupressales; family Taxaceae; genus Taxus; species Taxus wallichiana. The sequence continues at coordinate 346,375,581 of CM031240.1, read as the reverse complement.
GGAGGTGGTTGTCTTCTATTTGCTTTGTGATCTCTCTTTTTGCTTCCTCATTGTTGGTCTTTCCACGTGGTTCAATGGCGTTTCTCGGTTTCCCATTTTTTCTCCTCCAGAGCTCGGTGTCGGACGTCACCATGACCTTGGCGATTGATCGTTCCCACCTATCGAAGGTCTTCCATTTCTCCTCGGACCTAGAAGCCAAGGCAATTGAGACTATTTTGGGTGATTCCTATAGGTTTCAGTCTCATGCGCATTCTAATGCGGACATAGCAGCTGCCTTCGTCTCTTTCTACCTGTTACTGGAGGAGGATCTGGTCGTTATCAAATTCATTGCTAACTCTGTTATTCATTCCATTCATCGTGTGGGGCTGAGTGAGGAATTGGCCGACTTCTCCCTACCGGATCCTCTTCTTTGGGTTGAAGAGGTCGATGAACTAGCAATCGGCACAGGACGTAGTATCCAGTGGATTTGTGGTCAGTACAGAGCTCTTCTTCACCACGCACAAAGTGTTAACAACCTCTTCACGATGGGTTGGCTCGATCATCATCTTCTGCCGAGAGGTGGACATTGAGGCTGCTTGGCTTTCCCGTTTATTCTATAATTGATCAATGGAATGAATTAAAGGACAAGGCATGCAGAGCTTATTGACTTCTTCTACGGGAGGCCAATTGTTGTCGTTGGTACCTGTATTGGATGAGGTTGTTGTGTCCCTTTGGTTGCTATGGTCATTTTTTTGCATTGCTATGGCTTTTGGATCTCTCTCTGCGTTGTGGGCAGTAGCCCTTCTTCCTCTTTCCTTCCTTCTTCTTTCCTTCTTCTACCTGTCTTTTCTCTTCTTCTTCTTCTCTCTTGTTAGGTTGGGGCCTAACCCCCGGTTCAAAGCTCCAGTCAAAAGCGTTAAATTATAAAAAAAAACATCAAAACTCTTCTTAACTAGAAAAGATATAAAACTACGCATTTAGGTAGATGTTAGCATCAAGGTGTCCCTATCCTCTCATGGGTGCATCTATCCGGTGTAGTTATAAGTTAAGAACCCTTAGTGAACCTTGACAACACTCTTCCTAGGTTTTTCTAGCAGTTGCTTAGTCTATATTACTCTCTAGCTTGCACAGAATCAACTCCCTCTTTCATTTTCTTATGGTTTCATAGTGTTGCATGCTTATTGTTTGTGTCTTACTGTAATTTATCATCAAGATATCATTAGTTCTGATGAGTTTCTCTCGAATGTTTTTGATGATTAAATGCTTTTGACCAAAGCTATGAACCGGAGGGCGAGGCCCCAACCATACAAAGAGAAGAAAAGAGAAGAAGAAGAAGGGAGAAGGGTGGGCTGAAAACAACCAACCGGAAGAAGGGAGGAGGAAGGAGAAAGAAGAAACAATGTCGGCAAGAACCGACATCGGGAAGAATAGGAGAGAAGGGAAGAGACCAAAGAATGTTGAATAAACAACGCCACTAGAGGCAAAACCAAAAGATCAATGGTACTGAGTACCCGCACGGAGATTTGCTTCCCGAAGAAGAAGACTGAACGCGTCGCCAGCACGATCTTTGAGCTCGTTCTGCTTGTTTCTATTGTGTTCTGCCTTTTCTGCCTATTTAGGAGCAACTTTGTTGGACCCTAGACACGTGGAGGGCCTGCACTCGTTTGGGGACCTGCCTTTGGATTTTACCTTTGAAGTTGCATTGATGAGGCACGTGGAGGCTTCCGCTAGCTCTTCCCATGCTTAGACTTTTCAATGGCGGTGCAACTTTCTCGGCTCGACCACGTGGAGAGCCTGCACTCATTTGGGAATATTTATTTTAAGCATCATACCAAAAGTGCACCGAAGAGACACATGGAGGCTTCCATTGGCCTTTTTTATACTTAGCCGATTCGGGCCTCGAGTGAACAAATAAGTGCTTTAGCTTCGAGGAGGGACGAGTATCGAAAGACTTCAAAGAGATGGTGGCGATCAATTTCAGCCGTCGTGGCCTCTTCTCGGAAACTTGTAGCGCAAATAAACAAAGGGGAAGCCAAAAACACCATAGTCGGAGGATGGGAGACCATATTGCCAAGTGAAGCTGAAGCTAACGACTAAAAAATAAATGCTCACACGGGGGAGTTGTGTGTCATTTCTGCAGGGAAGCAAACCACTCATGTGAAATGATAGAAGGGAGCCCTCACCACACCTTTGTGTCACTAGAAATTTTAATGGCTGTAGGATAATCAATCGCTTGGTTGGCAAGAAGATCCGCGACATTATTAGCTTCTCGAAAAACATGTGTGATGTGCCAACTGCTAAGTTTCCGAGCCAATAGAGGATGTTGGAAATGAATGGGTTGAGTTTCCAAGAGGGGGCCAACCCTTTAGCAATGGCTTGTATGATGATTTGGGAGTCCCCTTCGATGAAAAGTGAGTCACAACCAGAGTGGATGGCTAGTTTAACACCTTCCAGGAGCGCTTGAGCTTCGACCATATTGCACGTATAGTCCCAAAGGGGGAAAGAGCCAGCTGAAATAAGGAAACCTTTATCGCTTCTGAGGATATAGCCGGTACCTGATTTACTAGGGTTACCCCTTGAGGCCCCATCGAAATTCAATTTCCAAGAGCCCAAAGGGGGAGGCTGCCATTTAACACTCCTTTTCAGAAATTTCTCCACTTGGGAAAGGCCACGTTTGACGATGGAACCGGAGCTGGGGATTTTAATGAGGGGCCAAGATTTCCTGATGACAACATCACACGAGGAGAAAAGAGGATTATTATGGCTATTTTTACTAACTTTTTCAGAGATGGCCGCTTCTAATTTGACAAGAAAACTGCAATTCAGAAGACTGCTCACGGAAAAGACACAAGTTACGCTCCCACCAAATGTGCCAAATTAGGAAGAAAGGAGCTATGGCCCAAATAGAACTGAGGGAGCTCACTTGTCCCATCTTGGGCCAAGAAAGGAGAGTATCAATGATATTGTTACATGGAGCCCAAGCTAAATTAAGCTTAGCTAAAAGCCAGTTCCAGCTCTCGGAAGCAAAAGTGCAGAAAAGGAGAAGATGATCAATATCCTCCTCAGCTTCCCCACAAAGAACACATTTAGAAGGACTGGAAAATCCCCAAGATCTTCTGCGCAACTGAGTGAGGATTTTCCTTTTAAGAACAAGCCAACTGAACAATGCTACTTTGGGTAAGATGGAGGGATTCCAGCAAGCGTAGGAACAGGGAGTACCTTTACCAGACATGGAAATAAGCTTTGCATAACCTGCTTTCACAGAATAGGAACCCGTAGAAGCACCAAGCCAAATTAAATGATCCTCGCTATCTTTAAAGGAAGCAGTTCTAGACGAAAGAGCCTCCATGAAAGAGGATGTCTCGAGAGGGGAAGCACCAAGGGTGGCGATATCCTTCCAAAGCCAAGAAGGCGAGCCATCATGATGTCTGTGACCATAATCAGCAACAAAGTTGCCCCAAGAGGCCCTAGAAACATTCATAATTCTATTGAGATTGGGAATAAGATTCAAAGGTGGATGTCCATTCCAACTATCCTCCCAAAAATCAGTCAACCTACCATTGTTGACCTACCAGGAAACCGAGTCGTGATCGAAATCAGTTGCAAATGAAGTTCCAAATGTGGGACCCTTTGGGGAGTTCAGTACTAGAGAGAAAAAGTTTAGGACAACTTATTTTCTATGAAATTAATATTTAATTACAATTTAGATTAAATCATTTGGTGAACCCCCACTCGTGATCTAACACTTGGATCCTTATTTTTCCTATTCTATCATATTTGTCTTTCCTTAACCTTAAACCCTAGTTACATCAAGGTTCATATTTCCATCTATTGTCTATCATACCTCTGATCTGTATAGGTCCTCCTAGGGTTTCATCCTTGGTATTATCTTTCTAGGGCTCTTATTTTACACATTACCTTTTCTTTCATGGCCCCTAAGGTTCCTCAAGTCTCCTTGTATCAATTACTTCAAATGCACCCACCTTACAAAGATACTCTCCAAAAAATTGTACACATAAAGCACTCCCTCGCGATATGTCACCTTCACAAGTAAGTGTCATTTTTGATCGTCTCTCTAACCCCCCTATTATTCATGTTAACACAACCAATCAATCCATTCTTGAGTTAGTTTAAGCTTTACACCTTTTTCCAATATAAATTTCAAGCTATGGAAACCATGATTCAATCCCTCATAGCTGAAATCCAACATCTCAAGGATGTTTCTCATGCCCATGCTAGTTCTTCTTCTACATCTCATCCTGATCCCATGTCTACTACATGTGCTCATACAAGCGAGGTCAAAGTCTTACCACAACAAAAACCTCTCCAGTTTGATCAGAATGCTAGACAACATGATATATTATTTGTGCTACTCGATAATCACTTAATTACTTTCTTACCTAATCATTACCACCCTCCTCATCGAGTTATTTGATATAAAAGTAGACCATATTGTAATTACCATGGGATTAATGGACATTGTGATGACAATTGCTATGCTTTAGAACAAAAATATGACATCTAGAGCGTAAGGGTTTCATTTCATTTGTTACACATCATTCTTCTCCATGCAAATACATCTAATCTATTGAAACAACGTTGTTGTAATAAAATGCTTTCAAAGGAACTACTTAACTAAATTGAAATGCACACACGAATTGAAATTCTCACATGAATTAAAATGATAGTAAGGAAAGTTACTAAAGCAAGGAAATATAAGACGCATTCAAATAACCATTCAAATCAAAGTACTAGAACTTAAACTTATTAGGAATAACGATCATGCATGAAATATCAACCCTCCAATCTCCTTAGTTGAGTGGGCCCTTGCTCTCCTTTGGGATTGAGGTACTTAACACCAATGGATACTCAAAACAACATATAGATTATATTGATTCAAATAAGTTTAGAACATGCTTCATCATAAGACTGTAAATAATTATCAACTGGTATATAGAACTGTATTGAAAACTACCAACTACTAACTATGAAACAATTTCAAGAAGGTGTCTTATAGAAAAATTAGTTGCAGGTCGTGACGCAATGATAGACAAACGAATTTAACTAAATAACAACATCATTAAAGCTCAATGAAATCCTGTAATATAGTTAAAAACAAGGTCCTCGTTTGTAGGTTGCTATGAGAAAACCCTCTAGAATGACATGGTGAAAAGAGACTCGGTCTTCTTAACTATTACTTCCTCGAAATTGGCAAAGAATGTGCTTTATAAACCTACACGTGTCATCACATTACTCACAAAAGTAGTTAGTGGGAATTCCTACAGTCATTAGTTCACATGAGACAAGAACAAGAGAAATGCATCAATCTTACTTAGGATACAACTACATAGAACATCCCCATATATTAATTAACATATTTAGGATAAAATATATAGCCATATGGATGATATAATAAGTCAATTTATGTACTCATCATCTCCCCTGCACTTTACCTTTTGCATGTCCTCATGAAAACTCATCTCTGTCTTGCTCTTTGTCCAAGTTGTTGTGCCATATCATACTCCTCGAATTGGTTTGCATATTGCTTCCTTGTCCCTTTACACCCCTGAGTTTCCAAGATAACATATGCCCATGCTTTGAAATTGTTGTGAGATTGGGCAATAGTATTCTGCCAAGTAGTCATGGGATTGAGAATAAGGGGAGGTCTTACTTGCATGCCAACCCATTCATTATTGTATTCTTTACACCATTCTCTTCCAACTGCCTGATGATTATAACAAGTAAGCCTCCCTCCTCATACTCCAACTGAGGTTTTGTGGAGAGATCACTTCCCTTATCTTCAATGGTAAGCTCAAAGTGTCCCATATTTTGTCACAAGCCTTTAGAGCTTCACCAAAATTCTGCTGACAATAAATTTCAAAATCTTGAACACATTTGGCTAATATCTCTGAAGTATTCTTTCCAATGCTAGCCTGATAATATAGAGACCTGAAATCCTTTTTCATTGAAACATCGTTGTGGTGGGTAGGCCTAATATAGAAACCAATAGTTCAAGTTATTTGATTAAAAAGTTATGTTTTCTCACCCCATACAATCTGGTTCCTAATCAATTATTGAAAAACTCTTAATTGAAATTCCCCACAAACAAATTGATGAAGAAGTTAGGGACATTGGTAACCAACATGTTATGAAGATAGAATTCACATAATAGATTTTGTATTTCTAGAGTACTCCCTTGATAAATTTCTAAAAATGTTTTCCCATCCGGAGCCTTATGGGGCTCTCCACAACACATCCTTTGTAATTGTCATGCATAAAACTGTTCTTGAAGAAACATACTGTAAACAAAAGAAGGCTTCCTACAAGCTAGAATTTTGCAAGCTAGAGGACAAATAGATTCCACAATTGATTCCAATTTCTTTTTAGTATTTGATCCCTGAATCAACCTCTTCCTTAAGTTTCTTATTTTCTTAGACCAATTCCTTGTTTTAAAGAGACAATTGGTCACAACGAGAAGACAAATCATTCCATGCTTGTAATCCAATATTCTTTTGCCTTTTTAAACTATCAACTTCTATTTTCAAGATAGTTATTTCCCTAACTTTCTCAATAGTTCACTGAACAAATTCATTTTACATAGACAATTGAGTATCTTCCATACCTTTTAATTTCTTCTTCAGAGCAGCAATTTCATCTTGATATTGTTTTAGGAATTTATCTTCATGTGATTCCATGCGACCAAATTCTTGCAGCATTTTCGGAGCTCCAGTCTAAGTTTCTAGTGCTACAGAATTTCTAGTGTTGTAGACAGCTTAGGAGCTTCAACAATGTCCAACATATCGGTGTAAGGGCATTGTTCTTTGGGAAGGGTTATCGTAAATTCATCATCATTCATTGGTTTACTAGGAGCAGACGAAGTACCAACCTCATTAAATAATACATGATGAGAAACTTTAGGTTTCTTTGAGGTACAAGTCCTCTTTGGTCTCAACGACATAGCAACAGGGGTAGGTAGGGTAATATTCTCCTTGGAAGCTCGAGGCATAGAGGTTTGATTGTCCTTACTTGCAGACTATTCCATAGGTACATTTGAAGGCCAAGGGCTGTTTTAATCTTAGGATGAACACCGACAGTGATTCATTTTTATTTTCTTTTGTTTAGAACTCTCCCCTACACATATCCTTTCTATCTTCCTCTTAGGCTTACAAAAATCCTGATGGACACATATTAACTAGATGAGCCCTGGGTGCTTTAGGGAAGCTTTACCACCTCCATTCTTGTATTTCGACCCACTTTAATGACAACCTTTGCAAGATATTATGGAAGATTGACCTTCAGCTCAAGGTTCATCCCACCCTTCTTCAAATGAGTAATAATTTTCAATGTATCACCCCTAAGCACCGATGGCTGGCCATCACAGATAAAATATCTATTAACCTATATAACTACTTCCTTCCAGTGACTTGGAAAACTCTTCTGCTTAATGCCTTTTTGAACACCATGGGGAGTGAGGATTATTTCAGGTAGGGCTTCCCTTCATCATGAAACAATGGTATTAAATCTTTAAGAGGGGCATTAGTTACAATTTTGAGCCCAAAATTGGGAGGTCGGATATGGTAGCAATAATTTGGTTGTTTCTCTCAATTATTTTACCTCATATATGAGAGAGCAGTAGCCTCAAAATTTAACTCGGAATTTATCAACTAAATCTTCATCAAAACCCTCAAATTTCCAAATAAATTCTAACCAACCTGAGTCGTGGAATACTTGGGAGATGACAACATTTTACAGGAGAGGCTCTGCAGACTCTAGTTCTGATTTCTTCTTTTGCCCCGTAGCATAGATAAGTCTAGATGGAATTACGATAAAATGGATAAGGTTTATGTGAAGGAAACATAACAATTGCATGAAACATCGGTAGTGGAAGTTTGAACTATATTTTGAGCTCTTAATAGCATTGATTCGACACAAAAACGGTGGTGAAAAAGTGTGATGATACTTAATTGGGATGGAAAGGTTCAATTCTTCACATAGTTCCCGTCTCGATCATCATGAATGTGTATGCCACTTTTCCTTCTCAAAATAATATGACACATGTCGTTTATTTGCCCACTATTACTCATTATCTCCCACTTCACGTCATGAGATTTTATTTGACATCCGAAATAAATGCATTGGGAATGGGACTTTGATTTTTCATATTAAATAAATGTAATGGGGAGTTCTAAAGAGTTAATATTTGTAGCAAGGGATGAATTCACTTCACCTTGCCAGCTCAGCTCTCAAATGACTTTTGGTGCTCCACGTCCTGCATTCGAAAAATAATTGTGATTAATGCACATTTTAATAATTTACATTCCTAACCTTTATTGAAAGCATGAAATAAAACAAGACAAACTATGATCTAGATCAAAACTATGATCTTCTTCCTTTATTTGAATATGAAACAAAATATTCATGACGGGAAGAGCTATAGTCTTCCACTAAATCAATTTCTTTGCACAACAATATGTCTTTAGTGAAAGTCTCCTTATCCTGGGGTTTTTGATACATTCTCAATCGATGGCCATTCACCAGGAAGGTTCTTTTGTCACCATTAATTGGTAACAATCTCATAGATCGATTATCATAAACTTTTGATCAAAGAATACTTGGCAAAGATCACACAAGGAGTCCGTGTGGGATAGAAGGCCAAGATCAAAGGTGCGGAAGGACAGAAGGACCCGTGCATAGAAGGCAAGTTCAGATTTTAGGACTTAGCCGATTTTGAGCATGAAGATCTATTTTTAGAAGATGGCATGCAGAACACATCAACGATGCAGAGATGTGTGCACCATGCATTGTCTATATTTGGAGAAGTGGTTCAAAGCATCTATGCATGGAGACAAGCTAAGAATAGAATTGACACTTCAGTTAACTATAAGAGAACTATAGATAGCGCACTTGCATGTGTGGCTATAATTGTAAACAACGTGTGGCTATCAATAACATGTGACCTATTTCTGGAATAGATAAGTGGTGAACGACAAGTCCCCACCCTATATATATGATGTTAGGTGCATAATATATGGATGTATCACAGAGAGCGGTGTATGTATGATTTTGGATGTATGAATGTGTGTATCGATCCATTCGTGCTTTGAAATAAATTGATAAGATTGTAAGGAGCTTCCATATTTATTAATAAATGGAAGATATCAAGTGAATCTAAATGTCATTCTATGTAATTTAGTAGTGCATGTTATTAGTTCAATGATGATTATTGTTTAAGCTTGTTCTTTCATAGATCTGTGAGTAGCATGCACTGTGGAATGATGGATTAGTTATGAATCTATATGTTTCTTCCTTCATCATGTTAACATCCCTGTTATAAAGAACCCTAAAGAGGGAATGGTACCTTTGTGCGCTTCGGGTGAGCACTCGCCTAGGTCTGAGTGATGCGTCAAAGCACGACTAGGGTGTTATCTTGTAAATTCTAGGCTGCATCATTGGTTCATACGGACCTCTTTTCATTGTCTTCAGGATGGTTCATGATGAAGATGTACCGGTTAACTCTAGCAAGTATTGAGGAATGGATACATGATTTGGAGGAAGAATATGCATGACGGTTTAGCAATGGATCTGAGTTTAACACACGCACTTGGGTAGAACATAATCTATATGATAGCTTATATGAGATTTTTTTGCTATCTTTCTAGTAGAACTATACGAGTGGCTTACTACTTATGCATCTCAGTGGAATTGGAGGTATCGTGCACTTGTCTGGACACATGAAGAATTTTAGGCCCTCTATGATGCTGATCTGATTTGGACTCGCACGGTGGATACGTGGTTTCGTGGTGTTCTAAACAGTTATATTCTGGAATATTCAATTTCAATGTACTCGTGCCCAGAGGTAGTTGAATTCCAGTTTTTGTGGTATCAAAGAGGAACATATTTACACGGTATTCCGCTAGCAATTAAGATCTTAATGGTAACTTTGAACCTGGAGAGTAAACCGATGGCTAACTAAACTTCACCACGCGCGAAGGCAGGAACAGGTTTGGTATTAAGATGGTAGACCTAGTGGCGGAAAAGCAAAGAGAGGAAAGGAAACTTAAGTATAATGAGGTGCATGAGAGGGAAATAGAGAAGTAACGCTCCATTGCAGAAAGTACGGCATTGAAGAGAGAGTCGGCTCGTGAAGGATTTACGGCTCACGTAGAAGACATGAAGCCGAGCATCAGAACTCCCCATCTTGGAAAGCATGACAAAGATCCCTTCTCGGCCTCACATGGAAGTGCACCAACAGAGACTACTTGGGCCACTGTGCACGCATCTTAATCCACTTGGTGACCTAGCCTTTGCGCTTGGTTTTTCAGTATCTAGTACGACAAGTAACCAACAAGCTAACTTAGGAAGTAGGAAAGCAAGAGTAAGTCAGGGATCAAGTACATCAATGGCAGGACAAATGGCTTAAATGTCATTTAGAGGAGCATTCTTGGGCGCTTCATCTGCACAGAATGTAAGCGCGCAGAATACTAGACTCACCTCTGGAAGTGGAACTGCTTCACAGACTGTAGGGGTTCTATATAGTACTACTATCAGAGCACATGGGAGTACATCTACAGGCCCTATTCCAACTATAGGTGGTGGATCAAAAGGTATAGGTGGTTCTATTTCTGGTGGATCTGGTGGTTTTGGAGGCAGAGGGAACCCAGGAGGTTCGGATCAGGTGGTCAAGGTCCGCAGCAACCACAAAATATCTATATGGAGATGTCGCTTCGTCTCCCAGAGTATAGAGGTATAGAGGATGCTACCAAACATGTGCATATGTGTGAAATATTGTGGCATGCTAAAGGGATCACAACTGCTGAGCGAAAGGTAAGTCAATTCGCTACTACATTATAGGCGCGTGTACGCCTAGTATAGGAAGTTTAACCCTAATCAAACTTGTGTGGATTATGTAGCACTGAGGGATGCTTTCTTAAAAGAGTTCCATATCCATGAGTTTGAGCAGAAGTAAGTATAAGTGCGCTTAAAGATATCAAGCAAGGAACTATTGAGAGTGTACATGAGTATGATGCTCGTTTTAAGACACTTCTATCTAAGTTGTCTTATGATATTCATGAGACTAGCCAAAGCATGCACAATGGTTCGTTGGAGGATTGATTACATCTTTTAGGAGGGCGTTATCACATAAGACATACAGATCCACGTGAAGCACCGGAAGCAACTTTACGTGTTGAGGCGGTGAGAGCATTAATACCGGCATTAGCCCATTTTTAGAGGCATGATTGTAGCTATGGCAAAGTAGTTAGAAAAGTTGTCAGCAAATTCAGCCCATGAAACGCACTCAGAATTTGGTGTACAGATTGTGAAGTGGAAGGTCACACTAAGAATAGCTACCCTCACATGCATTTGTTCGCTCATTACTACTAGATTGTGAGATTTGTAATTTGAATCATGATGCGAGTCACTGTCCTTTGTTACAGCGCACGATAAGGAAGAATGTATCTTGCTTTTGTAAGATTTGTAGGTCCATGACCCATGATACTGAGGATTATCGGTTGATTGGTCAGATCTAGGATGCTATAGACATTGGAATACGACAAACAAGTATAACAAATAGTTCTAAGGGTAAGAATGAGCACCAGGATCGGGATCATAATCAAATGCGCTATGATAGGAATGAGGGGCGTTTTGAAGGAGGTCGTGGAAGAGGACGTGGATATCGTGGTGGATATGGAGGACGAGGTCGAGGTGGAGGAAGAGGAGAGTTTCCTCATGGAACATGTTATACATGTGGATCTCCTAACCACTATAGGTGTGAATGTCCTCAGAATAATGCATGTTCTTTCTACGGGAAGAACCATAGCTATGAAGAGTGCCCAGACTTATATGAGCATCTGAGTAAGCAACATAAGCAAGAAAAAAAGGCGTTGGGATGGTTAGAATCCAACACGCAGAGGAGATCAAATGGATGCTCAAGATAACATAAGGACCTAAGGCATCGACAAAGTGAAGATTACTACACACACTAAAGCTACGCGCGAGAAGAATTACACCGTAAGCCTACAATTACCAAGGAGGGGGTTTTGCATGCGAGGTACCCAGATCCTACTCATCAGAAGAAAGTTTACCAGGATACTATGGAAGTGCTAAGGAATATTCAAGGTGAGATACAATATCTAAAGGAGCAAAAGAAAGCATCGGAGACAGTTCAAATTGATATCGATGATCTGCGAGAGGTATGCAAGATGTTGCGCCAAGAGAACATTATTCCACTATTAAGAAGTTGGTTAAAAGGGAACACTTCGGGCGTAAGTCTTGAGACCGGACGATAGATTCTACATGAAAATCTTCCCCCTGATAACATTGACTATGACAAAGAAATTACTCTGAATGTTGTTGTGGATGGGTGGCTTTTGAGCAACATATTGATCGATACAGGTGCAGAAGTAAATGTGCTGACCTTAGATGCATGGGTGAAAATGGGAAGGCCTCCATGCAGCCTTCATCTAATGTGTTATTTCGGAAAACTAGACTAAGGCCATGCCCATAGGAGTTTTGAAAGATGCATCTATCACTATACAAGGGGCCAAGTTCACTGGGGATTTTGAGGTATTATCACTTACAGAAGTAGACAATTTTCCAGCCTTGATTGGACGCCCTTGGTGTTATGCAAATAATACTGACTTGAGATTCAATAAGGGATATATCAACTTTGAAAATAAGGAGGAAAGGGTTGTGATACCTTTGACAGATGGGAAGTCTACACCCTATGTTGAGCCTCTAAGTGAGGAGGACTTAAACAGAGTCTATTTATGCGTTATTCAGGACCCAAAGGTCAATGAGCCATCAAAAGAAGGCATTCTACAGTGGGAGGATTCTCATTCTATTAGTGATACTACGAGTATTGCTTGTGAAAATTGGGCTCATGGTAAATATGAACTGGTAGGGCGCGAGGTGAAAAGTGTGCTTACACGTGAGAATATATTTCGCTCAATTCGATGGATAGGAAGCACAGTACCTTGGTATATAGGGACGAAGATCTTTCTTCCTTCTCAAGGCCATGGAAATGCAAAGTGGGTAGATCCAATTATAAGGAGGGATATGTTAGTGTATATACTATGCAGACATCAACGCGCCGGTGGATAGTCCACAGAGATAATCTTATAAACGGGAATAGATTGGAATAGATTTGTCTACCTGTGTTTATAAGGAACAATGCACCTATGCAAATCTGCACTTATCATGGTGATTGACCTGTTCAACATCATATTTAGCAAAAGTGTGAGAGAATCTAGACGAGAGGACAGAAGCATTACCACCTTCACTGGGTGCATAGATTGTATTTCACGCTACAAGGATGTGCATGCACTTAGTATGTATATGCATAACTACATAGAGAAACCGGGAACCGACAAGAGTTGGCTACATGTGTATGATCCATACTTTTGAATACTTCTCTACTAAACCTCCCGTAATGTGAGAGGCATTAAAATTTTCAAGCGCTTAACTATGGGAGATAGTGCAAAAGAAGAAGAGCATATTCACAAATTATTTGGTGAGATAGAGTTCGGAGTATGTTTGGAAAAGGACAAAGAAATACACTCCAAACTACTTGAGCGTGCTTTCCTTGAGAAAGAAAAATGAAAGATGGTCTACATCGTGGACGACAAGGAAATTGAGAACATGGATATTGAACATTCACACGGGGTGTGCGAGGTCTTGGACAAAGTGAGTATAAGGATACATGCACCTACCATGAACCCAAGAAGACATAGAAGGTAAATATAGGTTCGAAGGTTGATCCTAAGGAGGCCATAATTGGAGATTACCTGGTCGACTCGAGAGGTAGCAAAAACATTGAGTTACTTAGGGATTATCAGACTTATTCCTCAAGGATATCATGAACTTAAAGGCGTACATGAATCACTTGGGGAAATGAAGATCAAACTTAAGGACGGTGCATGACTAGTTAGGAAGAGACCTTAAAGAATGAATCTTAATTTGCGCATTAAAAGGTGAAAGAAGAAATTGATAAAATTCTGAAATATGGAATTATCAAGCCCTTGATGAGTCGTCGAATGGGTTAGCCCAATGGTGATCATTATCAAGTGTTGAGTATGGAGCTAAATTAATCATGTTTTAGCATGCAAATAGAATTTGTTGTAAGTTAACAAAGAATCGACATCGGTTAGAGTATGATCGGATCGGTCGGGCAAGTTGGAATCAAAGTGACGGTTGGGCGTAATTGACATCGATTACACTGTGTGACGAGGTTTTAATTAACTCGGGATTTATTTTTATTTTTAGCATTGAAATAGATTTAATGAATGTAATTGCATGGCTAAGTGCCCTAAAGTCTTAAATGACTATTTAAAGAATAAAGTTAGGGTGTAGAATGTGTGGTTGTATCATAATTATAAGATAATTATGAGAGAGAGAATTATTGGTGAAGAATAAAAAAACTTGAAGGAAGAAAGTACTAAACATCTCGAAAGTGTAGAAGATTGTAAATCTTCATTGTATATCTTGTCAAAGCTTTGGATAATAGATTGACTTTTTTTCTTGGTGGACGTAGCCCACATTGGGTGAACCACATTAAATCCAAAGTGTTGATTTATGTCTCTTGTTTTGTATAATTCTTCTGGTAGAATATCCACTTTTATTTGCATGTATGCTTAGATTTGATATATTGTTTGTACAACCGGTGTGCTAACCCCAACAACTAGTATCAGAGCTTTGTTTGAGGGTTTTGTGTGTTGATGATTTACTCACAGAGGGTTTTTTGATTGAGTGGGAGCTACAACAATGACAAGATAATAAATACAAGGTAGAGAAGTTTGATGGCCGAAATTATCAATTATGGAAGATGCAGATTGAGGATTATCTGTATCAGAGAGATTTGTACTTACCATTGGATGAGAAGTCTAGACCTATGAAGATGACTGATGAAGAATGGAAGATTCTTGATGGAAAGGATTTGGGATCTATAAGATTGAGCCCTGGCAAAGATCCGTGGCTTCCAATATTACAGAAGTGGCTTCTACGGTAGACTTAATGAAATCTCTTGCTAATTTATATGAAAAACCTAGTGCTTCAAATAAAGTTTATTTGATGAAGAAACTTTTTAGTTCTAAGATGCATGAAGGTGAATCCCTCTAGTCATTTGAATGATTTCCGATCTATTGTAAATTAGTTAAAATCGGTTTCAATACCGTTTGATGATGAAGTAAAAGCACTTTTATTCTTATGTTCTTTGCCTGATAGTTGGGACAACTTGGTAATGGCTGTTAGTAATACAACATCTGCAATAATATTTTGAAGTTTGATGATGTGGTCAGTATAATCTTAAATGAAGAAATTCGCAGGAAAAGTACAAGAGGAAACATCATCTGGAAATGCTTTGAATGTAGAAAGCAAGGGCAGAAGGAGAGATCCAAGAGTAAGAGTAATGGGAAATCAAATTCAAGGGATAGCAGATCTAAATCTAGAAGTAAGGGAATTACTTGTTGGAAATGTGGAAAGAAAGGACATGCAAAGAAAGATTGTTGGTCAAAGAATAAAGATAACCAACAACCAGACAAAGGTAAAGAGACGAATCTTGTTACATCAAAGGTAATGCAAGATGCTCTTATTCTTTCTTTAGATACTAGAGTTGAATCATGGGTTTTAGATTTAGGAGCTTCTTTCCATGCAACCCCTAATAAGGGTTATTTCATAAATTATGTCTAGGGCAATTTTAAGCATGTGTATTTGGGTGATGATGAACCTTGCAGTATTACTGGTAAAGGGGAAGTTCATCTAAAATTACATAATGGAAATACATGGGTATTGAAAGATGTGAGGCATGTGCCAAGCCTCAGGAGGAATCTTATTTCTACAAGGAAACTAGGTGAATCTGGTTGCATGGTTACTTTTACAGGAGACTCTTGGAAAGTCACCAAGGGTGCTTTTGTTATGGCAAAAGGTAAGAAGGTAGGAACGTTATATTTATCTACTTATATTACTGATTCCTTTTTGCATTATCTACTTCAGATTTAGATGCATGCATGTGGCATAATCGGTTGGGTCATATGAGTCAAAAAGGAATGCAGATCTTAAAGGCTAAGGGTAAGTTATCAGATTTGAAAGATTTAGATCTTGATTTCTGTGAGCATTGTATCTTTGGAAAGCAATTTAGAGAGTGAGATTTCTCAAAGTTAGGGCAACTAAGGAGTAGAAATTGGAGCTTGTACACTCAGATGTGTGGGGACCAGCTCAGGTAGCCTCTCATGGTGGATCCCAGTATTATGTTACTTTCATTGATGATGCTACAAGAAAGGTATGAGTTTATTGTATTAAACACAAATCTAATGTTTTTGAAACTTTTAAAAGATGGAAAGCCCTTGTTGAGAATGAATTAAATTCTAAGTTAAAGTGCCTTAGATCTGACAATGGTGGTGAATACTGTAGCAAGACTTTCAATGATTATTGTTCAACGAATGAGATACATAGAGAAAGAACGGTTCCAAGAACACCACAGGAGAATGGTGTTGTAGAGAGAATGAATAGGACAATCATGGAACGTGCTAGAAGTATGATGATACATTTTGGATTGCCCTTGCAATTTTGGGCAGAAGCAGTTGATAAAGTGGTTTATTTGATTAACCAAGGCCCTTCAAGTTCATTGGATGGAGGAATACCAGAGGAAGCATGGACCAGAAAATAGGTAGATCTTTCTTTTCTTAAAGTTTTTCGTTTAAAAGCTTTTGTGCATGTTGATAGAGAAAATAGAAAAAAGTTAGATGCAAAATCCAAGAGGTGCACTTTCATTGGTTATGGATCTAGTGATTTTGGTTTTCATTTTTAGGATTTAGAGAATTCTAAAATTGTTAGGAGTCGTGATGTTGAATGGAATGAAAAGAGAATGTATAGGGATCAAATTTTGGTACCCAAGGATGAGAAAATTGAGAAGTTTATTGATGAAAATGAACTCTCGGGTTTTAAAGAAACACCTACAGAAATACACAATAACCGTGGTCGGTTAGGCCCTGACCGACATTGGTTAGATGAACCACCGACAGTTACAGAGGATCCGAACCAGTGTCGGTTAGCCGAACTAACGTCGGTTAGAGGTGACCGGCGTCGGTCACTGTCAGAAGTTGATACTAATGTCCAGGAGGTCCAGATTGAGCCTCCGGTACCCCAAACTCCTGTGAGAAGGTCACAAAGGGTAAGTAAACTTCCAGAAATATTTTCACCTTCTCTATTTTATCTATTATTGACTGATAGTGGTGAACCAGAAAGCTTTGAAGAAGCAATGCAGGATAAAACTCATGTTCAGTGGGAGCATGGCATGGATGAGGAGATGAACTCTTTGGAACAGAACCAGACTTGGGATTTGGTTAAATTGCTAGCATGAAAGAGAACATTGTAGAACGAGTGGGTTTACTGTAATCAAGGAAGAAGAGGGTTGAGGTAAAAGGTAAAAGGAAAGGCTTGTAGTAAAGGGATTTGCACAAAAGGCAGGTATTGACTTTGGTGAAATATTTTCTCCTGTTGTTAAGATGACTTCTATTCGTACTGTATTGAGTTTAGTTGCAGTAGAAGATTTACATTTAGAGTAACTAGATGTAAAGACGACTTTCCTTCATGGTGATTTGGATGAAGAGATTTATATGCAAAGCAACCGCTTGGGTATGAAGTCAAGGGTAAGGAGAAATTAATGTGCAAGTTGAAAAAGAGCTTATATGGGCTCAAGCAAGCTCCAAGGCAATGGTACATGAGGTTTGATAGTTTTATGCATGAGCATGGTTACTTGAGATGTGAATCTGACCATTGTGTTTATTTCAAGAAGCTTGAAAATCGGAGTGATATTATTTTGTTACTGTATGTGGATGATATGCTTATTGCAGGATCTAGTATGCAGGACATTGGTGAGCTTAAGAGAAAGCTAACTCACACGTTTGCAATGAAGGATTTGGGAGTTGCAAAAAGAATCCTTGGCATGCAAATACATAGAGATAGGAAAAACAAGAAATTTTATTTGTCTCAGGAGGATTATATCTACAAGGTGTTAGAAAGGTTCAACATGCAGAATGTAAAACCTGTTAGCACACCTATGGTTGGAAACTTCAAATTGAGTAAAGATCAGTGTCCTTCATCACAAGAGGAGGTCAAATACATGACACGAGTGTCATATGCTTCAACAGTTGGAAGTGTCATGTATGTTATGGTTTGTATCAGACCAGACATTGCACAGCACAGTGGGATTTGTGAGTAGATATATGGCTAATCCAGGTAAAGAGCATTAGAAAGTAGTCCAATGGATACTCATGTATTTGAAAGGGACATCTAGCATGCAATTATGCTATGGAGGTTCGGATATTTCATTACGTGGCTATGTTGATTCGGATATGGCTGGAGATCTGGATGGTAGGAGGAGCACTACTGGATATATTTTCACAGAGGTGGAACATCGATTAGCTGGATTTTGAGATTACAAAAGGTGGTGGCTTTGTCTACTACAAAGGTAGAGTATGTTGTAGCTATAGAGGCTAGCAAGGAGATGATATGGATGAGTAGGTTCATGGAAGAGTTGGGAAAGGAGCAAGGTAATTATAAATTGTTCAGTGACAGTCAGAGTGTAATTCATTTGGCAAAGAACTCAACATTTCATTCGAGAACGAAACACATTCATTTGAGATATCACTTCATACGCAGGTATTGGAGGATGGACAGTTGAATCTGAAAAATATTCATATGAGCAAGAACCCTGCGGATATGCTAACGAAGCCATTAGCAAAGGAGAAGTTGGAGCTACACTCCACTTCTGTTGGTCTTCGAGTTTGAGACTTGAAGAGGAAGAAACAAAGCTTAGGAGGATCCAAGAATGGCATTGTACAAGTATAGTGTGCAGTAATTAATCTCCAAGTGGGAGATTGTTGAGTATGGAGCTAAATTACTCATGTTTTAGCATGTAAATAGAACTTGTTGGAAGTTGACAATGAACCGCACCGTTAGAGTGTGACCGGCATCGGTCAGGGCAAGTTGGAACCGGTGACGATCAAGCGTAACCAACATCGGTTACTGTGTGATGAGCTTTTAATTAACTCTCGGGATTTATTTCTATTTTTAGCATTGGAATAGATTTAATGAATGTAATTGCATGGTTAAGTGCCCTAAAGTTTTAAATGACTATTTAAAGCATAAAGTTAGGGTTTAGAATGTGTGGATGTATCATAATTACAAGATAATTATGAGAGAGATAATTCTTGGTGAAGAATAAAAAAGCTTGAAGGAAGAAAGTACTGAACATCTGAGAAGTGTAGAAGATTGTAAATCTTCATTGTATATCTTGTCAAAGCTGGATAATAGATTGGCTTTTTTTCTTGGTGGACGTAGCCCACACTGGGTGAACCACGTTAAATATGGTATTGATTTATGTCTCTTGTTTTGTATAATTCTTCTGGTAGAATATCTACTTTTATTTACATGTATGCTTAGATCGATATATATCTGTCAGACAACCGGTGTGCTAACCCCAACATCAAGAAGGACAGAGAAAGATTAGGATATGTGTGGAATACAAGGAGCTGAATGTTGCATGCATCACAGATCCATTCCCTACACCATTCACTGAGGAAATACTAGGAGTTGCAGGGCATGAAATATATTCTTTCACAGACAAATTTTTCGGGTATCATCAGGTTAGGATCGCTCAAGAGGATCAAGAAAAGACAACATTTACTACTGAATGGGGTAGTTTTTCCTATATTGTGATGCCTTTTGGATTGAAAAACGCACCTATTGTATTCTCGCAAATAGTTGTTCAGGCATTCAAAGATTTTATTCACAACTTCTTACAGTCTACCTAGATGATTGGATAGTATATGGGCTAGTGAAAGATCATTGTGACAATCTGTGTTTAATGTTTGAACGATGCAGACAATTGAGTATCTCTTTGAACATCAAGAAGTGCATATTTGTTATGCCATTTGGGATACTATTAGGACATATAATCTGCAAGGAAGGTTTGCTAGTTGATCCAACCAAGGTTACAGTCATTTTAGGCCTAAAAGCACCTACCAGTCAAAGTGAGTGCGCAGATTCTTAGGTCATACATGATATTACAGAAAATTTATAAAAGGGTATGCTAGAATTGCTACACCCTTGGAAGAATTACTGAAGGGGAAAGGTACATTTTATTGGGGACAACCACAACAATGCGTGTTTGAGATATTAAAAGAGAGACTTACTACCGTGCCCATCCTGCGCTTTCCATCATGGGATAAACCATTTCATGTGCATGTGGATGCTTCTAGTATGGCTATTGGCGTTGTGTTAGCTCAACCTAGCGAAGGTATTATAGATCACCCAATCTGTTTTGCTAGTAGGAGACTGACTCCTACTGAAAGGAATTATACAAATACAGAGCACGAAGCTTTGTCAATGATCTACGCATTGTATAAGTTTCGACAGTACTTGTTAGGAACACCATTTGTGTTTTATACAGATCATATGACATTAAAGTACTTGGTAAACAAACCCATCTTACAAGGGCGCATATGTAGATAGGTGCTCCTATTTCAAGAGTTTGACTTCACAATTGTAGTGAAGCCAAGGAAAAGTAATTCTGGACCAAACCATTTATCTAGAATTAATTCAGGAGAGGATGCACATACAAGTGAAGAAACAATGTCTGATGCACAGTTATACAGGTTACAATGCACACCCACAAAATTAGAAGACATTGTTGTCTTTCTACGAACAAGTATGGCACTAGAAGGAATGAAAGCATTAGAAAAGAAGCAGCTTGTTATACGTGCGGCACCATTTATGTTAGGCAAAGATGAAGTATTATGTCATATGTGTTAGAGCATGAGCGCAAGGATATCATGGAAGAAGCTCATGGTGGTATCGGGCAGAGGCCATTATGCAGGTGATGCGACTACCGGAAGATCTTAATTGTTGGATTATGGTGGGAGACACTTTGTATAAAGACTATAAAGATTATTGTAAGGTGTGTGATCATTGTCAAGCACCTAGGTAAACCAGGGTAAAGAGATGAGATGCCTTTGAGACTTATTAGTAGTGCCGAACCATTTGAGAAACGGGCCATTGAATTTGTAGGGCCTATTTCGCCACTGCGCGTAGGACTGGATCACACTATATCATTACTGGCATAGATTATCTAACACGGTGGGCAGAAGCAACACCTATAAAAGACCGTACGACAGCTAGAGTAGTTAGATTTCTATTGGAGAATGTTTTTACATGATATGGATGTCCTTTAAGCTTGACAAGTGATAGAGGTACACACTTTTTGAATGAGACTATCATGATCCTATTAGATGAATGTATGGTTGCACATCATAAAACTACACCTTATCATCCTCAGGCCAATGGAATTGCTGAGGCTTTCAACAAAATTTTGGGCCAGACTTTGACAAAAATATGTGATGTCGAAAGAAAGGATTGAGATGACAAAGTGTCACCTATTCTTTGGGCATATAGAACAAGTTACAAGAGATTGAACAAAGCAACGCCGTTTCAATTAGTGTTTGGCACAAAAGTTGTTCTCCCTATAGAATTTATGTTACCTTCTTTGCGCATTGCGCATGCCGAAGGTCTAGCTAATGAACAAGCTTTAGAAGAACATATTGAAAAGATGATTCAAATGGATGAGCGTCGCGCCATAGCACGATGGAGTCAGAAGTAGGAAAGGCCAGGCAGAAGGCATAGCATGATAGAAACATAAGAGATAAGAAGTTTGAGATTAGACAAATGGTACTTCTTTATGACTCAAAGTTCTTTCGACATCCGAGACAAGCTCAAAGTGCATTGGTTGAGGCCGTATGTTATCACTTCTATACTTGAAACAGTGCATGCCGATTAGAAGCACTTGATGGATCATGACTACCCGGTTACTTTAATGGGAGAGCAGTGAAGCCCTATTATAAACAAGTCTTCTTGGTGTTTGTCATAAGGCAAAGTGTTGCCATTTGGTTTAGATTTTCAATTTAGTATTTCCTTAATGTATTTCCTTCATTGTCGCTTATGCTTTATCAATTTAGTTGTTGTTTGTGAAATAAGTGCGCTTGCGCATGAAGTTAATTACTCTATGAAGAATGTTTATGCACGTAAGACTACACATACGTTTAGTGTGGGGTGGTTGTCATCATCCAAGAAAAAGACTTTGGGAATTGAAAGATGAAAGGAATAAGATGCTACGGGTGTGCCTTAAGTCAAAAGAAGATTAGTTCTCAAACATGACCAAAGATGGAGATGAATTAAAGAACAGTATAATGTGAGGTAAGCAGAGGCCATGTTAGCTACTGGAGAAGGTGTAGTGATGAGGTACTCAGCACAGGAGCGCGTGGCTCTGAAGAGAAGTCTCAGAACTAGAGGGTAGGAAGGCGTCTGCTAGAAGGTTATAGATGGGCACGAATATGTACCACGTGGAACAAATGGATTTGGTCAATAAATGAAGTGATATTTGGTAGGTGAGGAGTAATAAATGCATTAAAATTTGAAAAATTTATATGAGGATGGGATGCAGATTCATTTTTACCATTATAACTAAGAGTATTTGCGAGAAGAGCCAAGTGCGAAGAGCTGAGTGATTGAGTTAAGGTGTGAAGGGTGTGAAACCAAGAGTGACAACCAGATTTGTGTGACAAGAATCTTGCGTCCCCGGTGGTGAAGGGTTTGAGCGAAGTAGAAAGACAAGAAGAGTTAGGTTACAAAGTTTCCACCTAGGGCATAATTGAATCGAGCTAGGGTTTGATTCGTGGAGTTATAGGGGTGAAGAAGAGACATTTGCAAGGTAGAAATGGCACCAAAGAAGGCATCTGTAGCAGCAACAAAAGAAAATAAGAAGGTGGTCGTCGAGGAAGAAGAGATGGCACCCAAAAGCCATTTTTGGAGATGCAATACCCAGAAGGAGTCATTGTCGGCCAAGAGTGGGATTCACCCATTAGAAAAAGCAAAGTAAGTGAATATAATCATAGGACCTCGGAGAACAAAAGGAGCTTGCTTCCTTTCTCACTGCTAGAATAAACAAACGCATAGCAGATGACATGCCAAAGATATGATGATGCGGGTGAAAAACTTTTGAAGAGAATTGGGGTATATCAATTGTATGAGCTGCCATATTTCGGGAAGTATGAGCCCTTGTACTAGTGGCTCATGAGCAGGGTACATGAAGACTTCTTCTACTTTGCAAGACGCAGAGTTAGAATTTCGTCTGCGCTTGTTTCATCAGTGACAGGTTTGAAGGCCACAAGAGAAGATATAAAAAGTGACCTTGCAGATAAAGCCATGATTTTAAAGACCAAATAGGAGTTGGGATACCTGAAGGGTCCGTGTAGAATGGACATAGACAAATTTAAGAACTGTCTAATTGTACAAGCTATAGCACACCTTGTTACCAAGTTGAATGATCAAGAGCGGTGGTCGCAGGTAAACACTATGTGGTTGCATGTGGCACAAAAAAATGTCGGAAGGGACAATCTACAATATTGTAGGCTATATTACAGAGAAAATAGTCGAAGAAGTGTGCACAGGAGGGAAGATCAACTTTGGGGCTATTCTACTATCACTAGTGTTCATGGAGATTGGGGTACCAAACGGACCAAAGGAGAAAATATGGGAATACCCCATGGAGAACAAGTCCTCGCTGAAAGATTCAACAAATACCTATGCAAGGGGCCATGACAGATGAAGTAAAGCAAAGGGCGGAGAAGTGGTATGATAGGCTCCACGCAGCATTTGGGGAAGAGTGACACATCCCAAAGGACCTACCAAAAGAGTGGTAGGAAAACAAGTTCATTTTTGTATACTAGCATTTCGCATCGTATGTTTTCCAATGAAGAATGGATTCTGGAGCCCCTTGGTGCAAGTTACCTTACGCATTCATTGCATAGTATTTTCAAGAATCTGTTAATAGATTTACCGACACGCGTGCATTAATCTTCAATGCAGATAAGGTTGATTGTGATTACCATACATCGAGGAAGACGTATGTATATCATGACATAAGTGCTTATACAAAGAAGATCATTTCGAGGTGCCGACTATCAAGCCAATAACTTTGGATGTAGCAGATTTGGAGGCAACATTGGTTTATCTCCGTTGAAGCTAAAGATGGAGAACAATAAATATGTGGAAGGTGAGTTCGCACTTCTAGCACCGCCAAAGGTGAAGCATACAATGGAGAATATTCTAGCGCCTAAAACCACAAGAGCAAATTGAAGAGGATGAGGAGGAAGAGCATGAAGATAATGGTGGTTTGGAGCATAGGGGTAGGAGACATCCTACAAGTCAGAGTGAACCTGAGCGCATTGTTACACCACCTTAGCCACAAGAAGGGGATGAAGAGGAATTGAATGCGGTCCAAGGGGAGCATAGGTTTAAAAGAGTATTCAGGAACAAGGACCCAAGGTGCTACTCCAACCATTGTGCGCAAATCACCCCGACTCTCCCCACAAAAGGAAGCGACCGCGCAGAAAAGGAGGAAGCTAAAGTTGAATGAGGAGGCGGAAGAGTCTGAGGACAACGCGCCTACATCTCCTACACTTACAAAGCACACAAAAGAAAAGGATGAAGCATCAAAGGAGAAGGAAGAAGAAGAGGAAAGACTAGAGGAAAAAGTTGCAGAAGATATTCAGGACATGGAAACGCAAGTCCCGAATTTGGAGGCTAGAGTTCCTAAACAACAAAGGTCTAGGAGGACAAGTGGGGACCACATTCCACTAGCCATGGGGTTGCAGAGGATGTAGGAAAGATTATCCGTGCCCGCTTTCGATCATGATCATGTGCAGAAAGATTTATTTGGCTGGGAGTTGATGGATGAGGATATGGCGACTGTGCACACACAAAAGTAACTATCGTGGTCGATGCACACCCACATGGATGAGCCTGACTTTGATGTGTGCAAAGAGTCATATGTTTCGAGGTGACTGAAGAAGGCACCTCATGCTAGACTCATGATAGTAAAGCCTATTGTCATGTCGACGAAAGCAGTCGTCAAGAATGCACTTGGTGAAAGTTTATACAGAGGTGGCTAGAAGAAACATGGACAAATTTGCCACAATCAAAGCACTACACGAAGAGTTGAAGACAAAGGACGCAGAGATAGCATGCATAACACAGGAGAGGGACTTCACGCAGAAGAAGAATGAAGTATTCATAAGCATCACAGAGGAGATTGGGGACAATGTAATCAAGGCAAGGCCACACTTGAAACCCAAGACATTTCCTTTAAGAATGCACTATGTGGGAAAGTTGGTGGACTTGGTGCTCGAAGATGAAACTCTGCGTATGAAAGTGATAGAAAAATAAAAGAAGGATGCCAAATGAGAGAAAGCATAGGTGATGAGAAAATCGCATCCTATGAAGGTTATTCATATGTGCATTACAAGAAGTGTCAAGAAAGCAGACCAAGCTTTAAATATATGCACAACTCCGAGAGGTGCTCATCAAAGCATTAAGACCTTCGAAGAGAATAATGAGGTCCAAAAAGCCATGAAAGATGAGACATGGGGCTGCATGTAAAGGTTGACAATGGTTAAACAGAAGCGCGAGGCCCTGGCAGCAACACAAGAGCCGCACAAGACTCGGTCGGAAGAGCTTGGAAAGTTGATTACACAGAAGATGGACCTTTTGGAAGGAAGGATGACATCCATGTCCAGTGTTGTGTTGGTTCTGCAAAATGAGAAAGACATGATGAGTGGAATCCATAGTTATGGACATCCCAGAAAGCGGAACATGCACTCACCGAATGACAGGTTTTGGAGGCTGCAATAAAAAGGAGTATCTAGAGTCGATGTTGTCAATCGATACAGAGGAGGTTGCTTAAAAAAAAAAAAACCTCATATAAATTCTTTATTTGTCCACATTATTTCATTCTTATTCTTTCATTGATATTCTTTCCTTCAAATTTTGAGATACCCATTGTCGGGGCGACAATGAGATTAGTGTGGGGTAATGTTGATCAAAGAATACTTGGCAAAGATCACACAAGGAGTCCGCGCGGGATAGAAGGCCAAGATCAAAGGCGCGGAAGGACAGGAAGGACCCACATGCGAGAAGACAAGTTCATATTTCAGGACTTAGCCGATTTTGAGCATGAAGATATATTTTTAGAAGATGGCGTGCGAAACACATCAACGATGCAAAGATGTGTGTGCCATGCATTATCTATATTTGGAGAAGCGGTTCAAAGCGTCTATGCATGGAGACAAGCTAAGAATAGAATTGACACTTCAGTTAACTATAAGAGAACTATAGATAGCGCACTTGCATGTGTGGCTATAATTGTAAATAGCGTGTGGCTATCAATAGCATGTGACCTATTTCTGGAATAGATAAGCGGTGAAGGGCAAGTCCCCACCCTATATATATGATGTTAGGTGCATAATATATGGATGTATCACAGAGAGCGGTGTATGTATGATTCTAGATGTATGAATGTGTGTATCAGATCCATACGTGCCTTGATATAAATTGATAGTACTGTAAGGAGCTTCTATATTTATTAATAGATGGAAGATATTGGCTGAATCTAAGTGTCATTCTGTGTAATTGAGTAGTGCATGTTATTAATTCAATGATGATTATTGTTTAAGCTTGTTCTTTCATAGATCTATGGGTAGCATGCACTGTAGAATGATGGATTAGTTATGAATCTATATGTTTCTTCCTTCATCATGTTAACATCCTGCTACAGAAACCCTAAAGGGGAACCTGGTACCAAGCGCGTTTGGTTGAGTGCTCGATGAGGCCGAGTGATGTGCCAACGTGACTAGGGTGTTATCTTGTAAATTCTAGGCTGCATCATAATTTTTTTCAATTTGATAGGGTCCTAACCATCTTGTTCTCAAATTTCCTTTGAATTGTTGATAATTTGAGTCAAATAGTAAGACCCATTCTCTTTCATTGAACTTCTTATTTTTAATATGAGCATCATGCCATACTTTTCTTTGATGTTGGAGAATTTTAGTTTGTTGTTGTGCCTCCATCTGCACTTCATCAAGTTCATACAGTTGCATCACTCTCTCACGTTGAACTTCATCCAACTCAATTCAAATATTCAATGTTGTCCTCTAGGGTTGTAGTTTAAACTCTATTGGTCGAAATGGCTTCATTCTATATAGTAGTTCATATGGAGAGAAACTAGTGGTTATTTTTCAGGTGGTGTTGTATGCCCAATCTACCTCAAGTAGCCTTGGCACCCAATTCTTTATGTATGCATTCAAAAATTTAGTTAAAATGTTCTTTAGCTCTCTGTTTGTGACTTCCATCTGCCCATTGGACTAGGGGTGGTATGGTGATGATTTTGTATGCTTGATTTGGTAGATCTTCAAGAAGGATTCAATCATGTTGGACACAAACTGAGGTCCTTGATCAGATACAATGGCTCTAGGAGCTCCAAACCTTAGCATAATCCGGTTGTACAAAAATTCAGCTACAACATCCTCATTGTGACAGATCTCAATGCCTGAACCTCGGCCCATTTTGTAACGTAGTCGGCGTGCATCACTGGGTACTCTTTTTCATAGGATGGTGGATCAAAAGGCCCAACGAAATCAATTCCCCATTTCTTAAATGGCCCTAAAACTAGCTAAGGATTGAGGTTCATTTCAATAGACAACGTAGGATTCCCCATGCACTGACATGCATCACATTTCCATACATACTTCTTGACTGATTTGTGGAGAGAGGGCCAATAGTACCCAGCTCCAAGGACCTTGTGAATTGTCCTCTTCATTGAATAATGTCCTCCTCCATGCTCATCATGACAAGCCTACAATATATCATACACCTCATCTTCTCGAACACACCTACAAAGAACCATGTCAGAAAACATTTAAATAGAATTCCATCACACCATTTGTATGAAGCACTATTGACTAATCGTTTACATTCTTTATTGGTAAAGTAAGCTAGAAACTTCCCTGTAGTGAGGTAGTTTGCAAGATCAACAAACCATGGAGGTTGTGTTGATACTGCAAATAAGTGCTCATCCGGAAAGTGATCTTGGACTGCCTCCTCTTCTCCTAAAACATTCAATCTTGAAAGGAAGTCAACAACAACATTGGCCTTTCTAGGCTTATCAATAATAGTCAAGTTAAATTCTTGCAAAATAAGTAACCACCTAATAATTTTCCCCTACTATTGGTTTATTCATCAAATATCTTATGGCTGAATGGTCAATATACACAAATATTTTATATCCAGTAATGTAGTGTCTAAATTTATTCAAAGAGTAAACAACAACTAGAAATTCCTTTTCCGTAGTGGTGTAGTTCTTCTTTGTGGGGGTCAAATTTTGCTTTGATGAAATAGATGGCATACATTTGATCTTCCTCATCCTTTTGTCCAAGAATAGCTCCCATTGTTGTGTTAGAAGCATTAATGTGAATATGAAAAGGTTTTCCCAATTGGGTCCTCTCAAAATCGGGGTAGTGGTCAATTTCTCCTTTATAACTTCAAAATCTTGTTGACATTGAGGAGACCATTCAAAAACATAATCTTTTTCCAGAAAAGAGAACATGGGTGCAACAATATTTATAAAATATATTATAAACCTTCGTAATATCCTACATGTCCAAGGAAACTCTTGATATCAGTTTGATTTGTTGGTGTAGGAAATTTAGTAATGACTTCTATCTTCTTAGGATCAACTTGGATGCCCTTAGCAGAAATATGATGACCCAACCCTGATCAACCATTATCAAATATTTTTCATGACTCAAGGAAAGCTAGTGTTGCTCACATCTGGTTAACACTTTTTCAAGATTACTCAAAGATTCTTCAAAAGTAGACCCGTGGACAGTAAAATCATCCATATAAACTTCAACACAGTCATTGGTGAGGTCTGCAAAAATAGCTAAACCTCGCTCTCGAAAGTTTTCAGTGCATTGAAAGTCCAAATGGTAGAACTTTATATGCAAATGTACCCTAGGATAAGTGAAGGTGGTCTTATCTTGATCAACAGGTGCTATATTGATTTGGTTATATCTTTTGAAACCATCCAAAAAGGAGAAGTATTTCTTTCTGCTAGATTGTCTAAAACTTGATCAATAAAGGGAAGGGGAAAGTAATCTTTCTTGTTGGCTTTATTAAGCTCCCTATAATCTATACAAATTCTCCACTTACCATTTTTCTTGGGAACTATAACTAGCGGTGATACCCACTGACTATCAGATATTGGATAGATGAATCCTACCCTTAGGAGTTGAATTGCTTCACATATAACATGTTTTACATGTTCTGGGTTCTAACAAAGAATCGGTGTCGGCCAATCCAGTAAGGTGAAGTGATCGGCGATGGTCGGGCAAAGAACCATCGCTGGTTACTGTGCGTGAAAGTTTTAATTAACTCTCGAGAATTAGATCTATTTTTAGCATTAAAACAGATCTATTAATTGTAAATGCATGGCTATTGTGCCCTAAGTTTGTATATGCCTATATAAGCATGAAATCTAGGGTTAGAAGGTGAATTAAGAGAAGGATTGAATTAGATCCTTGATTCTCCTAGATTGAGAGGATGAAGAAGAAGAAGAGAAAGAAAGAACAGGTTACATGAAGACAAAGTCTCCATGGAAAGGAGATGGATAGAAGAAAATAACAGTACATCTGAATGGTGAGAAGAGGGTAACATCTTCTACTGTATTTTCTTTGTATAGTTATTGTCTCATTGTAATAGCTTACATAGTATGCAAAACACGTAGTGTTTCTTCTTGTAGATCCACATGTTGGTGAGATCTTGTAATATAGATATATGTAGATCTAGTATTGTATTGTAGATCCATGAGATCATATTGTATTGTTGATCCATATAGATCTAGATATTGTAGAGGAGGTTGTCTTCATGTTTGCACAGGTTATGCATGCAGTGATGGAGAGAAAACTTACTTCTTGGTGCACAGCTTATAGTTGCACATATGGTAGACCGATGTGACAGTCTTGTTTGCAGATCCACAGAGAACTTGGTAGCAGTTCGAGAGATACAATAGTTCCTGGTTATGTGAGATCTGTTAGTGGTGTTTGGAGGCACATTTTTAGTGCATTCATGGAGATCTGTTTAGAGACATGGAGGAGAGGAAATGCTCTTGGAGAGAGGCATTATACTCTTGTATTGAAGAGTTGGTTTGTACTCTTGTTGTATTATATATATGAGATCTCTATCTTTGGTGGACGTAGCCCACATTGGGTGAACCATGGTACATGCTATGTTATGTGTGTGTACTTTGTCTTGATTTGGATTATTCTAGTTTATACTTCCACTGCTATAGATTTTAGGGAATTGTTTAGATCCCGTATGCATGATTTTGTTTGTTATTGAATCATAGCAATATTTCCTAGTCCCGAATTCCCAACACATCAGCAAAGTCCGAATGGTAGAAATTTATATGTAAATGTACCCTAGGGATAAGTGAAGGTGGTCTTATCTTGATCAACATGTGTTATATTGATTTGGTTATATCTTCGAAACCATCCAAGAAGGAGAAGTATTTCTTTCTTGCAGATTGTCCAAAACCTGATCAATAAAGGGCAGGGGAAAGTAATCTTTCTTGGTGGCTTTATTAAGATCCCTATAATCTATATAAATTCTCCACTTACCATTTTTCTTGGGAACTATAACTAGCGGTGATACCCACTGACTATCAGATATTGGATAGATGAATCCTACCCTCAACAATTTTTCTATTTCATTCTTGACAATGTCTCTAAGTGCTAGATTAATTCTTCATTGTGGTTGTCTAACTGGTTTAACATCCTCAAGTGTAAATATGGTGGGTGCAGATGCTTGGATGAATCCCTTTTATGTTAGTATAATCCCAAGCAAAATCTTTTGAATGATTCTTCAAGATATATACGACCCTATCATATTGGTTGTCCTCTAAATTGTTCTTAATGGCCAGTTCTCTTCCTACCTCAATAGTTACTTTTTTAGTGTCTCTCAGAATAGCAAGTTCTGTGTCATCGAAATCAAAGAGTTCAAGGGACAAGCATGAGGCTATAACATGTGAAAAATAGTCATGTTTTCAAGGGATACAACCTTGGCTAAAGGACAATGAAAATCAGTGGTTGTATGTTCTTCATGGTAATCATAGGTCTCTTCACAATTTTCAATAGAAATGTCACTTACCAAGGTGATGTTATCCACTGAGTTCAAAACAGTCATTTTTGTAGCCATAGTTTGGATTTTCGTAGCCACAATTTTGGTTTTCGTAGCCACAATATCATCTCCATCAGACATTGAGTATGGATCCAAAATTTCTTCCATATGATTTTTCACTGCAATGGTGGCCAGATAAGAAGAACTCATGTTGTTAGTATCTAAAAAATCTACCCACACACATTCACAAACATCCACATATGGTGGGCAAGAGGATAAAGGGAAATATTCTTTGCTTTTTTCCCATTTGAAATAGTCATTTTTCTTGACCTACAGTCAATGTATGCAACAACAAAGAGCTAACCATGGTCTTTCTAAGATGACTGGGTATCCTAACTTTTGAAATTTAGGTTGTAAGACCATGAAATCTATAGGATACTCCTAAGATTCAATCGTGACCAAAACATCCTCAATTACTCCATCTAGTACAACAATAGATTGATCTGCCAATTGGAGGACAATATTGGTTGGTTGTAATCTTGTCAAAGACAAAAATTGAACATATATGTTGTTATGACATTGATGGAAGCACCAAGATCCACTAAAATGTTAGATATTGATTGACCATTCACACAAATAGTAATGATTGGACTCCTAGGATCCCCATATTTTGGTGAGAGAAGTTTTCCAGCTATAAGATCAGCCAGATTACCTTTTTCTTTGACTCGCTTTTGGGTATTTCCTCTTCATTCCTGGTGTCTTTATGCAATGGTTTCTAATTGTATGGTTTGATTCGGGAATGTCCCTTATTTCTCTCAGAAGTGGGACCTCAATGTTCATCTTTTTAACTCCCGAACCAATGTTGTTTCTTCCTCGTTCTGTACTTCTTTTAATCTCTCTAGGAAAGGATCATAATGCATATTCTTATCTTCCTCCTGATTGTTCTTAGTGGCACGTGTTTGTGGAACATGTCTTGGTTCCTATCTTTCCTTTGGTATCCTCTCATTTTCATCAAGTATTTCGTGATAACTATGGGAGGATTGTTCACTGTTCTTCCAGACCTCAATTGTATGTTATTAATGGCATTCACCTGCATTGTCTCACCCTATCCTGCTTCATTAATTGAAGTTTGTTGATTTTTGGGTTTGAGACATGCTAGGATGGGAGCTGAGTTTGTGTTGCTTGCCCTTGTTGATAATTTCGTTGAGGTGGAGGCATTGAAACTTCTTGTTGTGTAAACCTCTTTGGCTGATTAGAATTTTGTGGGGGTGCCCATTGTCAATTTTGCCATGGTGGTGTATTGGATGGTGATGCCCAACCCTATTGATTGTATGGAGGCACCCAAGGTGGTGGGTGGGGGTAAACCGTCCAATTTGGTGGTGTCTAATCGTGTTGTCCCCATTCGGTGGAGGAGCCTAATTGGGCCATGGTATCACCCAAGGGTTCTCGAGCAAGTCTAGGGGCATAGCGAGACTTGTTTTTGATCTTTACATGAATTTCACCTCTACATTTTCTTGAGTTATGTATTTTAATCTCCCTTTAATCCGAGGTAGGAGAGTACAATGGTTGGTATCATGGTCAGGAACATCACAAATCATGCACATGTCTGTGATATCCAAAGGACATTCTTTTAAAGGATGCCTTTTCCTGCATCTAGGACAATATATGTCTAAAGGTTCTTTTGTAGCATTGTTCTTAACTTTCAACCCTTTTACGGTTGAATTTAACTATGACCAAATGTTTGTTTTTATGTTAGCCATGTCGTGCCTAGAAGTTATGAGCTACCTAGGGAATTTTTGATGTTTTCCTTTGCCTTATACCTCCTCTTGTTTTAGAGTAACTTCTACATAACTCAATAATTTGTGCCATAGTGAGAGAGTATTTGGTTTCATCATCAAGTCCTTTAAGGAAAATTGTCTTAGTGATTTATGCATTCAACTCATAACCACTCCTTCTATGGACAAAAAGAAATATGTCTAGATAATCTTCTAGATTTTCATCTTCTTTTGCTTTATCTGAAAGAACTCTTCCCTCCTATCTCTTCCCCGTAGTATTCCTGGTATTTGTCCAAAAATGAGGTCTCCATTTGTTCCCATGTATGAATGGAATTAGAGGGAAATCCCATAAACCACATCATGGCAGAATCTTTGAGGGTGGAAGGAAAAAGTTTGAGTTTCTAGTTGTCTATTTTGTAGTCATATGTTTGGAAAAGGAATTTGAATTCAAACAAGAATTGGTCTGGATTTTATGAGGACATTTCGAAAGATAGGGAGGAGAGATGGAGAAATGTTTTTCATAGGTGCATCCTCATCCTTGTCTAAGACAATGGGATAAGTAAAGGTCCTACCCAAGGGTCGGTCCTCATCATTTCCATTGTCTCCCATCTTAGAAAGTTTCTCAGGTTCTAAATAAGATGATGTGGACTATTCAATATCACTCCTAGGTGTTGTATTAGATTTAGTGTCACTCTCAATGTTCCCTACTTGTGCTCTGTTTGGAGATATTCTTTGAATATTATGAGGTATAAATCTCCCTTGAGCATCTTGTGGCATGTGCATCAATATTTCTTATGTAAACAAGGCTTAGGACTCTTACTGGTTGCATAGCTTAACTTCACTAACACCCATAACAGATAAGATGAATAAAATGGCGTGTTATGCTTATGGTGTTCCCAGAAATAGTGCCAAAAATGATGGGTCATTGTAATTTCCAATCATTTAACCAACAAATTCAATTGTCGGTGTCGTTCTCAAACCAGGGTTGTGTCCTAGGTTGTATGCAATGAAGTTGGATGCAACACAGTTGTTTTGGTGGTTCTCGTTTGGGGGGTTTTAGTTGGTATTACTCTCTTGTTTCTCTTCTACACTACAGAAAGTAAATACAACTCTAAGCTATTGAAATGAAAGAAAAATTCAAGAAATACATCTAATCTACTGAAACAATGTTGTTGTAATAAAATGCTTTCAAAGGAACTACTTAACTGAATTGAAATGCACACACAAATTGAAATGACAATAAGGAAAGTTACTAAAGCAAGGAAATATAAGATTGCATTCAAATAACCATTCAAATCAAAGTATTGGAACTTAAACTTATCAAGAATAATGATCATGCATGAAATATCAACCCTCTAATCTCCTTAGTTGAGTGGGCCCTTGCTCTCCTTCAGATTGAGGTACTTAACACCAATGGATACTCAAAACAACATATAGATTATATTGATTCAAATAATTTTAGAACATGCTTCATCATGAGACTGTAAATAAATATTAACTGGTATATAGAAATGTATTAAAAACTATCAACTATTAAACAATTTCAAGAAGGTGTTTTATAGACATAATTAGTTACAGATCATGCCACAATGATAGGCAATGTATTTAACTAAATAAAAACCTCATTAAATCTCAATGACATCTTGTAATATAGCTAAAAACAGGGTCCTTGTTTGTAGGCTACTATGAGAAAATCCTCTAGAATGACATGGTGGCGAGAGACTCGGTCTTCTTGACTATTACTTCCTCAAAATTGGAAAAGAATGTGCTTTATCAACCTACACACGTCATCACATTACTCACAAAAGTAGTTAGTGGGAATTCCTATGGTCATTAGTTCACATGAGACAAGAACAAGAGAAATGCATCAATCTTACTTAGGATACAACTATCTAGAACATCCCCCATACACTAATTAACATATTTAGGAGCAAATAAATAGCCATATGAATGATATAATATAATAAGTCAATTTATGCACTCATAACCACCCAAGATCATGTACCACCTAGAAGTACCTACTCCATTACCTCCTCTTATTAAGTCATTTACAATGTTACCAATCCCAAATATACATCCACCATCAAAAGAAGCACAACCAATTCCCTCGCCACAAGTTGAGATCCCTCACCATTATCCTCAAATTAAACGTATAATTCCTCTTTTCGATCAAGATAATGCTTATGCTAATTATTGGGACACATTTCAACATCTCGCCACCATGGCATGGTATCTCTTGCATCATCACATAGATCTCCATCACTCACACTCTTGGGGCATTGGACTTCCCCCACAGTCACACATTCTAATCAACAATTTCATATCCATACTAAACACATACACATCTATACCTTCCTTTTGCTTCACACTTCATGTCAATCTTTCTAGCAACACTTTCTCTTATATACACTATGAGCACACTTTATTATGTATCTATCTATACATATGGATTCCCTTTTGACTCTATGTCACTCCATATATGCTTTGCTCCTCATGTTTATGCATAGATCCTTCTATTCATGATACATATATTATACACTACACATACTTTGGTTATTATTGTTCACAATGATCACATATATTTGTCAACATCTCCTTATATACACCTTGGGGGCACAAGAATTCCCCCTCACTTGCTTCCTATACTATTACTTCTTCCTATCTATACAACACAATGTGGCTACTACACATTCTACCTCGTTACATGATGACACACTCTAGTTCCACGGTTCATACTTGACTGTTGAGGGGGAAACTCTTAAATGAACCTCATGTCAAATAATTTTTCTATAAGTTACGTTCTGTTCTTCATGATAAACCTTTAAATATGCATTCTCACATCTTTGATACACACATTGTATCGTCATTACCCGATGACGCACTCTAGTGCTATGGTTCACACTTGACTTTTGAGGGAACACTTCTTAAACAAACCTCGCACCATCTAATTTCACTATATTTCACACTTTTTGCTTCACGATACATCTTTGATATCATTTAATCTCACTCACATACAATACATTCATTATCCAATGACACACCCTTATTTTAAGGTTCATACATGACAACTTCTTTTGGGATTTTCGCTTCATCTCTTGCACTTTTCTTGGCCTTACATATCATATAGACACTGTTGACATTTGGTGATTTATCTTTTATGGCCTTGGATACTAGCACCCAATTAAGACAAAGAACCCAAGCACTTTTGTCCCTCCCGGTGCTCCTAACCTTATTTATACCTTTTTCTCCCTTTTGGGTCTCTTTTACTTTTTGGTCACCTTTTAGTACTTTGGGTTGGCCTTTTGGTTGTCAATTACAAAATTCAAACAAGGGAATCATATATATACTTAGTTATTGCTCTCAAATAAAAGGGCCAAGCACTAATAATTATCTACTATCACCTAAGCTTGCATCTAAATGCATAAGGATCAATATAAAAATCCATCTAGCACATCCATATAAGGGACAAGGGTTACATCACTCTGCATACACAACATAGGAGGGGAAGTTTATTCTATTCCATTTCACACATTTGCATACTTGGAGAAATCTATATCTAGTCCACTATCATAATGCAACTTTGCATAAGGGTAACCTAGGGCATCATTACACACATACACAGATAACTACATGGAGTCTGAGATGTAGTGCATCGCTCAGTCGTAATGTCACTCTTCAGGTGACCATCGGGTTCGATTAGACTCGTCATTATACATCTTCTTTATTAGGTTTGATGTGGTTTATGGGCATGTGACGCTAGTTATCTATTTTACAGGTTACATGTATGACCGATGACATTGAAGTGAAACTAGAGCTACAAAAGAGAATCAACAACGAGATCTCTTCCCGACTTAAAAGATCACAAACCGAGCATCTGGGTGGACACTAGCACCCAAATCAGTCATTACCACCCAGGAACTCCTATCCTCCCATGAGCGCTTGTCATGTGTAGTTCTTAGTACTAGAACCCTCAATGAACCACAACGAAACTCTTCCTAACATGTTCCAGCTTGTTTCCTAGTCCATATCACTCTCAACTTGCACAGAATCAACTAAGTCACCTTCCCTCTCTCATTTTCTTAGAGTTTCACATTGTTGCATGCTTATTGCTTGCGTATTACTCTAACTTATCATCAGAATATAATTAGCTACGTAGTTCCTCTAAAATTAATATTTAATTATAAATTAGATTAAATCATAATGTTACGCATAAAAAAACATTTGTTCGTTTCGAAACATATCAAAGTAAATGTTAGGGTTGAAAATGATTATTTATCAAAATATTAGGGTTTGAATGATTGTGGTTTTTATTTTGCATCGTCATTCTATAAAAATATACATCGAAATAGAATTGTTGCATCTTATTAATCATACCTAAAACAAGGAATATCAAATTGACCCATAAAGATTGATATTTACAAAAGAATGCATGAACCTTAAATAATCACTACCATATTGTTGACCTTATATGAAATAATTTTTAATATTATATTATTTGTGATAGGTATTATGTCCAACATTAATATATTACATCCATACTAGTAATTGACAGAAGTAGATGACCTACCTAGTGAAAATTTTATAAATTTGGCACTCCATAATTATTGGCGCCCTAAGAAACCTCCTAGTTTTCATAGGGCTTAATCCCCTTTGTTAGAAATGGTTAGTTTGGTTAGTGGTGGTGCTTGTGAGAGTGCTTTGATGTGTAGTTCATGATACCTTAGTTACCTTATCCTTTACACCTCCTAATTATCCTTTGCAACCTCCATACAAGATCACATTACTATCCTGTTGGTGAGAAAATTTGTCGGGTGGACAAATCAGGTGTCTCCACCAACATTCACGAGGCTACGCCCTCTACATTGAATGGTACAACTCCCATTATTGAATGTAACTAATCCTAATCCTAATCTAAATGTTGTGGGTGGCCAAATTGGTTGGGGATCACACAAGGACACTCCATTGAACCTGTGGCAAAGTGCTTGTACGAGGGTACAAGGGAGTAAGTTACAACGTTGAGGAGAAAATGGGGAAAATAGTTAAGGAAGATTATATTAGTGAGTAGATTGCAAAGCTTCACACCCAGTAACCAAAGAGTAGTTCAACATCCAATATAGAAGAAAGCAACAATGAAGCGGTTAGTGAGACAAACAAAACCCACATAAACACAAATTTTTTTAGGCTCATTCATCAAAGATTCAAATCTCTCTTTGATCACCATGCTTACAAAGTGCATACAAGAGGGAAATAGAGGAAAAATAAGGAAGAGAAATAGAAGAAGTGTAGCTTTTATTCCATGTGTAGTGATGAATACAAAGCTTCAACCAAGCTATCACAATTCACAATGCTACAGAGTAAAAGTTCTTCAAAATTCAGAATCCCTTGGAATGGAGAAGCCATCCCAATTTATACACTTTGAACTTGACCCTTCACCTCCCTCATATGACTCTTTGTGTTTCATATTCCACTTGTGACTTTTTATTTTCCATCAATTAAGTATTTCTCTTATAATTTGAGAAAATACTTTTACAATATTAAAATAAGTCACTTAAGTGAATAAGACAAAAGAAAATGATGAGGCCCAATGAAGAATTAGAATGGAGAGAGAAAGAAGAGAGGGAAAGAGAGGAGGAGGGAAGGGATGAAGGGAAATCACTCCTCATGACGAACTACTTGAATGCCTTGATGTAGTCATGAAATTTGAGCGAAGATTTCTGACACTAGTGATCCTCCACACTGATGAAGATTGCTCCCTTGAATAAATTTGAATAATTTTCCCCATCCAGTGATGACCGCAAACTCTATGATGCACAAACCCCTTGAACCATCGGATAAGTGTTTAAAAACATTATTTGAGACTTTCTTGAAGTGAGTTCAAGATGACCCATAGACCATGCTCGTAGTGATTCTCTGTGACACTATTGTGTTCCACTAGCCTCTGGAAAGATACATATGCTTGTATAAGTGATGAGTACATCCTTAAAATTATGATGGATGTCTTGTTCTGTAATATGAGATGATCTTTATGAACCATGAAAACCTATCATCTCTTCATGATCGATCGTGAGCTGAGAAACTAGACCAACCTATGCACTTGAAATTCATGTTTCCTTGACACTTACTATATTTGGAAAGGGAAACTTACTATCTTTGATAAGTTTCAGAGTTTGCCTCTCTAGACCCCAAATGGTGATATTGACATGAATGATTATCCTCTTACGTCTCATTTTGCCAAAACTTCCCCTTGAATGCGACTTGTTATTTTTAGCAAGTGCCTACATTGGAGACTTACTATTTTTAGTAAGTGGTCATTTTCATTGTTTTCTACTCTGAACAATCATTCTGACATCATGATCATCTTCTGTGTGCACTGTCTTCGTTACCACTGCTTATGATGACGACTAACAAAAAATAGTAAACCTGTGTAGAAAATATTACTATTTTTGGAAAATGGGTCTCTGGTGCTCGGTTCATGATGGAACACATTTTTTTAGACTTGGCTCGTCATCGCGATCTTGTCCTCCGAATTTCACTTGATTTCACCCACCAGAATGCTTGGAAATAAAATTTAAAAATTTCACTTAAGCGGTGGCTTTGAGCATGAGCTGCCATGGTAGCCATTAATGGAGCTCAAAATTCATGAGTCTAGTTTTTATCTTCGATTTTTATGAAACTAAATCCATTGTGATAGGTTTTTCATTTGGAGTATGTGTGCAAGTTTTTAGCTTGATCCGACTGTCGATTGTCGAGAAATCTAACAAACGTGAGCTAGGGCACGAAATGAGGTTTTTTATGAAACAAATGATTTAGGGGTTATTTGACCTCCCATTTTTTAAATATTGATCTTATTGAAAAATGAGGAAGCCTGCAAAAGATGGCATCTCAATCGTTGAATGGTTTGAAAGATATGAATGAATCTTCATCTAGTGGCTTTGGGGCTTTTTTCAAAAAAAATTCATTTCTTCACCATTTCGATCAGTTATTTTTGTTAATTTTTGTTTTTAAAATTTTTACTCCTCATTTTATCATGGAAAAATGGTAGCAATGGGTCTAATCTTCTGATTCTTCTTGAAACTCTTTCAAACATGACGTTCTTCCTTGGGATCACTAAGTGTTCCCACTCAAAATGAAATTTCCTAGGAAGCATGAAATGTGTTTTTAAATATGAATATTTCATCATGTAGAGTATCTTCCCATATTTTTGAGCAGTGTTTGTTTTCCTCCTAACTCCTTACGGAGCTCTCGTAATCGTCTGACGAAGATCAGGTACCTATTTTGACTACCTTCTCCTCACAGGGTGAGACTTGGTCATATGAGAAACCACGTGGAAATGAGGGGGAGGGTGAATTTTTGTGTCCCTTTCATCCCTTTGGAAAAAGGGACAAAGGGGACATAAATTTCCACTTCGCGTCTCATTGCAACACTTGGCGATCATCCGTGCAGGGAGAGGGAAGGTTCAAACTTAGCTCTCGGAGGCTTACCTGGCAAACTGGAGGTCACATTAGTGTTCTGGGGGCTAAAAAGGATTGGGAAATTTATTTGGTCCCCCTTTTCCTTTTGCAAAATGGACATAAAAATGTGTCTTAACCACAAGTTGCCATGTGTCCCATCAAAAAATTGACTAAGTGTCGAAGAGTGTACCTTGAGAGCCAACTTGTGAAGGCCATATCTTGAGCTCCCGGATGAGTTTTTGGGTGCTTATTTATATGATTTTTATTGGAAAATGCATTTTTAGAATAATGGTGATGGTCCCAAGGTTCAATTATGTTTTTAAGACCTCAAAATGGATCCTTTTTCTCGAGACCTCCAACTTTGCGCCAGAAGAATGAGTTGCCTAGAAGAAAGTATGGGGTTTCAAGGAGTCCCATTTTTACATCATGTAGAGCATTGAAAATAATTTCCATATGTAATTTTTTTCTTCAAAATCACTATGGAGCTCCCAAAATATTTCTTTGAATTTTAGGTCCCTTTTCACGACGCATGCTCGTTCAGGCCCAAAAACTTGCTTTCGCTGAATCGGCTCCAAAACCTCCGAAACTTCCCTAAATATTCCAAAATCAACTCCAAAACATTTTTAGCACTTGAATACTCCTCTGTGGTGAGTTTTTATCCTTCTTTCCACTCCATGGGGTGCACTAGTCCCGGGAAGGCCAAAGTGGTAGCCCTTCCCAAAATTGCCCAAAACTTGGCATTCTTCACAAATTCCTAAAATCACCTAGGGGGACTAACTTTGCTTTCCTAAATAACCTAGGGGAATTGGATGGAAATCCAATTGAGGACCATTACATGATTGAGTAAGGCTTGGTGTTAAGGATGGGTAGACCTAAGGTGTTTTGGAAATGTAAAATTTGAAAAGTTTGACACAAGGGTATCATTGTCATGCTTGAAAAATGGAAAGTTTCTTATTGTACATTCGCATGAAAACATATCCTCTTAAACTCACCTCCATATCCACTTATAAAATACTTATATCAAATCACTTTTCAGCAACTCTAGATTATTCTTCCATCCTTAAGAGTCTTCTCATAGGATCTCATGATGCATAATTACCTGGAGCTAATAATATTGACCATGGTTGATGCAATCTTGCTTTTCTCTTTGATAGATGACTACATCAACCGTGATTGATGTCACTTTGAATATAGGAAAATGTAATGACTAATAATGTTCTCTATTTATGGTCATAATTTTAGTATATTTATCATGACATCATTATCGATCATTAATTTTGCTTTGTGCTCGCCAAGATTCTCTTAAAGGTACTAAAGGTTTATAAGTTAGTCCTATTTATATTTTAGAGTTTACTATTGGTGCAATAGGTCTTTAGGATTCTCGAGAATAGGAATTATACTTAATGTGGTTTACCAAGGCTTTGGAGTCCTCAACAAGTAGTTGACCTAGGTTTTCTTCTATTTATCTGATGGTCCTCCACATCAACTCTCTCACAAGGTGTTGCTAACCGTAGGGGAAGTCAATGTGCCAATGGTGTCTACATGAAGGTAAGTATCTCTAACATATATTTTCCTTTATATGTCATTTTATATTTGATTTATTGTTTTATTGGTCGTGCATATTGTTTAGAATAAAATAACATATTTTGAATCTATTACGTTATTATCTATCTATCCTTACCTTACAATCTAAATCTTTTGGATTTATAACTTGGCAATCCTTACACTCCATATCTATAACCCTAGCATAATTATGTCTATATTGTTTACAACCTGTACAATCGGGATATATTATCAAGAAGGGAAAGATGATATTATATACATTACTCTTAACTTACATACACTTTGTTCGTCTCACCGACATAGGCATTACATATTTGGATTTATCTAGTGCGCCTTTACCTAGGGTCAACACATTATAAACCAAAGGGTTGACTTATATTTTATTGGAGATGACTCTTTTGTATGGGTTTTGAGACCCTCGAGGTAATTACTTGATCACATTTTGTAATTCATGTATGGTGTTTATCATAGTGGTCACCTCTTAAGTAAGAGAAGGGGTAGTAAAATCTGTAGCAATATATGTATTAAGAAAAGACATAAACTATTGAGCAAAGGGAACAATGAAAGGAATATGAGAAGCGTGCAAATGATTTATCAAACATTGAGAAGTAACATGAGGACAATCCATGGGAGGCATGTGAACAAGTGAAACATGCACATCCAGAGAAGTGTGAGGAGGAATGAAGTGGGAGTAAATCAAGGAAATAACCACAAGAGAATAAAAGGAGGTATTGTAGTAGGTGTTGAATCATTACTACTACTTAAATATCTATTGTTCACTTTAAGTGAAACATGTACACCAATAGAAATGTGATGAGGAATGACATGAGATTAAATCTAAGAAATAACCACATGAGAATAAAAAGAAGGTGTTGTGGTAGGTGTTGAATCATTACTACCATTTAAATATATATGGTTCACCTTATACATATGATCTTGAATAATAATCCCATTTGTATATTCTTGACCATGTGTTTTGGATTTAACCTCTAATATGAAACCTAATATATCAATTATTTTACTAAAATGCTTCAAGATATGTTGTCTAAGATCGAGTATGTCTTGGATTCTAGTTTGATAATCTATGGTAATCTCTTTCACTTCACTATTCTAACCTTCGATAGACACGTGAGAACCATTCAAGTCATTTTCATCTATACGACCCTCAAGAGGAGTTGCAATAATTTCAAGGTGAGCTTGGGCCTCATTGATAGAAACCATTTTATTTTTGACATAAAGCATAGTATGAATAAAATGAATCTCTAAAATATTGACTAGATTGGAATTTAACCAAGCACTTCAAATAGTTGGAGTCTTAAATCTAATCAATTCGGATGACACGAATGATATAACATGTAAAAGAACAATGCACAACCAATATTACACACAAAATGCCTAGGTCTATAAGATTAGAAAGAAACAAAACAAAATCTTGGATAAGCAATTTTATTGATGTAATAAGAGGAAAAATAAATCCTTATAATGTTATAAGTAATGTGGGTTTAACCAAATTGAAAACCCTAAGTTGAGTACCATGTTTACCAAAAGGGAAACCCTAAGATTTGGACGTTCGATATAAACATTGGTTCATCAAAATGTAGATATAAAAAGTGATTTTACGTTACCAAATTTACTATACAAACGATGCCCAAGTGGAATTGTGTTTAGTTCAAATATACATCAATAAATCAAACCTAATTGCATGATATCATTATTGTCTAGATCACATGAAAACAAAAAGAACACAAAGTGTTAGATGTAACTAGGGAAGTTGTAGGATAATACTCAATAAAAATTGTTAGTGGTAAGCAACAAGAAACAAGTCTAGTCGATATTGCAAATCGAACTTAGAGAGTAACTACATACAAGGCCGAGGGGACTAATTATGTATAAAGTATGGAAATGGCTCCTCAGGTAAATAAAAATATTTTCTAATGAATGTGATCCCCTGTTTTTTATGGTGACTTGGTTTTGGTCGTCAAAAACCTCACTCACTTTTCTTGCTTTCATTGTGAATCACTAGAAAATTTCCTTCTTGCTCCAATCTTAATTTGACCTTAACGCTCTACAAAACTAGTAAATGCTCATAAGCTCTCTAAATAC
This sequence comes from Taxus wallichiana var. yunnanensis, assembly GCA_018340775.1. Lineage (NCBI taxonomy): Eukaryota > Viridiplantae > Streptophyta > Pinopsida > Cupressales > Taxaceae > Taxus > Taxus wallichiana. The sequence continues at coordinate 346,331,651 of CM031240.1, read as the reverse complement.
TTCAATTGTGCTTTTGGAAACAATGACGTTATTCGTGGATGTTCTTGTAAATAATAAATTCTTCTCTTGAATCTTCAATATCACTTTTGCATTCAATCTCTTGTTTTGTACTTGATCTCTCTCTCATTCCGAAATGCACTAATACATTCATGTATTTATAAATTTTTCAAATTTAGATTCTATTGACACACAAGTTGACACACAAGTTAACACACAATGGGCAAAAATTATCAAGAAACAATAAGATTTAATAAAATTCAAAATCATGAAAGGAAAAACCTGAAAAAATTGTGACCAAATCCAATCAATGTATGCAACTAGCACAACCAAATTCATACAATACCAAAAAAGGTAGGAGAAATACTTAAAAAAAAAAAAAACCCGGAAAAAAGAGAGAAACATGAAGAAAAAGGAAGAATACAAAATAAACAAGATGGAAGATTTTGAACAACCAAATTTACAACAAAAGATTACTAAATCCTAGAAACGAATTTAATCTAAAGGACGTCAACATAATTATTATACTTCATTATAGTGCTTAAATTTGAAAGCCTATTTTAAATCACATGCGGGAGAACATCATTTGTTTAGTTAGTTTTATGATTATTTTTAAAGTATACAATTCAGCAGCGTGTTTTCTTTTTTCAAAGAATCGCTGCTGTCCCTAATTAATTAAGGAGGAAGATTTAAAAGCAAAAGAGTTGATTATGCGGCATGCAAAAGGATTAAACTAAATAAAGGAAAAGCACGCCTTCCCAACCCATTTAAAAATAAATAAATAAATAAAATAAAAGTTCTCCCCTAGGATTCTTTCACCTCCCCACTTCCGCCCACATTAGAGAGGGAGAACTTTTATGCTCCACATGTTAAATTGTGACGTGAGTGGTGAGTGGTCCATTGTATTTTACGAAAAGGTTATAGGGGGTTTAACTTGTGTTACAACTTTACAATTTTTAGTCATTGAGTTAACTTTAAATTTTTGATTTAAAAAAATGTTATAAGATCTTTTATTTTTGAGGAAGTGATTCACATGAGTAATATGGAAATGGAAACATTCTATTATGTCGATAAACATTTTATAATGGTGGTGGTGATCGATTCTAATGCTCTCAAATTCTTAAGAATCAATTTTCCATCTTAAATTTGATTATTCATCTAATCAATCATAGGACAATTTTGATCTTAAATTTATCCATAGTTGAAAGCTAAAATCATTGCAATGAAGTTTTTCTTGTTGCTTGGAGAAGTCAATCTAAAATCGTATTATCTTGACCATGTGATAAAATTTAGTCTCCAACATTTTATAATATATAAATAAATCTATTTAAGATATCCCTACTAATTAATAAAAAACACAATTATAAAGACATTATCCCTATATTATAAAAAAAAAAAAAAACTTTAAACCTATGTTTAGTTGATAATGCCCTATACACATCTATTCCTTTTGAGATATATTAACTAGAAATTCTAGACGATTGATTTTATGGATTGTATTTGTTGGATGCTCCTAAAATATACATTGTTGGTATGATCGATACTTGTTATTTAGTATACCTTCTTTGGAAATATCTCAAGACTAGTAGTTATAAAATTAGAATCAATACGAGTGATATATTTTGGTAAATGGAGGAGCGAACACGATTTAAAGAAACCCTAAGCAATTAGGGCAACGACAACCACAATTGCGAAGGGGGGAATAACATGATAAGTTTTGTCGAGGGACAATGTGGAGGTGGGAGGTCGGTGGGGATGTTGAGTCCTTCAAAGATGTAATCCGATCCAAGGATCTCCCATTTTAGCCCGATTTCCTCATTATCAAGCCCATATATTGTAGAGAACAACTTTGGTGAATTGCTTGCTCTGGAGATCAAGTATCCAATGATTCAAGAATTTTCTGAAACCCTCAAATCTCTAGTTTTGATATGTCAATTTAATGGATTTTGGCCGAAATCTGCAGAGCTTTATAAGTGGATTCATGCCAATTGGGCCAAAGATTATGATATCCTTCTATGCTCTAAAGGTTTCTTTATGGTTGAACTCTATGTGGAGGGGCACTACTTGAAAGTTCTTGAGGAAGGGCCCCTATTTTGGGGAAGAGCAGGACTCTTCACTACCCCTTGGTTCCCAAATTTTAACCCCTCCACTATGGTGGTTTCTAAAATGTCAGTTTGGGTTCGACTCCCAAATTTGCCTATTCCTTTTTGGCACCATTTGGTCATTCAAGATATTGGAAATATGTTAGGAAAATTTTCAAAGTTAGATGACGAATGGACTACACAACTTATTTTCACTTGTGCTCGAATCTATGTGGAAATTGACCATAATAAAGGTATTCTAGACATATTGAGACTAAAATAGGTTAAGTTCCAATGGACCTAGATATTAGATTATGAAAATATGACGTTTAGGCATATTTTTGTCACTAAAAAAGGCATCTTCAAGATACATGTCCTCAAGCAAAAGGGAAACCTGGAAGGAAAAAGGGGTTTTATGTCAAACCTAAAAGTTGGCAGAGTTGTGACTCTCCTCGTTCAGAAGCCCAAGCCAACAAGAATACAAAAGATGTACACACCTCGAAGGTGGAGAAAAAATGAAGGCAAAATGTCCAGAATGAAGAGTTAAATCATTTATTGGAAACTTCAGAAGAAGTGATGTCTGTGGAGGATCTTTGTTTGAGAGAGGTAGTTGTAAAAGAACTTCTAGTAGGAGGAATGAAGAGAGCCCATGAATCTAAAAATTTTGAGTCTGATAAAGAGCAATCTCTAATTGAAATCCACAACTTGGACCTTCAAGTGATTGTCGTTGGACCTCCTCCTAGGGGTTGGAATGTAGTAAAAAAGAATGGGAAAAAAAGAAAGATTGAGGTTGTTTCCTCATGATGGTTTTGTTGCTTTGCTTTAACCTTTGTAGTGCTTCCTTGAGGTGAGTTGGCCTCCCTCTTAGGGCCCTTGTTTAGCATTTTGGGGTGCCTCTTTCCACCCATCTTTTTTTGTATGATTAACATTGTACTATTTTAATTTTTATTAATAAAAGTGTGCTTTTCAATCAAAAATATAATAATCTCAAACATCTATTACTACGAATTTTTTATGATTAATTTTGTATTAATATTTTTGCAACATATTATTTAGTTAGAATTTACCTTGTAGAAGGTCATTATCAATAACACAAAAACAAGAACTAATTTTCCCCTTAAATATTAAAAAACAAAATTATAAAAAATCATTTTAAATAGAGGTTTTATAGCTTTGTAAATAAATGAAGTTATAAAATCACTATCTTCATATTGCATAAAAATTCGTTATATGGGAAAATAGATTTTATATTAAACAAACAAATCAACACCTACAATATGGCATCATGTGTATAGATTAATCATGCTTAAAATATATATTAATCAATACATTGTTTCTAATTAATTATTTCAAAACTAGAGTGATGATGAAAACAAAGGGTTTAAGCTTGTTTGGATACCAAAAATTGATCAAACAATAATGATCATATTTTAACAATATAGACAAGGAATTTTAGAGTAGATGAAGAAAATCCATAAAACTCAAAGCGAACATATCGCGTTGTTTAAAACTTGTTGTTTTGAAAGTCCACTATGTAAACTATGAAGATGATATTTTGGAGAAAAATAACTCAAAATTCTTTGAGCACCGAGTTTACCTCCTTTTGCCTTTCAAAACCTCACTCGACTTTGTGAAACTTCGGTTCGATCACTAGGAAAAGTCTTCTTTTCTCTTCACCTGAAATCTAAACCAACAAAAAGTAGGGTTTACGTTTGTAGATATATGTTCTACTTAGCTTGATTTTATCAACCCTTGTTATATTGTGTACACAATATAAAAAACAACGCACTAAGTATAATGCAATGATTGTTCAACCAAGGAAATCAATGGAACACACTTTGTATCTCTGCTTATGAATTTCAATGCTTCAACGAATTCACTAATGAATGTTTGAGTTCTCTAGAGTGTTTACTTGAACTCCTAGAACAATAATTGGATGTCGTTGATTTTCTAAATAACATGGTTCTCTTAATGAAATATAGATGTATAAATGAGATAAAGTGCTTGTGTATTTAAATAAAGTATTTCTAGATAATTCTTTGAAGACTATAATGATGATAAAAACAAAGAGTTTAAGCTTATTTAGTTCCCAAAAATTGATCAAACAATAATCATCATATTTTAACAATATAGACAAGGACTTTTAGAGTAGACAAAGAAAATCCATAAAACTCAAAGCAAACATGCCGCTTTGTTTAAAACTTGTTGTTTTTAAAGTTCACTATGTGAACTATGAAGATGAATTTTGGAGGAAAATAACTCAAAATTCAAAATTTCTTTGAGCATTGAGTTTACCTCTTTTGCCTTTCAATAACTTCGCTCGATTTTGTGAAATTTTGGTTCAATCACTAGGAAAAGTCTTCTTTTCTCTTAACCCCGATCGGGTTGTCAAAATCTAAACCAACAAAAAGTAGGGTTTGTGTTTACAAATATATGTTCTACTTAGCTTGATTTTATCAAATCACTTGTTATATTGTGTACACAATATAACAAACAACGCACTAAGTATAATGCAATGATTGTTCAACCAAAGAAATCAATGGAACACAATGTATCTCTACCATGAGCTTGATTGCTTCAAGGAATGCACTAATGAATGTTTGACTTCTCTAGAGTGTTTACTAAAATTCTTAGAACAATAATCGAATGTCGTTGATTTTCTAAATAACACAGTTCTCTTAATGAAATATAGATGTCTAAATGAGCTAAAGTGTTTGTGTATTTGAATACAATTAAAATTAAAATTCAAGTCTATTGGCACATAAGTTGACACAAAAATGGTCAAAAAGTGAAGAAAACAAGGCCACAATCAAATGTGCATCTTTAATTGACAAGAACCTAAAAACTTTGTCTTGAATGTGAGTTGATGGCAAATTTTTCCAAAAAGACATGCGATCATAGAGATACATAAAGGGAAAAGGGAGAGGCAAGGGGAGGAGAGAGAAGAAAGGGGAAAGAGATATAAGGAATGACCAAAATGAGGCATCAATAATGCCTAATTTGATCTAATAACCGTCAATACACAAACAATAGAGAAACACCATCAATGTAATAACAAATAGATTAAATCTATTAAATGAAAAATGTCGAGATATATCAATTTCTAAATGCCAATTTTGATTTTGTCACATACTACATTGATAAATAGCTCCATTATATTCTTAGCAAATTTCCCAATGATTCGTGATAGGTGGCCTCAATCTAGTTGCACTAGCCTCAAAAATCTCTTTTAAATAAACAAAATGGGCTCCAAACTCTACCACATAGTCAAAATATTATGATTTTCGGATTGAATTCTCCAAACAAAAAAAAACTTCTAAATGTTAATCAAATAAATGACAAATTTAAAAATAAAACTTTCTTCTAAAATCAAATAGACATCAATTTTAAAATAGACCATTAATTATTATATACCACAAACATGATAATTGGCTACACACCCCATCCCCTCAAAAAAAAAAAAAAAAAAAAAAGAGAAGAAAAAGAGAAAAGAGAAGAATGGAAAAAAACTATTTTAAGTGTTAATACATTATAAAAAGAATTAGGACTCCCCCTTCGCTCAAGCCCTACCTCCTTCTCTATAACTAGCAATTGCACATGAGTTGCAAATTATTTTATATATTTATTTTGGCATAGAAGAAAATAATATTGCGGGAAAAATTTATTCAGAAAATATTACCAAAATTTGACACTTTCCAACAAAGACAACTTCAAAAATAGACTATGCAAATAAGCCATTAGTGGGTACAAATACACAAACCTAACTACAAATATAAGCTGAATACTAACTTAAAGTTGGGCCCCTCTAGTTGGAGGTGGCAATAAGATTTAAAATGCTTGAAATGTTTCCTTAACCACAAACACGATAAGTAACCAAAAGTAATAAAGAAAATGGAGTGCATTCATTTTGGGCTACAATCTTAAACATAAGGACCAGTTTCTGTAAAAAAATGGATGCCACCATGATCACACCGTGACATAAGGAAGCTTTAGGCTAGTGGAGTTGAGGATTACACATACCCTTTAAGCCTTTATATGCGTGGATGGGCATGGGGTTGACATAAAAGCTATGGAATTGCGCAAATGAGTCTGGTTCCCCGCTTCTCTTGTGGGGCATTTGACTTTGGAGAAGGTGTGATCTCCTTCTGCAGCCTGCTGCTTTTGAAGAGAATCCAAAGACATTTTATCTTCATTGGGTTTGCTGCCCCTATGTCAAACTTAGCTTTTGCTTTTTCAAAGTCAATTCTGTACTTCTAGTGCTCTGCACACTGCCACCGCCATGCCTTGGGACAGTTCACAAGATCACATGAAGGCTTGCTTTCAGCCCCCTGAGATAGGTACTTATTAGCTCACAAGCATTTTCCTTGTAGGAGTACCCAAATACCTGCTTTTACATGGCAAGATGCTGCTGAGTTATCATTCCAATTTCCCCCACATGACCATTGGATCAAAAGAGAAGAGCCCACCTTCTGGAGCACACATTCTGGAAAGCAAATATGTCAGTGGAATACATCCAATAGCTGTCTTTTCTCGAGAATAGTTTGTTGAAGAGGAATATAAGGGCGTCATTTGTCAACCCTATTCTATGGTGTAAATAAGTCGTTTCATTCATATCAGGGTGATTGCTGCTGTCCCTGGAAGGTGGTGGTACAGTGAGATTCCGAACGCTTAGAGTCGGAGGAAGATCTGGTATGCTCTAATTCTTGTTTGAGTAGATTATTGTGTTTTTGGCATTTGGGTTTATCCTTGTTGGGTTTATAATCCCTCCCAGTTATGTGATTTTTTTCCTGCCCCCACTCCCCCTCTTGGGTCATTTTTCTTTGCATGTTTCTTGTAATTTAGCATACACTTCTGTATTGGATTGGGGTTAATAAGCTGACAAAGTTATTGGATGATAAAGCTGGGGATGCAGGTTTCTGGTAGTTTAACCTATGTTTTCTGTATTGGTTTGGGGTTAATAAGCTGATAAGGGGATGGGATGATGTAGTTGGGGTTGAACCCTATGATAATGAAATGTGTTACTGCCCATTTTCAATACTTATTGAAGTGGGTTTGGTCTAATGGTCAATGGGTGGCAGTCCCCATATGGTGATAGTTTCACACATGTATTATTGTGTATGACCGTTATTGGGTTCTGTTTGTAACAGCAGACTGTAACCCATGATTCTCTTTGCATTCTGATTTTGGTTTGAGCTGGATATGGAATGGGGCTGTCTGGACGTGGCATGAATGCCCTTCTAGGCAGAAAAATGTGAGGGAGGCTTCGATACCTTGATGCTATTTTTCGTTTGATTGATTGACAAACTGCAAGTTTCACTAATTGTGCCTAAAATCTATGACTTGGGGGTATCCTCGGGGCATTAGATAGAAGAGAAGTTGTTTTGTTATTCACCATAGGTTGCCTTTCTTATCTCTTCCCAATGTGAACCCAAGAGGAGTGAGTTTGTCATATAATATAGGTTTGTATATTTTTACTTCGATTTCATTTATTATTTTCTGTTTTGACTTTGTTGTTAAATTATATTCTGATAATGTGGACAAATGTCTACTGTGATTAGACCTCCTTTCAGACAAGGAAGCTCTGAGCTTGTTTTTAATAGGCACATAGACAGGAGTGATAACATAAAACCTATAGAACTGCTGAAGCAATGGCGATGAGACTTTGTTTTCTTATGATGAAATGGTTTTTTCCCTACAGCTAACACGCCTTTGTAGTTTGTGTGTGTCAAGTGCATATCTTTTGGTATAGATTTAGCTTGCTTGTTGACTGATTTTTCGTGTGTGGGGTTAATAAGTATAAAATTAAGCCATGATATACTCCATTGTGGGATTTTGGCAGTATGCTACCACATTAATGTTCCTCAAAGGCCTCAACTCTCAGCTCAACTCTTTATATGTGGATAAATTAGATCAAAATATTCCATGCCACCACATTAATGTTCCTCAAGGATCTCAACTCTCAGCTCGACTCTTTATGTGTGGATAAACATGATCAAAAAAATTCACCAACGCTACTCTGGCCTGCTTAGTAAGGATGCTAACATTTCTTATCTATTCTGGATGCCAATATGCCAAAGTAAAAGGTAGTTTTTTCTGATCACTTGCTAGTCTAACTTCTAGATTCTAGAACTATGTCCTTCTATAATTTATTCATTCTAAAAGGAATGGGATCATGTTCACCTTTTGGATTGATAGAGCTATAAACAAGGCATTAAATCGCCGGAGATTGAACAGCTAAGAGTGTCAAAGAGATCAAAGAAACTTGTGTGCCTCCAAAGGAAAAAAAAAAACATTATTTTCCAGCCTATTGAAGATGAACAAAAACTAGATTTTCCCAAAGATTTCCTGATTACATGCATACCAACAAAAACTTGAGAATGGAAGCCTTTGTCATACAGAAACGTGTAACTACCATGGGAAGACTTAGGTGTTAATTTCTTCATGGAATTTATAACATATAAGTGTACCCTAAATATCAGCTTCTTTAACTTTAAATGGAAGATAGTAAACTTTGAGGATGGAATCCCTCCTCTTATACGGATATGTTTAACCAAGCAACTCTGGGAAGACTTGAGGCACTCCAGCCTGCCCATAGCTTTTACAGTTTTACTTAGTTCCTAAACAAAACATTTGAATCTTACATTCACATGAATGCCTTTATAGGATTTGCTGCTGAATACTATTGTTGATATTATGTAATATATAAACAGTGCATCCATTGATCATACATGTAATACCATAAAACAAGATAGGCGCATCTTAAACTTGGTCCATTGTTATTTCATAGTGCTTAAAGAAAAACCTTTGATGCCGGATAGTGGATCCTTAAACTCAAAAATATGTACAAAGGAACCCTTAAGCTAGACTTGCATATGTATTCAGTTTCCATCTGTTTATGTGGTAGGCAAGTGCATTCAAAATGAAGTGTTTTTTATTTCTTGGAATGCTATTAATGTGGGTATGATAATTTGGCTAGCTATTGTTAGTCATTTATGGGGATGGTGCCTGCTAAGTTCTTAAGTTTCATGTACTACTCTTGCCAGCTTCAATGTTTTGTGGATTTATTTCACAGGCAACATTTTTAATATTCTCTTTTATGTGCTCACAAAATCACAGTAGCACATCCCTTCACGAGGATTTCATTTCACATTAATATTTCCTCCTTCCTTTTACATCCGTTCCACATGCAGGCCATAGATACATGAATAGGGATGCAGACAAGTTGTGTTGGGATATACTTATAGTTCTTAACGTAGGTGGGATTCCAAGTCAGTGTTGTCTTTTTTCTCTAGAAACCTGTCATTCCTAAACAGATGAGTTTTGAATTGCCTGACAAAAAGGAGTTTTGAATTACCTGACAAAAATTTCATAATAAATGTAGATACTATTTGCAATGCTTTACTTGTTATATTTGATGGTTAGCTTTATGGTATGATCGTAAGTGTTTTCCTTGTAAATTGTTGATTGCAGACTTCTTGCTCTCTGGCATTCTGTGCAGCAATTTCCCCATGTGCAACTTTACTCATAAAATCTCATCAAATGGTGGGACTTCAAAGGAGAACCAACAGTTTCAGATAGTGAATAAAAGGAGTATACTAGACACACACAATGAAAGCAACCCAATTAAGAAAAGAAAGACAAATTTTCCATCTGTGTATGAGAATTATATGAGCATTGATAAGTCGTCATGGGGTGAATTTCACGAAGACTTATTAGAGAGGGTGCTTGCACGGTTGCCTGTATCTAGCTTCTTCTGTTTTCGTTCAGTGTGCAAAAGATGGAATTCAATATTAGATTCTCCAAGTTTTCTGCATGCTTCTTCAGAGGTATCCAGAGATCCATGGTTCTACATGGTAGACGCAAAGTTTGAACAAGGGATTGTGTATGACACAGAGATCTGTAAATGGCGCCACATTAAACTCCCGCATGTGCTAAGCAAAAATGTGTCCAAACCAATAGCATCTGCAGGAGGCCTTATTTGTTTTGAGTCTGCATACGGCAAGTTCATTGTTTGCAACCCTCTCACAGGGCAGTACCGCAAACTACCATATTTGCATATTACTGAGACCATACACGCAGTCACCATGGTCGCATATAAAAATCTTACAAGGTAACAGTCATATATGGCATTTTTCCTACCTTTGTGATTAAGATCTATGATTCATCAACTTGCAGATGGAGTGAACCATCTATCTGCTGGAACATGAAGGAAAGATGTGGAACATCATGCGTGAAACAAAATGTTAGCAGTGATGATGGAATTGTTTACTTTCTGAACAAAGGTGGTAACATTGTTTCTTCTGATGTCCGGCGGAGTCCTTCAAAAGAGTATTCATCTATCTTGACATCAGCAAATAGTGATGAAGAAAAAGTGTATTTTTTTAACAGAGGAGGTAATGTAGTGGCTTGTAATACTGCAGTAAAGGCTTGTGGTATGAACTTCCTCCTTTATCACATCCGACGCTTGAGTACTCCTTAGACATTGTGAATTGTGGGGGTCGTATGTTGGTTGTAGTACTCCTCGATTTTTGGAAAGTTCTACAGTGAGAATATGGGAATTCAACGAGACTGAATCTGAATGGAAGCAAGCATTAGCAATGCCAGTTTCAATGTCTCATCGATACTTTGGCAAAAAGCCGACATCAACTGTACAGCTTATGATAACGTGATGATGATATGCGTAAGTTCTTGTGAATTTAGCAGTCTAGTACTCTGTAACATTATGGAAAACTCTTGGTTAGATTTGCCTCATTGTTATCTGCTTGGAGGCTGTGATGTCAAAGAGTTTGTGTCTGCCTTTCCATTTGAACCAAGAGTGGAAGTCCCTGTTTGATACTGTTACTATCCATTGGAGGGATAATTGTAGTCTATACAAATCTGTCAGACTTTTGGAGCTTCAGATTACAAGCTGCCAAGTTTAAAAGAAATTTATGTGCAGTAAATTAACACTTGGTTCAAATCATGTGCTATGTGTTCTCATCCATTCTTTGAATATGGAACCTTCCTACCTCTTTGCTTTTTATCGTTAGGAATGCTTGCAATGTTTTATGTAATGCAACATGAAAGTCATAAGATACAATTTGTTGACATTTGATCTTACTATGAAAATTTTGGTGGCTAAAGTTTGTCAACTGGCTAATTTTTCTTTTTTAGTGAACCAGTTCAAATTGCCCCAATTTCCAGCAAACAGTAATGTTCATTGAGAATTGACAACTTTTTGTTTAAAAACGCTTAAAGAAATTTACAGAAAGAAGAAAACAAATGAAAGAAAGTATATTAATGTCTACATATGACCAAATATGTCCGTGGGACTATAAAATAAAGCTAGCTTAGAGTGGACAAAAGGAGAGTTCAACACGTCTCCATTGAACTATAACAAAGGTAGAACAGAAAATTATTCACATACCAACATGAACATGAAAAAACATGAAAAAAGGCTAGCTAGAAGATTACAACATGATGTTAATCGTTCACTAGTAGAATCAGAAGAATAAGTCACACTACCAATCTGAAGAATGTCTCCAAAATAGTATCAAAGAATGTCATTAAATTTAAATTAAGCTATTGTCCACTAATAACCATATCAAGTTAACGGGACTGGAGGAAAAGTACATTTCAAATAAAGGCTTGGAAGAGAAAAAGAAGATGAAGCATAAAACACAAAAAAATGCTTATCACATTCAAGGAACTAAGTTGAGATTTTTTGTGTGACGATTTATCAGTGTTGAGTAGAACAGCGAGTCTTGTGCCTCTGAAAATGTGGTTGAAGAAAGGATTCTGAAAGCGAACTTGAGACAAAGATGTGCTGACAATGCTTAAGGAGTCCAACTCTGTGTTGGTTCATCTCTTTGATGAATTGAGCCACACATATTTGATCCTCATAATGAATAAGATATCGCAAAGAGCCTTGATTTTCTCTAAAGAGGCAATAAAACTTGCCAGGAATCTTGCACTACACTGAACACCTAAATACAAAATGCTCCAATGGTTTTGGTTTATTGTTGCAAATTTTACACATGTGCTGATGTCACAGAATAAATTGATTCAAATCCATGTAAGCTGACGAGAGCGTGCCCACAGTTGACCCAAAGGAAACCTCAAACCAAAAGAGAGCCTCGTGTACTTGAAATGAATAATACGTTTATCTTCTATTTGAAGATAGTGTTCCAAGTAGTGATGCATTTTTGTTGGTAATGGTTTTGTCCAAGATGATTTTATGCAGGTTTTGTAGATTTCATCCCTAATGCCTTTTCAACTCGTGGGGAGTGTTGATGGAAAAGGTATTAAGAGGAAGACATTCGATATCAATACTAATTCCTTGTAAAAAGACATGCACTGAGCATACCAAGTGTTCTTGATCCCTTGTTTGCATAACTTCATAAGTGTTTGAAGAGCCTTGAATGGATATCTATTATGCCCAATTGGTGTAGCTACCATACATATTAATCCGTGAAGCAACATCACTGGCTGGAGTGCAGTTGTAATATGAAGAGGATGGATACCAAATTCAGCCAAAATAATTGCATGTGGAATAGACCGTCCTCGCAAGTTTTTGGATGTCATGGAAATAAGAACTCTCTTGAACGAGCCCAACTATACTTGAAGTCCAGCCCCCAAATCTTACAACCATACAATTAGGAGAATGGCTTGGGATAAGGGGAGTTGGTGACACTATCCGTGGAGGTTGTATATTCCTTTTCTCGACACCTAATGTTGTTGAACCAATGGCAGAGCTGATGTCGCTGGTAAGCTGTTCTAATGAAAATATCTCGACCTTGTGTTGGTGCTGCTAGTTGCCACTCTACGTCGATGCCCATTGAAAGGGTTGAAGGGTTTACCCCACTCAAGAATGGCAAGTGAGGTGAAGCCTTGGAACATGGATCTATTGAAAAGGGTTAAAATCCCTGAACCACAACATCCAAGTATAATTAACCAAGTGAGGAAAGGACTTCCAATTAAGAAATGAGGTGAAGCTATGGAACAAACTTGTGACTAACGACAAAAAAATGTTGTTACATGGCTGCAGCACAACTAGTAAAAAAATGCTGGTACATGGCTGCGGCACAACTAGTTTAGAGTAGACAAAAGGAGAGTTTAATGTGTCTCGCAATGAACTTTACAAAAAAAAAGAACAAAAAATTGTTCACTTACCAATATGAACATGGAAAAATAGCTCGCAAGAAGATTACAACACGATGTTGATCATTCACCAGTAGAATGAGAAGCATAATCCACACTACCAATTTGAAGAATGTTGCCAAAATAGCATTGAAGAATGTTATTATGAGAATGGATTGGGCTAAGGGGAGTTGATGATGCTATTTGTAGAGGTTGGAGGTTCCTTTTCTTGTTTCTCAATGTTGTTGAACCAATGGTAGAATTAATCTATTTGGTAAGTTGGGCCTAATAATAATATATGGACCTTGTGTGGGTTTTGCTAGTTACCACTTTACATTGTGTGAGGTAAATTTTGGAACTCGAGCCATAAAAAAATGGTTAAAATACTTGTACCATAACATCCAAGTACAATTAACCAAATGAGGGAAGGTTGCACAACCACGCAATGAGGTGTGACGCTGGGGAAGATCAAAACATGTGGCCAAGGATGAAAAGCAATGGTGTCTCATCGTAGCTTGGCTTGGCCTAGAAAACTAGCAACATCATTGTCAACCATTGCAAAATTGTCAATGCAAGCGTGATAATGTCCATCACGTAATGTCTAGGGCAATGGGGCTCATTTGGACAATCCTAGAAGGAAGAAATGTACTTCTCTAAAATCCCTCCTTGCTTCAAAGGTGAGAATACTTGGTGATGGAGAATTTAAAATCTTGAGGAAAATTTATCTTCCTCAAACTTTGAAAATAAAAAATTTGACATTGGAAAGATTTGCCAAATATTCTCGAACATTTGAATTGTATTGTTCCTTAAAAGTATCTATTTATTTCTTAGCATGTACACTCCAAAGTTATGACTAGTTCATGTATTAATTTTGTTAGTAGATTTGCAAGCTATCCTTGGAGTCACGAGATGGATCCAAGGTTCCTATCAATTTATTAACTCCCGTATCTTGTTCCTTTGTTGGTTCGAGCATAGCATGAAAGTATCTCTCCGGCCGTGATATAGGTTTAATATCTCGACTACTTGAATGAAAGAAAACTTTTCTTTTACTTCTATCTTTTGTCTTTGGGTCCTTTGATTGCACTCACAATGCATGCCTTCGTGCTAAAGATAAACAATATCTATTCTCCTAAATTTAGGTTTCCAATGTTGAGTGAACATTTCAGATTTAAAGCTCTACATTGTTTCTATTTCAGCTCCTACTTGATGCTAAATTTTGTGTTGTCAATAAGAATTTAGAGTGGAAATGCTTGATACACACACACACACACACACACACACAATGGACTTAGAGGGGGTGAATAAGACCTTACAATTTTTTAACCAATTCAAATTTTCTTAATTAAACCATAAACCATTTAACCATTCATTAATGTGTGCTTAACATTCAATCAAATCAACATAACCATGAAAGAGACACAAGAACACAAGATATAAGTGGGAAACCCTCAAGGGGAAGAAAACCCACTAAAACTTTTGATTATATTACACAAATCAAAAGTATTTAGTGAAGCACCAACTTCACAAGGAGCACCAATCCCTAGTTTAGTAGAGCACCAACCCTACAAAGAGCACCAACCCATAGTTTAGTGAAGCACCAACTCCACAAGGAGGCTGCAACCCCCTAAGGGGATCAACCACCCACTCAACCACCTTTGAATGAAGATCTATGATGTCTTGTTGCTGCTACAACTGATAGAGATAACAATTTCAGCTCACACACCTTCAAACACTCTTCAAACCCTCATTCACCTAACTCGCTCTTTCTTCTTCTTTCATGGACTAATTTGGCTTCAAACCCTTGCACACATGATCTTTAACATTCCTCAACATTTCACAAACTTCCTCGGCTCCGATTCGATGCCTTCATACCCATTTCACACTCACAATTGGGTCACACTTTTTCCCTATCTCTTAGCTAGTTCAAATTTGAATTAAAACATTCACTTTATATGCTTCTCAACTCATAAACACATCATAGGTTGGTTTAGATCAATTATCTCGACCAACACAACTCAAAAACATAAAAATAAACACATACACATTAATAAAATGAACCCATGCAGGTCAATTTATGCTCAAACACACCAAACAAGCTCATAAATGGCTCAAAACCCCATCACATGGTTCACCAAAAACCTCAAACTCATTTCCATGCTTATTCAAGCCTCTAAAGACCTCACACATGTCAAATATGACATAAAAAAAATCATCAATGGTCATACAATAGATTGCACCAATCAAAATCTTCATAACATTACCTAGAAGGCTCATTTCCTTCACAAAACAATTGTTTCCAGGAACCAATCTTCACCTATCATGCTCTAGATCACACCAAAACATTTACATTATGGCATATAATCACTCATTGGAAAGCCACTAACTTGTAGATCACATTCATGCTTTCTAGAGGCCATGAAACATCCATACATGTAAACAAGACTTACTTTCCTTTTCACCAAATTGAGCTTCCCAGAAAGCTGTTTTGGAAACTCAACTGGTTTGCACCCTTTCTGTCACTTTTAAGATCTCCAAATGACTTCAATAAGAACAAAATTCATCCCTCTTCACTCTCCAATTGATAACAAGAATTACCTAATCCATCTCATGAATCTTCTAGCCAGAGCAATCATGCCCTGAGAAGCAAACAACCTTCTTCTTCACAAACTGAGTTGGTTGACCTATCAAATCACCTCATCATGAGACAAATCATATACCATTGGAAATCCCTATGAATCTAATTTCCATAAAACCTTACATTTCCTTCTAAATCCAAGTGGAAGGCCTTCAACCAGGTCAATCTTTGAAACTACTCCAAATTTGCCCCAAAATTGCCTATTCATAAATAGGGCACACTTTTCCATCTAGAATCTCAACCATGATCTGAAACCATCATGAAAAAAATTAAAACTCCCAGACTAAAAACAATGTCAATTTATTTCATACATTCTTTGGACAACTTTGCCTCAAACTGAACATCTTCAAAAACTTGTCTTTTTGGGTGGGGTCCACATATAATCACATGCTCTAATATACCTTTCTGGAAATATGGAGGAGTCATCTACAACCTTAAATCATCATAATATAAAAACAACTTCATTCTGGGCACCTATCATGAAGATCTTCTCCATCGCTCTAGATCTAGGGTTTCAAACTCACAAAAAACAGTTTACCTTCTTAACATTCGTTCATAAAAATATGACAATGAAATGACCTCATTATTTTTTTGAAATTCTCTTATCTCAATGGAAAAACATCCCTGAAATCCACAAGGTCCCATGAAAATCACACAATCCATGGTGAGCATTAGAAGTTACAATTCGAGCTGGAAATCACTCTTTCTTGGACCCTGTTTCACCTAAAACATCATAACTTGAAAAATCTTCTTCAGAATGACTTGAAAATTTTCTCACACCTCTAAGAAAATCCTATGCACCATATCCAATCATCAACATAGCTCAAATAGGTCTGCATCTTCATAACCCATCTCATTTGCATGACTAGCCCTTAGGGTTTGCATGGTTTAAGTTAGGTCATAGTAGAAGAACCTCATACCTCATCATGAAACCTCTCCAAAAGGTCCTAACATACCTGAGACAACATTTATCACACCTCTTCATGCCTCCATGAGATCACATGGCTCTATACCTCATCCTCATGCCTCATTTGGCCTCTAAGCACCTAGACTAGGTCTAGATGAACACCTACATTTGGGTGTTCAACCGAAACCTACACTCGAAACTCATGTGAGTTCCTAAACAATCTCAATACTACTACTATGCTCCTCAAGTCACCATGTAGCTCCATCCACCATGCTCTATCACCTAGGCTAGCTAGGTCACCTGATTAGGCTTGCTAGACCAAACCAATCTCACATAATCCACTCATGCAATCATGACAACACTCGATTCTCTATGTCATCAACATACTAAGCACCTTCTAACACTCCTCTGTTATCCTCTTTTTCATTAATGGGATTTTACATCAATGACAACTCACAAACACAACATGCCAACAATCTCCCTCTTTGTCATTGATGGAAAACTACCCAATCTTCTCCCCTTTTACATTAATGAAAAATACATACCTAAGCATCATGGTATTCATCTTTCTCATCTTCACATGATCACCTATTAGTTGGAAATTGAAAGGAACGATAACCAGATCGTACCAAGCCAAGAACACAAATGCTAATCAAACACCACGATCAATAAGATGAAAGCAATTCGCCAGAATAAATTTACATAAAACTTTTGCAAACAAATGAGCAACAATATCATATATTATTATGGAACTCAATGAAATAAAATGAGAATGGACCTTGCTTATATAGGCAAGGAATAACAATCTAAGAACCAATCAAGGTTGTAGATCAAGCAATAAATCATTGAAAGAACTAGTCATCAAAGAACTAGTCAAGTCCATAGATTTATGAGAGAACTAGACATCAAGGATCTTGTCAATACCATAGATCAAGGAAAGAACTATACCTAACAACTAGATAATATCTCCTAATATCTAAATAAATAAAAAGAAATATCCACACACATAAGTGGGTAAGGATAAATACAATAAAGGTAAATAATATAACTAGGTGAACATGAGCTAAGGTAAATACCTACTCTAAATGAAACATCAACCAAAGTCTTCAAATTTAACACACAAACCTATTTTTATTCACTAAACTTTGGTTTTCCTTCTTCTCTCATCTTGAAACCACCGAACTCCCCTTGGGAAGAAGCATACATGAACTCATACATGCCATATATCCCGATTTAGGGCTTAGGACACCATCTTACCTCTTTCTTGGTCCATCTCAACTTCGATAAGACTCATACTTGGCTTGTTTCTTCCATACAACGATTGGCTACAACCACTATGTTGTCCACTCAAAATTCCCCTGTTTTTAAGAAGTTGAAAATTTAAAATTTTGAGTTTAAGTGTCTTTTTTGTTGTGCTGATAATGTGAAAAGTCAAGAAATTGGGAAAATTTGCATTTTTGGGTCATTTTGTGTGTTTTTCGGGCCTGTCGGACATTTTTGTCCCGCGTGTCCCAAGTTCAATTGGGCCCTCTGTTCCCGATCGGCCGGTTTACCGAAGTCTGTTCTTTTCGCCCGCTTGAACTTTTTGTCCCAAATGTCCCAAGTTCGCCGGACCAGTTGTTCCATGTTCGCCCGATTCGGCCAAGTCGCGTATCCTGTGTACTTTCGTCCCGTATGTCCCAAAAGCATTTGTGCGTCTTTTCCCCGCATCGCCCGAATTGGCCGAACCGCGTACTTCGCGCTTTCGCGTCCCTCGTGTCCCAAATGAACCAAGTGCCATTCGTGCTAATTTTTCCCGCTCTACCCGAATATCTTGCTTATTCAATTTGGTAGGTATGTATTTAATGTGCATTCATTTCCTTTCTCTCTCCTAAATGGCTATATAATGAAACTACCCCTATGCATTTTTTCACACTGCTTTCATGCTATCTATTGCTCGAACCCTTGCAATCAAAATTCCTGCGCGCGTATCCATTCCCCCTGTAATTCCATCCCAAGTCTAGCTTGCAGCTCTGCTCTCTCGAGTTACTATCAACATGAAGATCAAATTCCAGGGGCAGGAACAAATTTCACCACTCGAGTCTGCCGTTCCCGATATCGGGGACAAGTGAAGTTCGCCACCTTGACTTTGGAGATTTTTGGACAAGGATGACAGACGCGAACCCTTCACCGATGGCACAAATGATTCATGACGGTTGCTCGGCTTTGCCGTGGTGGTTTCCCTATCTTGGTGCGATGTGCGCAGACACGGTCTTTATCATGCGGGCTCATTTCAACCCTGATTCGAGCGAATTGACAAACTGCATGGGGAGCTCATCGCCAAACTTGACGCTGCGCCATTAGCACTGCACTAAGGATTCCAGAAATGGACAATGCTATAGTTGTCTCCCAGAATCAAGCACAGGCTCTTTTCAATCAAGACAACGATAACTATAAGGCGCGGGTGGCGAAGTCCTGGCTTAAAAACCCTAAGAAGGGGGCATCTCGTCTGTCCAAGACCCTTTTCCATGCAGATTTCAATGAAGAATTATCGGATTTCATAATCCTATTGGCTCGGGTCATGGGTTTACCCTCTACAAATGAGTTCCATTTCTGGATGTGCCCGCTTATCAATATGGTATGCGAGGGAACTCAGAATATCAACTGGGCCGAGATCATCAGTATGAACCTAGCGGAGCAGCTGTCTAATGTACAACAAACAAAGAAATTCTATATGACTTCATACCTGATGTATACCCTAGCAGCATCGAGGCAATGGTTTGGCTTTTCATACGTCGATGCTCACAAGGATGATCCGTGTATGCCTATCGCGCCGCAGATTCACCCTAGAGACCATCAATCGCAATTTCCGAAGGGTGAATGATGCTTTCACCATGTACATGGTCAGACTTCTTGAGGGTGACACGGCGAGAAGATTTTCTGATGAAGCCATGAGTCTGATATCGCACTACGGTGCTTATTTTATCCAATTCAGAAAATTTTCCTATATCAAACTTGCTTGGCTACGAGAGCACTCAACTTAGGCTTCCTATGTTCGCAGGTGATAAGATGGCCTTGATAGAAGTATGCAGGCAATTGGACAAATTGCATAGAACCTGCAGAGATAAGAAAATTACTGGTTTGCACTTCCCCATCTCTTTGGGAAACTACACCTGCAAAACAACCGTGGATGCACAAAATATAGAAAGGGCTCTAGCTCCCATTACTGTCCATTTCTTCAGGCCTAGAACTTGCTTCGACTTAAAAAAGTTTATTGAGCAGAATATCAAGATAACCTATCACCATAGGGCAGACACGGAAGACTATTGGGCTGACTGTGCTGATGATTTTGAAGCCAGAAGGAGGCATTATGGCAGGTTTTCTCTACAATTAATCCAAGAACTCGGCTTGTACCAAGTTCCTGAAGGGCTCAAGGATGACAACTCTGACCTATACTCATATGAGTATGAAAATGTGGTCAAGCACACTCCCTTGGAGGACTTGGATTGGTTCAAAAAGGAGAAAGATGATTTGGCTGAAATCCTGGCTCCAGTCTTAGTCAGGACCAAGATCTGGTTTGATAGGAAAGTCTCGTGAGCTTAGGAGGCACTCAGGGGAATCCTCCTCCAAGGATGCTTCAACACCAAGTAGGGAAGCATCAACTCCCAGATCAGAAGCACCTGTGCAAACCCCTCCTGCCTCATCAGCTCAAGGACCTGCAGTCTCTACTCCTTCCTCATCCACCCAGGTGTATCAGAAAAAATTCAAAGAAGTTAAGAAAGAGCCTGTGGAAGAGGATCCCCTGAGAAAGCATGCAGAATTGCCTTTGGGACTAGAGAACATTATTGTTCTCAGTGAAAGTGAAGAAAGTGAAGTGCCAGCTCCTGCAAGCGCCCCTGAAGCTCCAATGGATAAGGACAAAGAAGTCCAGAGCACTGAACTTCCAAGTACTGTTGATTCCTCTGCACCAGTTGTCTCAAGCGCCCCACTCATGTCTCAACTCGAGACAACAATACAAACCTTGGGCGCCATGAGCTCTCTGTCTCTTGGTCTTCTTGCCCCACCTACTTCTTTCCTCCTCTTTTGCATGGGTGCACCTCTTGTCGACAGTAGGAAGAGAAAGTCTTCCTCTCGGAGCTCAGGACCAAATTTTGATGTTGTGGTAGCCTTGTTAGGCACTACTCCTCCTTCTCGCGCCAAAAAAGCCAGAATTACCTCCAGAATAGTGTCTGATGCTCAGGGCCAGCAATTCCTGGAGATAGCCAAGCCTATGGTAGATAAACCAGAGTAGGATTTACAGGCATCCGACCTGGAACTCTCAATAATTCCCATGGGAGAGTCTACCCCTGAAGGTGAGATCCACAACCTTCAGGAAACAGTCACCAGAGTCATTGGGAGGGTAGAGAAAGGGCAACAAACCATAGAACAGTTGGAAGAACAAGCCCAGATTCTTACAGGTTTCATCAAATCTCTTTTGTCCAAGGACAAAGTTTTGGACCCTACCCCATTGACTACTCTTCCACCACCTGTAATTTTGAGCCAAGATGAAGTATAGAGTATCAAAGATATGCACAAGTAGTCAAAGTCCTGGGTCTACAACGTGGATTGGAAGATAAAGGTCATGGAGGAGGCTTTGGGAGAATTGAGGAATAGTTGGCAGAAGGGTGAGGCCTTCAAAACACTAGTTGTATCTACTTTCAAAGATATACATTGCCATCTTCAGGATGAGACTTCTGGTGTGCCTCTCTCCCTACAAGAAATCAAATCTCAATTCAGAGCTTTTGTCAAGGGTGATCTATTCAAGGAAAGCTCCATTTCCAAAGAAAAAATGAAGGAGATCTGCTCTCTTCAATCTGCCATTGAAGAAGCAAATAAATACTATCATACTCATGTCGAGTTTGATAAGGAAATGGAGAAGTGCCTCAGATTTTGGACTCAGTCTACCGCCAACACGTCAGTCCCACGTGGCAGAGACATAGCCGAGGTGTTGAAGAGATTCAGACAACGGATCTTAAAGTCGGTGGGTCCCTCCCAGTCATAAGCACATGTCTTCTTCTCCTAATTCTTCTCTTCTCTTCCCCTTCTTTCTCTCGGATTTGTTGTAATCAGTTGGGGTATTGCAATTTGCAACCCTTTAACTAATCTTTAGTTAAAAGAAGTAGTTACCGAGAGTAACTGATTTGTAAACTATATAATGGCCTCTCCTCGCCATTTTGAAGGGGGAAGAACTTGGCTTATTTATGAAAGTGTAAATAAATCATAAAGAAATCAATACAGAAGGACTTTTCGTTCTTTGTCTATCCGGTTTCGCTTTTTTCCAAGCTATTCATTTACTTTTATTAGATTATTTGTCTCGTATTATCGAGAAGCTTTGTATTCTCACAGATGTTATTTAGAGAACTTTGTGTCTTTTCAAATTTCATCTTCTTAATATGATACAAATGATCTTGTTCTAATTCATTGTACCCTCGCATGCATAAGGAATTACTCTGTCATCTATAATTTTGAATGGTGCCTTTCTACTCATTCTCACATTCTTATTCCTCGGTCCTTTTGTAATTGATGATCCTTAAACAAAAAACTTTCATAATATCCAAGTTCCACAAGAAAACCATACTTTGTATATGTGTAAATAGGTTCGTTTCTGAATAAGGGAACCTCTCCCATTAAAGAGGAGGGACTTCTTGTCCCCTGATTGTTGCTCTTCTTGAAGTCCTATTTGACGACCAACAGTTTTTGGTGATTCCACTGGTAAGAATTCTTTTTACCTTGATTATATGGATGGTTCTTCTCTCCCACTTCCTTATAGTGGGCAAGTATCGAAATTGTTCAAGTCATAGGTGATTAAGAAGTCCTGTGTATATTCTCGTACAGCGTTTATTTTTCTTTCGCTTTGTTTTGGTGTGTTGTCCTCTCGTATTGGTTTGCTTTTTTGACTCGTGGCCCAATGGATAAGGTCTTGGTCTAATTCCCCGAGTTTGTCTGAATCCTTGCCTTGTCTCATTCTTTAAATTTATGCCAAGTCATCCCCAGAAGGAGCCAATTGTTGTCCACTCAAAATTCCCCTGCTTTTAAGAAGTTGAAAATTTAAAATTTTGAGTTTAAGTGTCTTTTCTGTTGTACTGATAATGTGAAAAGTCAAGAAATTGGGAAAATCTGCGTTTTTGGGTCATTTTGTGTGTTTTTCGGGCCTGTCGGACATTTTTGTCCCACGTGTCCCAAGTTCAATTGGGCCCTCTGTTCCCCGATCGGCCGGTTTACCCGAAGTCTGTTCTTTTCGGGCCCGTCGGAACTTTTTGTCCCAAATGTCCCAAGTTCGCCCGGACCAGTTGTTCCATTTTCACCCGATTCAGCCGAGTCACGTATCCCGCGTACTTTCGTCCCGCATGTCCCAAAAGCATTTGTGCATCTTTTCCCCGCATCGCCCGAATCGGCCGAACCATGTACTTCGCACTTTCACGTCCCTCGTGTCCCAAATGAACCAAGTGCCATTCGTGCTAATTTTTCCCGCTCTACCCGAATATCTTGCTTATTCAATTTGGTAGGTATGTATTTAATGCGCATTCATTTCCTTTCTCTCTCCTAAACGGCTATATAATGAAACTGCCCCTATGGGTTTTTTCACACTGCTTTCATGCTATCTATTTCTCGAACCCTTGCAATAAAAATTCCTGCGTACATATCCATTCCCCCTGCAATTCCATCCCAAGTCTAGCTTGCAGCTCTGCTCTCCGAGTTACTATCAACATGAAGATCAAATTCCAGGGGTAGGAACACATTTCACCACTCGAGTCTACTATTCCCGATATCGGGGACAGTGAAGTTCGCCACCTTGACTTTGGAGATTTTTTTGACAAGGATGACAGACGCAAACCCTTCACCGATGGCACAAATGATTCATGACAGTGGTCTGGCTTTCGCTGATGGTTTCCCTATCTCGGTGCAATGCGCAGACACAGTGCTCTTATGCGGGGCTCATTTCAACCCTGATTCGAGCGAATTGACAAACGTGCACGGGGAGCTCATCCCCAAACTTGACACTGCCGCCATTAGCACTGGACTAAGGATTCCAGAAATGGACAATGTTATAGTTGTCTCCCAGAATCAAGCACAGGCTCTTTTAAATCAAGTCAACAATAACTATAAGGCGCGGGTGGCGAAGTCCTAGCTTAAAAACCCTAAGAAGGGGGCATCTCGTCTGTCCAAGACCCTTTTCCGTGCAGATTTCAATGAAGAATTGTCAGATTTCATAATCCTATTAGCTCGGGTCATGGGTTTACCCTCTACAAATGAGTTCCATTTCTGGATGTGCCCGCTTATCAATATGGTATGCGAGGGAACTCAGAATATCAACTGGGCCGAGATCATCAGTATGAACCTAGCGGAGCAGCTGTCTAATGTACAGCAAACAAAGAAATTCTATATGACTTCATACCTGATGTATACCCTAGCAGCATCGAGGCAATGGTTTGGCTTTTCATACGTCGATGCTCACAAGGATGACCCCGTGTATGCCTACTGCCCGCAGTTCACCCTAGAGACCAGCAATCGCAATTTCCGAAGGGTGAATGATGCTTTCACCATGTACATGGTCAGAATTCTTGAGGGTGACATGGCGAGAAGATTTTCTGATGAAGCCATGAGTCTGATATCGCACTACGGTGCTTATTTTATCCAATTCAGAAAATTTTCCTATATCAGACTTGCTGGCTACGAGAGCACTCCTCTTAGGCTTCCTATGTTCTGCAGTGACAAGATGGCCTTGATAGAAGTATGCAGGAAATTGGAAAAATTGCATAGAACCTGCAGAGACAAGAAAATTACTGGTTTGCACTTCCCCATCTCTTTGGGAAACTACACCTGCAAAACAGCCCTGGATGCACAAAATATAGAAAGGGCTCTAGCTCCCATTACTGTCCATTTCTTCAGGCCCAGAACTTGCTTCGACTTAAAAAATTTTATTGAGCAGAATATCAAGATAACCTATCATCATAGGGCAGACACGGAAGACTATTGGGCTGACTGTGCTGATGATTTTGAAGCCAGAAGGAGGCATTACGGTAGGTTTTCTCTACAATTAATCCAAGAACTCGGCTTGTACCAAGTTCCTGAAGGGCTCAAGGATGACAACTCTGACCTATACTCGTATGAGTATGACAATGTGGTCAAGCACACTCCCTTGGACGAATTGGATTGGTTCAAAAAGGAGAAAGATGATTTGGCTTAAATCCTAGCTCCAGTCTTAGTCAGGACCAAGATCTGGTTTGATAGGAAAGTCCGTGAGCTTAGGAGGCACTCAGGGGAATCCTCCTCCGAGGATGTTTCAACACCAAGTAGGGAAGCATCAACTCCCAAATCAGAAGCACGTGTGCAAACCCCTCCTGCCTCGTCAGCTCAAGGACCTGCAGTCTCTACTCCTTCCTCATCCACCTAGGTGTATCAGAAAAAATTCAAAGAAGTTAAGAAAGAGCCTGTGGAAGAGGATCCCCTGAGAAAGCATGCAAAATTGACTTTGGGACTAGAGAACATTATTGTTCTCAGTGAAAGTGAAGAAAGTGAAGTGCCAGCTCCTGCAAGCGCCCCTGAGGCTCCAATGGATAAGGACAAAGAAGTCCAGAGCACTGAACTTCCAAGTATTGCTGATTCCTCCGCACCAGTTGTCTCAAACGCCCCACTCGTGTCTCAACTCGAGACAACAACAGTACAAACCTTGGGCGCCATGAGCTCTCTGTCTCTTGGTCCTCTTGCCCCGCCTGCTTCTTCCTCCTCCTCTTTTGCATGGGTGCAGCCTCTTGTCGACAGTAGGAAGAGAAAGTCTTCCTCTCGGAGCTCAGGACCAAATTTTGATGCTGTGGCAGCCTTGTTAGGCACTACTCCTCCTTCTCACGCCAAAAAATCCAGAATTACCTCCAGAATAGTGTCTGATGCTCAGGGCCAGCAATTCCTGGAGATAGCCAAGCCTATGGTAGATAAACCAGAGCAGATTTGTAGGTATCTCGACCGGAACTCTAAAGAATTCCCATGGGAGAGTCTACCCCTGAGGGTGAGATCCACAACCTTCAGGAAATAGTCACCAGAGTCATTGGGAGGGTAGAGAAAGGGCAGCAAACCATAGAACAGTTGGAAGAACAAGCCCAGATTCTTAGAGGTTTAATCAAATCTCTTTTGTCTAAGGACAAAGTTTTAGACCCTACCCCATTGACTACTCTGCCACCACCTGTAATTTTGAGTTAAGATGAAGTACAGAGTATCAAAGATATGCACAAGTATTCCTTCTATGGCAGAGCTATGGAGGCCATGGTGGATGATATGATTGTTGCGGGATTGAATTTCATTGATGAAGCTTTCAAAATCCACGGGAAGGTGAACAACTTGCAACTGAAGCTCTCCTCCACTATTGGGAGCATTGATAAAGAACTTAAACTTTGGAGTAGTTGCATAGTAGACCTCCGCCTCATGGGACAAACAGATGAAAATATTTTGATGGCAAGCAAAGTCTTCGAGGATACAAAGGATAATTTGTCAAAGTCTCGGTTCTACAGCGTGGATTGGAAGATAAAGGTCCTGGAGGAGGCTTTGGGAGAATTGAGGAATAGCTGGCAGAAGGGTGAGGCCTTCAAAACACTAGTTGTATCTGCTTTCAAAGATATACATTGCCATCTTCAGGATGAGACTTCTGGTGTGCCTCTCTCCCTACAAGAAATCAAAGCTCAATTCAGATCTTTTGTCAAGGGTGATCTATTCAAGGAAAGCTCCATTTCCAAAGAAAAAATGAAGGAGATCTGCTCTCTTCAATCTGCCATTGAAGAAGCAAATAAATACTATCATACTCATGTCGAGTTCTATAAGGAAATGGAGAAGTGCCTCGGATTTTGGACTCAGTATACCGCCAACACGTCAGTCCCACGTGGCAGAGACATAGCCGAGGCATTGAAGAGATTCAGACAGCGGATCTTAAAGTCACTCGGGAATCCTCCTCCGAGGATGCTTCAACACCAAGTAGGGAAGCATCAACTCCCGTGATCGAAGCACGTGTGCAAACCCCTTTTGCCTCATCAGCTCAAGGACCTGTAGTCTCTACTCCTTCCTCATCCACCCAGGTGTATCAGAAAAAATTCAAAGAAGTTAAGAAAGAGCCTGTGGAAGAAGATCCCCTGAGAAAGCATGCAGAATTGCCTTTGGGACCAGAGAACATTATTGTTCTCAGTGAAAGTGAAGAAAGTGAAGTGCCAGCTCCTGCAAGCGCCCCTGAAGCTCCAATGGATAAGGACAAAGAAGTCCAGAGCACTGAACTTCCAAGTACTGTTGATTCCTCTGCACCAGTTGTCTCAAGTGCCCCACTCATGTCTCAACTCGAGACAACAACAGTACAAACCTTGGGCGCCATGAGCTCTCTGTCTCTTGGTCCTCTTGCCCCACCTGCTTCTTCCTCCTCCTCTTTTGCATGGGTGCAGCCTCTTGTCGACAGTAGGAAGAGAAAGTCTTCCTCTCGGAGCTCAGGACCAAATTTTGATGTTGTGGCAGCCTTGTTAGGCACTACTCCTCCTTCTCGCGCCAAAAAATCCAGAATTACCTCCAGAATAGTGTCTGATGCTCAGGGCCAGCAATTCCTGGAGATAGCCAAGCCTATGGTAGATAAACCAGAGTAGGATTTGCAGGCATCTGACCTGGAACTCTCAAGAATTCCCATGGGAGAGTCTACCCCTGAAGGTGAGATCCACAACCTTCAGGAAACAGTCACCAGAGTCATTGGGAGGGTAGAGAAAGGGCAGCAAACCATAGAACAGTTGGAAGAACAAGCCCAAATTCTTACAGGTTTCATCAAATCTCTTTTGTCTAAGGACAAAGTTTTGGACCCTACCCCATTGACTACTCTTCCACCACCTGTAATTTTGAGCCAAGATGAAGTACAGAGTATCAAAGATATGCACAAGTATTCCGTCTATGGCAGAGCTATGGAGGCCATGGTGGATGATATGCTTGTTGCGGGATTGAACTTCATTGATGAAGCTTTCAAACTCCACGGGAAGGTGAACAACTTGCAACAGAAGCTCTCCTCCACTATTGGGAGCATTGATAAAGAACTTAAACTTTGGAGCAGTTGCATAGTAGACCTCCGCCTCATGGGACAAACAGATGAAAATATTTTGATGGCAAGCAAAGTCTTCGAGGATACAAAGGATAATTTGTCAAAGTCCTGGGTCTACAGCGTGGATTGGAAGATAAAGGTCCTGGAGGAGGCTTTGGGAGAATTGAGGAATAGCTGGCAGAAGGGTGAGGCCTTCAAAACACTAGTTGTATCTGCTTTCAAAGATATACATTGCCATCTTCAGGATGAGACTTCTGGTGTGCCTCTCTCCCTACAAGAAATCAAAGCTCAATTCAGAGCTTTTGTCAAGGGTGATCTATTCAAGGAAAGCTCCATTTCCAAAGAAAAAATGAAGGAGATCTGCTCTCTTCAATCTGCCATTGAAGAAGCAAATAAATACTATCATACTCATGTCGAGTTCTATAAGGAAATGGAGAAGTGCCTCGGATTTTGGACTCAGTATACCACCAACACGTCAGTCCCACGTGGCAGAGACATAGCCGAGGCATTGAAGAGATTCAGACAGTGGATCTTAAAGTCGGTGGGTCCCTCCTAGTCATAAGCACTGTCTTCTTCTCCTGATTATTCTCTTCTCTTCCCCTTCTTTCTCTCGGATTTGTTGTAATCAGTTGGGGTATTGCGATTTGCAACCCTTTAACTAATCTTTAGTTAAAAGAAGTAGTTACCGAGAGTAACTGATTTGTAAACTATATAATGGCCTCTCCTCGCCATTTTGAAGGGGGAAGAACTTGGCTTATTTCTGAAAGTGTAAATAAATCATAAAGAAATCAATACAGAAGGACTTTTCATTCTTTGTCTATCCGGTTTCCTTTATTCCCAAGCTATTCATTTACTTTTATTAGATTATTTGTCTGTATTATGCTGAGAAGCTTTGTATTCTCACAGATGTTATTTACAGAACTTTGTGTCTTTTCAAATTTCATCTTCTTAATATGATACAAATGATCTTGTTCTAATTCGCTGTACCCTCGCATGCATAAGGAATTACTCTGTCATCTATAATTCTGAATGGTGCCTTTCTGCTCGTTCTCACATTCTTATTCCTCGGTCCTTTTGTAATTGATGATCCTTAAACAAAACACTTTCATAATATCCAAGTTCCACAAGAAAACCATACTTTGTATATGTGTAAATAGGTTCGTTTCTGAATAAGGGAACCTCTCCCATTAAAGAGGAGGGACTTCTTGTCCCCTGACTGTTGCTCTTCTTGAAGTCCTATTTGATGACCAACACACTAATACCGAGATCCCTAAACTCCTTGAGTGTGCTTTAGAAAAATTTAACACGCTCTAGAAACACACATACATCATGAAGCAACTCCTTATGACTCCCCCTGGACTTGTACCAACCTCCTTTAATAGAAAACACAAAAATTAGAATTCTTACCTAGCTTACTTGCCATGAAGATGACTCAACCAATTCATCACCGCTCAAGCAACTTTTCGAGTGTTATTGTTCTTATTTATGAGCTAAATAAGTCTTCTTGATCATTTGACTTATTCTCCTTGCTATTACACTTACATACATCAATAAATCTGCATTTTTTACCTCCTTTACATCTTAGATCACCTAGTTAAGAGAAAAATCAAGCCCCCTGTCTTAATGGCTCTTCACAGTCTCGTAGATCACTTGCGATAGAGCTAAAATTTATTACAATACATCATCCTCTTGCAGTACCATGATGTAGTATAGTTTCGCCTCATGGTTCATGATACATAGTCTTGTTATAGACTTCTCTTTCACATTTCAAGGACATAGAGTCCATTCACTTCCCCACACCATATACCATCACTCTAGAAAGACTGATTCTTTCAACACGAAATGTACTAGTCCTTGACACAACGTGACAACTTCAATGAGAGAAATTACCTTGTCATTACATGAGCTCGCCAATGCATTTTACACTTACCTGTGTCTTTCTTGCTAACCCGGCCTTCATGGCATCTTAACACACTTGCTTGAGGGTCGGAGTAGCTCCCCCGCCTTGATAAACTTTCTCATGCGTAGCATGTAATTTTGAATCTTCACTTCCTTGACACATACCATTGTTTCCTGTAGACATTCTTGTCAACTTTTTCTCTTAATTGAGACTAAAACTACCTTCCCTCACTTTGGAGGACCTTCTCGGATATGTGGTACTACATTTATACCTCTCGCAACACTATGACAACACCATGAATTAGCACAAAGATAATATCCCGATCCATGAGTATCTTTCATGAGTTCAACATTCCTTCCTTAGGGTCCAATACTTCATTTCAAGTCCAAGACACCTTATAAACCATGTCATCTTTGTATTTCCCTATTAGAGACACATATTAGATCCAAAGATCCATACACGGGTCCTACTGACTCATCATTTTGGGAGAGATTACTTATAAAATCCCGAGAATAATCCATATAAACTCCCAATAGACATGTTTATCTCCACTTACTCAAGGGTAGAGACCACTTAAGATCCCTTTAATCCTTCCGCACCATCTTAAGTCGGGACCATTTTTCTTAGACTCGTACTACAACTCCATGACCTTAAAACACTTTGAATGTAATGGCTTGTACACCTCTATACTCTTTCAAGGATGTAGAACCACTCTAGAGACTTCTCAACCAAGGTTGAAAGAAAATGAATCAACATTGGAGATCTTAACAATTCATGACATAACTAGAGAATGCCATTATCCCATGTACATACTCTATCTTCTCTAATTCAATGTCTTGACACAAACCGGTGAAGAATTTGCACTATCTCGATCTCTTTTATGATCTTCTAATATACTTAGACCATCTCGTTGATGCATATACACTCCTAGGTCACTTCAAGCTTGAACCAAGAGCCAAAGGATCACTTTGTAAACATAGGTAATCATAAGAAACATTCTTGAAATGCAATGTCTAGTTCACTGCACCCTTATATTTTGGTTCTTTATCTAGTCTCCATCTTGAACATGTATACCTTTACAAGTCATCTAGAAGACTCCAACATTTCTTATCGCCATAGAGCTATGAGAGCCATCATCAATATGCATACAAACACACACTGCGTTTACCATTTTCATTTTCAATAGATCACTTTGTAGTTAACAAGTATCTTATGCATAGAACTTTCACCGTGATTTAATCATCTACAATTCCTTATTGAGTTTTTATCTCTTCTTCAAGCTACCTTCAAGATATGACCACACATTAGATGCACTTTAATTTCTCCTTGGCTCTTTGTTGATTAAGATATGCATTATGCACTTCCATGTTTCTTATCGATCATAACTACTCTTAGAACCCTATAAATTATGAATCAATGACACTTGACCTAGTGTATATGACTTAGCCAACTCTTGATAGTGTTACAACTCTTCTCGAGTCTTTTACAAACCTAGACACTCATCATACCTTGTACTTGCATTACGACTTTACATCAAACAACCTTAGGATAAACTAATCATCTTGATCCAGTGACACCCATGAAAAAATTTCCGATACTACTGACTGGGAACATACCTTTTACACATTATTCCATCCTCTTGACATGACACAAAAAATTTAATCCACAAAATGAAAAACTTTCCTTGACACCATCTCATGATAATTACTCAAGATGGACCTTTGAAAGACTAACACGAATTCATACTCAACCTAAACACTTGACATATATGGGCCACTCAAGTGCAACTTACAATCATACCTTGAGAGATCAAAACAAGGCTTCAACCATCATTACTCCATATCATGACAACTACAAACTAAAAGACACGATAGATTTGAGAACTTGAATACACACCCTTAGAAAGACTTCTGACCAATGAATACACATTTTCATTACTTGAACAAACACATAAAACAACAAGACGTACCTTGACAACTTGATGACATACTTTGACCTCACGACAACTACATACTTTAAACAATCAACTCCCCCTCTCTTGAATGCTTCATATGTATCATTGTACCTCTAAGAAGCATAGTAGATGCATATATAATCATGATAGATATAGAAGAAGGAATTAAAGAGGTCCCAATATCTCTTAGACACTTGTACCTCACCTTTTCAATCTTGTTTCGATCAGCAAGTTATGAGATACACCTTGTCTTGTAAGTTCATAACATTTACTAGCAACATGTCCAAACTTATTGCAATTGAAACACACAACTCTACCTCTTCCCTTGTAGCCTTCATTATCCCAATTCCAACTTGAAGGTTCATGTAGACATTTAGAAGTATGACCTCTCTCATGAAACTTGTAGCACACCACACTCTTTGTTTGTTCACTCCTACTATCCCTCCAAGAGTGATCATCTCTATAAAATATCCTACATTCCTTTTCCCTATGACCAAAGCCATTGCAAGTAAAACAATAACCACTAAATGACCTTTCACACATTGAATAATTAGGCTGCCTTATGGATTTTGTCTTGACTCTTCACATTGTCTTTGATGAAGTTTTCCTTCTTTCCTTCCTTGGTTCTTGGTCCTTCATCATCCTTACTTGGAATATTATCTTCTTGCTTCATCTCTTTTCCTTTGAAGTCATCATTGAATCCCAAACCTGCTCTATCACCTGCAGATCTTTGTTTTCCAAGAAGATCATCAAGATCCTTGGTGCTTTTCTCAAATTTCTAAAAGGACTTAGCCTTCTTAACAGCCTCTAACAACTCTACCCTTAGAAACTCTATATCCTCTTCAAATTTGGTGCACTTACTCTCTTTGTCTTGCAAACTTGTGACTAGAAACTTTACCTTTTCTTCTAACATCCTAACTGTCTCATTTAACTTACTTGTTTTTGACCAATGCTTCTCTTCTAGATCATGAATATTATCTTCATATCCTTTGACTTGAGATCTCAACTTATTGTTCTTCTTTTCAACATGCCTTAACTAAGTTTGGATATTTATTAGTTCATCTTCAACATCATCTTCTTCTTCATCTTCAGAATGTATGGAGTCACCAAAAATGATAGGGCCATTACTCATAGAGTTAGCAGCATCTTTGGTCATAAACAAAACCTCATCTCCTACATCTTCATGATCATATTTAGAATCTGTTGGCTAGATTTTCTGCACAACCGAAAACCTAGGCAGTCATGAGATAAATCTCCCTCATTTACCGGTGAGGCTCCCGTGTATGATTTTTATCAATTATGGATCTGAGTAATTGTTTGTGGGTTTTACTTTAATTGCAAAGCTCATGAGCCATAGCTAGGAAATTCTGTAGCAAGTAAGCAAAGCTGTAAAGAAATATTTACAAAAGGGGGAAATAATTGAATCCGGGAAGAAAGAAAAGAAGATGTGCAATCCAACCAATAGTTCATAGAGTTGGTCTCATGCACATAGATGAAACAAACAGATCTCACAATACAAAATTTAAAGAAAAGGAAAGTTTCAAATCTAGATCTGAGATAACACAAATTTTATGCAAATATCTACACAGAAGTAAGAAACAAATGCATTGTTGACACAAAGTTCTCCGGAAATCTGTCTCCTTTCAATTCCTTAGCTTTCAGAAAGATATCAAGGGTTTCAGCTCAAAGTCTGGAACACAAGAATGTTGATTACAAATTCTGATTTTTTAACCCGTAGGTTTTTCCTCTATTTATAGTGTATAGAGGGCAATTACAAATAGAAATTTTTAATGAATTCCCACATGTGGAAGCTATGAAAAGGGAAGCAACTGGAAATCTTCCTCCTGGAATTCCTCTTTGCATGACATGCATGATTTATAACTAAAAATAGAACCTTCTATTTTGCATGTCTGCCACCTATTTCCAAGTAATTGACTTCTTCTAGTAACTTGAAGTAACAACTTTTAAACCAATCACTTAAGTTTTATAATTTAATTGATTACTCAATTACTTTGTTGGAGAAAATAAGAGAAAGAAGAAGAAAGAGGAGAAGAAATTAGAAGAAAGCTACAACACTCTCAGTCTTGTCCTTCCTCCATACTCTACATGTTGATCCAATATGCATTGTACTTCTGCTTCATCTATTTTAGCAATGAATGATCTGAATGATATCTCTACCATGGATCTGAGATACTCCCATGTGTTGTTGAATTCTTTCCTTTGATTCTCACCAAACTGGATCTGGAAGCAACCGATCGTGATTTTTTCGGGTATTGTTTTTGACTGTCTTCCCTCTTATTATTGAAGCTTTTGCAATTCTTCTTCAGTATATGCACCAGTGCAATGTTTTTCATAAATAATTCAAACAAAACTTGTCATCTTTTTATTTTTAATTGCATATGAGCAATTTTAAATTCTGGAAAGCACACCGGTGAAGAAAAACACAAGTAAATTCAATGAAGGCTTCAATTTGGAAGATTGAGATCATACACACAAGCTCCCGAAAGGAAATTTCCATGCAATGAATTCCACATGGGCTGCATTAGAAACAAGAGGATGAATTTTTGCTGGAAGCCTTTACAATTATGAGAGTTGGATCTATTTGTGCAGAACCTGCAATTTCTCCTTCTGATTCTGAAGATATATTCAATGTATCTGACATTGACTTTGCCTTCTTTTCACCAATATGAGCACCAGTGAAGTATTCCTGTAAATAATTCAGAAAAACATGGAATCCATGGCATGAATGCTTAATTCCTTCACCAAAATCTGATTATAAAGTTTGTTGCCCTCTATTTTTAGACTTTGCTTGCATGCCAAGCGAGCTAAAAATATTATTTTATTCACTTGTGCACTCACATCAACATGTAAATGCTCTGAATAATAAACATAATTTTTTTTCAACCCTAGGCGCCAAAACTGGATGCTTCCCGAAAATTAATAAAAAAATCAACTTTTAGGCATTTAGCTATGCCAGAATGGGTCGCACTTTTTGGCAAGAGGAATTGCTAAAAATAGGAAGTCAAAGCAATGGGAATTTTTACCCTGCAAGGCAACTAAGAAATTCCCACTTTTCACTTAAGTGACTTGACTTTCATAATGGGAATTTTTACCCTGCAAGGTAGGCGAAGAAATTCTCGCTTTTCACTTAAGTGACTTGACTTTCATAATGGGAATTTTTACCTGTAAGGAAGGAAAGAAATTCCCACCTGTATGCCACCTCTAAAATTCCCATTGGTAGCTTAAGTGATTTGACTTGATGGGAAAAAGTAACCTGCTATGTAGGCAAGAAATTCCTACCTTCCTGCCACCTCTAAAATTCCCATTGACAACTTAAGTGATTTGACTTGATGGGAAAAAGTAACCTGTTATGCAGGTAAGAAATTCCCGCATGCCTGCCACCTCTAAAATTCCCATTGGTAGCTTAAGTGATTTGACTTGATGGGAAAAAGTAACCTGTTATGCAGGTAAGAAATTCCCGCCTTCCTGCCACCTCTAAAATTCCCATTGGCAGCTTAAATCCTTCCTTCCAAAAAATGTGACTTGCATGGAAGAAAGCTTCTTTCCAAAAGTGCGACTTGCATGAAGAAATTGCTCTTCCCAAAAAGTGCGACTTGCATGAAGAAATTACTCTTCCCAAAAAGTGTGACTTGCATGAAGAAAGCTTCTAAAGTCGCGTGAAAACTCATCAACAACATTTTATTTCCATTTTTGGATTTTTGGTGAAGAAAACACAAGCATAGAATAAAATTTTCCATTTTTGGAAAGGGTCCAGGAAGATGTAGCAACAAAACTTGCATGTGCCATAACTTTCATTCGTGGCTCCGTTTTAGGTGTCATTTTCTCTAAAAGTGCATATTTTCTTGAGCTCTACGCATTGATGACAATATTTTTCTTATTTTCATAAAATCCATTTTTGCACCTTTTTTGACCAAAGGACTTTTTTGCAATCTTCGAAAGAATCCCGAGCTCGATCACCTTTAGATAGATTAGTAATTAAAAATACTGGATAGATTTTCAAAACCCTAGGCAAGGGGAAAGATATGACAGGAAGAATGAATAGGCTACATGAATTACCGGAGAAAACAAACCAAAACATAGACAAAAAGAAATAAAACAAAACGAAAGAAGTTGCAGGCAATTGCTCAAAAAAATTTCTCCAATTAGCTGATCGTAAAAATCTTCCCCCGAGTGAATATTGTGTGGTAGTAATGATGGGGTGAAGTGCTTTATATAATCTAAATCCTCCAATTTTAGCTCAATTTATTTTAAAAGAACTTTATTTATTTAATAAATAAATAAATAAAACACTTATAAACAAGGTTTGGCGAAGGGATTGAGTGAGCTTTGGCATGTGGGTATTTGTCAAATTTGGCTTTTATGACTCTCTGGGGATATCTTAGAGCAATGCAAACAACTGCAAGCAAAACAAACATAAAATGACCCATTACTTTAAAAAGAACAATTTTTTTAAAGGGGTAGTCCCAGATTTTAGGGTGAAATCTCGGGGACACCGTGAATCGAGAATCGAAACACCATTACTTTCCTCGAGATAGGCAAGTCTCTCCTTTGTGTAGAAACTTCTTTTTCCTTCTTCTTATAGTCAAAATTCTTGAAGTTATTCTTACCTTTATTGTACTTGTGATTATTCTTATCATGATCATCTTCATGGTCTTCATCACCTTCCTTTTCATGCCTATGAGGACACTTAACAACAAAGTGACCTACTTCACCACAATTGAAACATTTAAAGGGAGTTTACCTTTGTACTTACCAGATCCAACATTCAGTCTTCTAACAACCATTGTAAATAACTCATCATCATCAATTTTAGGAGCATCATCAACATCCTTAGCTTTCTTTCCCTTTGTATTCATCTTAGATTTGAAGGAAAACTCCTTGACAATTTTATCACTTGGAATTCTCATCTCATATGCAGTTAGGGTTCCATGTAAATCATCCATTTTCAAGAGATTTAAGTCCAAAGAATCTACCTTGGAGTTCTGATTTATTGGAATGGAGTCAATAGAGAAGGCTGCAAAATCGAATGTGGCGGAAAGCACTTTATCTTTGTAATGCTCCAGCTTATCTCTTTTGACTTGACTTTGCCCTTGAACTTGCTTTATTAGAAGTTCAACATCTCCTTGGGCTTTTAGGAGTTTTACTCCTTTCTTTTAGCTTGCTCCATTCCTAGAAGCAATGCTTCATACTCCGCCGTATTATTGGTGTTCTCAAACATCAGCTTGTGGGAGTATGGAAATACCTCATGATTTGGAGATATTAACAGAGCGCCGACTCCTGATCTAAAAGAACAACATGTGCCTTTAAACTCCAGAGTCCAAACTTTTTCTTCTTCTTTGCTTTGGCTCTGGTTGAAATTCTGACTCTGGAATGTCTTTATCCATTTCTAAGAAATAGACCCCATGGTCAGATTCCTGAAAAAGAATATGAGATCTAGGATCCTCAGATTTTGTAACCGTGTACCTGGACTTCTTTTCCGGCTCCAGCTTATGGTTAAGCCCTTTGATAGGAATATGCACACAAGACCAATCCATCTTTACTTCTCCTCCCAGCTCTTTGTAGAAGTTTCTGCTCAACAACATCCCATAGGAGACAGGAATATCTACAACTAGAATTTTCATCTTTAATCTTTTGTCAGGAAAAGCTGCCAGAACAGCTTGTGCATCTTTGATTTTTCTGATTAAAGGGACTTTTCTCTCCATGGAGTAGCACCTTTTTATGGTCTTTGTCAAGGTAAGCCCAAGAGCATCTACAACTTTAGCTGGCATGACATTATCAGAAGCACCTAAATCTAAAATGCAGTTGCTTAACTTGAAACCATTAAGCAATAGGGAAACATAGAACGGTTCCACTCTTTCAGAAGATGGTGAGGATTTAACAACTGCAGTGTTGTTCTGGGGAGGAGTATCCTTGGGCTTAGGCAAAAGGCCTTTTGATGTATTGGATTGTCCTGGTGATTGTACATATTTGACTAGCCTATTTAACTGCTCAGGAAAAGCTCTCAGGTATTCGGCTTCTGACATTTGAACTTTAGTTTTCTTGGCATGATCAATAATGTCAAAAGAAGAAATAGATTCAGATACCTGAGCCACTTTCTGTGGTTGAGATGAAGAACTCACATTCTTATCTCTAGGAGCTAAAGAAGAAGGTAAAGGGCTGCCCCTTCTTTGTTCGTCAGCTAATGCCTCAGCTTGGCGAGTTTGTGATCTTGTAAGTACTGCATATGCATGACCATGATCATCTTCATGAAGTTTCTCATTGTCATGTTCAAATTTGTAGTTCAAGTAATTAATGTTGGAGTCGCCAGCAGGACCTATAAAATCATCATCCTCAAGCTGATCAACGTCAACTTCCAGGTCTTCTTCATTCATCTCCATGTTGTTTCTGGGAGCAACTTCAATTGCTAATCTTTGGGAACCAACAATGCAGTTCTGGTTGTTGTTGAAATTCCAAGCAGGGGTAGTATTGTTGCCTTGAGCCATTTGAGCCATTTGTTTCTTCATCTGCATCATCTCATTTGCTAACTTTTGCAATAGTGAATCGGAAGTAGTAGCAGAGGATGAACTTTTAGCTCTAGAAGTGTTGCTCTTTATCTTTCTAGCCATGATGAGGTCATCTTCAATTTCAACCGCCATGTTTTGAGCTGCTAACAAGTCAGCAGGACGTGCTCTTCACAGTTGATAGCTTACTTCAGGAAGTAAAGCGTTGATGAAGAATACCTTTTGATTCTCATCATTCAGAGAAGTAGAAGCTGGAATTTTGTACAAGTAATCTTTGGAATTTTACAATAAAATCCCGCATGTGCTCATGTGGCTCCTTCTTCAACTGAGTGAGTTGAGTTATCAAAGTGCTAGAATCTTCAGTTGCCTTGAATCTTTTCAGGAACGCATCCCACATAGTAGCCCAGTTGGTTATGGTACCAGGAGCTAACCGATAGAACCATTCTCCAGCCAAGTCATGCAGAGTCTCTCTCATGCAGAGTCTGATAGATACATCTTCATGTTCGACTATAAGCACTCCACAGGATATGAAAAATGCAGCCAAGTGGTCATATGGATTTTCTTGCCATCTCCAAAGAATTTTAGAAAATTCTTTCTCATCCCTTTAGGTAGATCATGCATAGGAGGAGTCAGATTCAGAGGTCCAAAGGTTGCACCCCATGGAATAGGCATTGCAGGGGCAAGTGGATGATTCTGCATCATGAAAGGAGCACGTCTTCTTTGAGAATAGACTTGATGAATAATTCTAGCTGCCGGATTATGCTGAAGATGATCCAGATCTGGATGTGTTTGCACTCTTCTTCTGGAGAAATACTGGATTTGTAACTTCTAACTTGAGGAGGATGATTGAAATTGAATTACTCATGCGATGCAAATCAAGAAATGATCGGTTCTTCCAGTGGGCCTTCACGGATCGGGTGAATGGGGGTTCACCCAATTTGAGATTTGTGTGGAAAACACTCTGATCTTCAATAGATAAACCTTGATCTACAAAGATAGTTGTTTCCTTAGCGGAGTCGCCAAAAATTGTTGGCTAGATTTTCTGCATAGCACAAAACCTAGGCAGTCATGAGATAAATCTCCCTCATTTAACCGGTGAGGCTCCCGTGTCAGATTTGTCAATAAAAATGTGTTATTATCTATCAGGGGTTTTACTTTAACCACTTAGTTCATGAACCATAACTAAGAAGTTCTGCAGCAAGTAAGCAGTTGTTCAAGAAAGGAAAGTTATAGAAGAAGGAAGTAAAGGAAATACAGAGAAGAAATGGGGAAGATGTGCATCCCAATTAGTAGATAGCAGAGCTAATTGCATGCACATAGAAGAAACTTAATAGATATGAACACACAGAATTATAAACCAAGGAAGCTCTAGATCCAGATCTAAAATAACACAAAGTTTACTTAAGAGATCTAAGATTTAA
Organism: Taxus wallichiana var. yunnanensis; assembly: GCA_018340775.1. NCBI lineage: Eukaryota > Viridiplantae > Streptophyta > Pinopsida > Cupressales > Taxaceae > Taxus > Taxus wallichiana. The sequence goes on along the minus strand of CM031240.1, from coordinate 346,292,049 downwards.
AAGCAAGAAACACAGTACACTGTGACACAAAGTTCTCTGGAAACCTGCTTCTTTGTATTCCTTTGCTCTAAGTTGCTCTCAAGGGTTCAACACAAAGTCTAGAACACAAGATTGCTGCTTACAAATTCTGATCGATCATTAACCCGAAGGTTCTTCCTCTACTTATAGAATGTAGAGGGGCAATTACAAGTTGAAAGCTTTAGTTGAACTGGCACATGTGGAAGTCGGAAAGAAACAACTGGCAATCTTCCTCCTGGAATTCCTCTTTGCGTGACATGTATGATTTGCAACTGAAAATAGAACTTTCTATTTTACACGCCTGCCACCTATCTCCAAGTAGTTGACTTCTTCAAGTAATGGCTTTTAAACCAATCACTTTAAGTTGTATAATTTAATTGATCACTCAATTACTTTGTCGAAGGAAAGAAGAAGGAAGAGGAAAGCTAACTTTGTCTTTTTTCATGTCTGCATGCAGCTGATTCAAACTGGATCTGGAAACAAGCTGGAATTAGTTGGATCTTGAAGTGGCTGGATTTGGAAACAAGCTAGAATTGCAAGCAGTTGGAATTGGAAGCAAGCTGGAATTTTGCCTTTGCATTGTCTTTTCTTTTATCCTTGAAGCTTTTGCAGTTCTTCTGTTGTACATGCATCAGTGCAAGGTTGGCCGTAGATAACTCATCATCCTTATTTTTAATTGCATATGAGCAATTAAAAATTCTGGAAAGCACTCAGGGTGAATGAAAATTCAATGAAGGCTTCAACTGGAAGATGAGAGCACATGCAAAAGATCTTGGAAGGAATTTCCCACGCACTGTCTTCTTCATGGGCTGCATTCGAAACAAGAGGATGAAACCTTTGTGTCAGAAGCTTTTGCAACTATGAGATCTGGATCTGGATCTACATATGGATTTGCATAAGCATCTGCATCTGGATATGGATCTGCACCTGCATAACAAACTCTGACAACTGGGCTGTGGATGGAAAAGCTGCGGTGCTTTTAATCTGCACACATGAGTGAAGTTTCTCTTGCATGCATGAGTGAAGTTTCTCCTGCATTGGATCTGTCTATCAATTTAGCAAGAGGTTCCGAGCCTAGATTCGTGTCTCCAATATTTGCATATTTAGAAGTGATGCATGAATATGTTGTGCTTTCTTTTTCATCTTTCTTCGCCATAGCTTTGTCTAAATAATTCTTTTTCTTCTTATTTAACTAGAATTTTTCAAAGCGGTGCGAGATCACGGACAATTCTTTAGATTCGGAGGATATATGTAATGTATTGGACATTGATAAAAGCTTCTTTTCCTTTATGAAAGCACCTATAATGAATTCCTTAGCACTGTAACACTTATGCAAACAATTATACTGAGACAAATATCAACCTCCTTCAAAGCATGCGCCAAATTTGGAAGCTTTTAGCCTTGTTGCCACCTTGCTTGAGAAAAATCTTTCTTCAAATGCCTTGTTTCCACCTTGCCTCGAGCAAAATCCTTCTTCAAATGCCTTGTTTCCACCTTTCCGAGCAAAATCCTTCTTCAAATGGAGCACACTTTTCCTCTTGGCTGCAATTCTTTACCTGTGAATTAAATAATTCACCCATATGACTGCCTATGCTTATATAACCTTCACAATTCTATAATTAATAATTGCCCTAACAATTAAAGACAATTAATTAATTAAAAATCATGCTCTTCTCTTTTAAAAATAGCATGTTTAAGGACAACCATCCAATAAATTAAATTAATCCAATTTAATCCTCCACACTTCACTTCACTTAAGCTTCACAGTGTGCTTTGACCATAGCCACTGAAAATAGAATTTAATATAATCTTTTAATACTTTAAAAAGTATTAATTCCTTCTCAAAAGGGGCTGCATTAAATAAATTAAATTTATTTAATTTTAGAATTCTATTTCCAATTGATTTATTCCCCTTTGCTTTTGTTGACTTTTCCACAAGCCTGGGTGCCAAAATTGGGTGAATAAATATTAACAAATATTTATTTAATGCATTATTATTCACCCAAGATGGGTCACACTTTTTGGAATAATAGAATTCTATTTTTAAGAATTTATGACAATGAGATTTTTTACCCTGCAAGGCAGACACTAAATTCCCATGATCCACTTAAGTGATTTGACTTTGACAATGGGATTATTTACCCTGCAAGGCAGGCACTAAAATCCCATGATTTCACTTAAGTCACTTTCCTTTTATTTTATCATGGGAATTTTTACCCTGCAAGGCAGACAATAAATTTCCGCCTGCCTGTGGCCTCTAACTTTCCCACTGCAGCTTAAGTGAATTTTATAACACGGGAAAAAGTACCCTGCTAGGAAGGTATAAAATTCCCACCTTGCCTGCTGCTTGTATTTTTTCCATTGCAGCTTAAATCTTTGTTTTCCAAAAATGCGCCCATCCCCGCAGGGGCTTTTCCGTGCACGACTTTGCTTTTTCCCAGTGAACCAGACCTTTGATGGTGACTTCCTCCGGACACAACGTGTGTATATGTTTTCCAATTGCTCTAGGCCAAAAATTGGGCTTACGATAAAGGGATTGTTCTAGAGAAATTTCACTGTAGAAAGCGAAAGCGGAAAACACAAAAACATGAAAAATTGCCAAAAGTTACAAATAAAGCCCAAAACTTATTCCTAGTTAAAATCCTACGGTATAAGGTAATAATGATATGTTAATCATAACAGAGTTAAAACGGAGCACAAATAGCCTCGAGACGGGGCTCAAAATAATTAAATACAAATTTTCATGAGACAAATCCCGATGACATAATATAACAATTTTGGGCATCGGGTATTTGGCGAAAAAAGACTAATATGACTCTGTGGGAATATCGACACAATACTGAGGAACTTTCGGGAAATAAAAACAAAAAATGACCCATTATTTTAAAAGTGTGAAATTTTTTCAAATAGGTAGTCACTGATTTCGAGGATGAAATCTGGGTACACAGTATGCTTTAATTGATTATAGATCGCACAACACTTGGTTTATGGAATAACCCCAACAACCTGTATCGAGCATTGTTTGGAGGTTTTGTGTGTTGACATGATTTACTCTAAGAGGGTTTTCTAATTGGGTGGGAACACAATAATGACATAAGATAGTAAATATAGAGTAGAGAAATTTGACAGCTATAATTATCAATTATAGAAGATGCGGTTGGAGGACTATTTTTATCAAAGAGATTTATATTTACCATTGGATAAGAAGGCAAGGCTGCGTAAAGATAACTGATGAAGAATGAAATATTCTTGACAAAAAGGCTTTGGGATCTATAAGATTGATCCTGAAAACATCTGTAGCTTTGAATATAACAGAAGCAACAACCACAATAGATTTAATGAAAGCTTTAACAAACTTATATGAAAATCCAAGTGCATCGAATAAAGTTTATTTGATGAAGAAATTATTTAATTCTAAAATGCAAGAAGGTGGATCTATGTCTAATCATTTGAATGATTTTTGTTCTATTGTTAATCAATTAAAATCGGTTAATATTTTGTTTGATGATGAAGTGAAAGAACTTTTATTCTTATGCTCTTTGCCAGATAGTTGGGATAATTTGGTAATGGTTGTTAGTAATACAACATCTTGCTTCTAATATTTTAAAGTTTGATGATGTGGTTAGTATAATCCTGAATGAAGAAATACACAGGAAAAGTATAGGAGAATCATCATTTGGGAATGCTTTGAATGTGGAAGGCGGGGAAGATCTAAAGAGAGATCCAAGAGTAAGAAGAATGGTAGAACAAAGAATGATAGATCTAGATCCAAAGTCAGAGATATAATCTATTGGAATTGTGGAAAGAGAGGACATGCAAAGAAGGAGTGTTGGTTCAAGGAAAACAAAGAGAATATACCAGACAAAGGTAAAGAGGAAAACATTGCAAGTGAGGTAATGCAAGATGCTCTTATTCTCTCCTTGGATAATAAAGTAGAATCATGGGTTTTAGATTCTGGAGCTTCTTTCCATGCTACCCCTAATAAGGGTTATTTCAGAAATTATGTTCAAGGTAATTTTGGACATGTTTATTTAGGAGATGATGAACCATGCATGATTACTGGTAAAGGTGATGTTCATCTTAAATTACAAAATGGAAATACATGGGTATTGAAATATGTGAGGCATGTGCCAAGCCTTAAGAGAAATCTAATTTCTAGGGAAATTAGGAGAATTTGGATGCATGATTACATTCACAGCCGATTCTTGGAAAGTTTCCAAAGGATCTCTTATTGTAACAAGAGACAAGAAGGTAGGAACATTCCATTTGTTTACCTATGTTCTTGATTCCTTTACTATGATATCTACTTCATATTCAGATGTAAGAATGTGACATTATCGACTAGGCCATATGAATGAAAAAGGAATACAAATCTTAAAGGAAAATGGTAAGTTATCAGATTTGAAACATGTAGATCTTGATTTTTGTGAGCATTGTATATTTGGAAAGCAGAAGAAAGTGATATTTCTTAAGGTTGGGGCAACAAATAAGGAGCAAAAGTTAGAGCTTGTTCATTCAGATGTATGGGGATCAACTCAAGTTGCTTCTCTTGGAGAATCATAATAGTTTGTGACTTTCATTGATGATGCCACAAGAAAGGTATGGGTTTATTGTATTAATTAGAAATTTGATGTTTTTGAGAATTTTAAAAGATGGAAATCCCTTATGGAAAATGAAACAAATTTAAAGTTAAAGTGCCTTAGATCGACAATGGTGGTGAGTACTAGAACAAAACTTTCAATTATTCTTTGTTGATGAATGGAATACATAGAGAAAGAACGGTTCCTAGAACTCCATAGGAGAATGGAGTTGCTGAAAGAATGAATAGAACAATCATGGAATGTGCTAGAAGCATGAGACTACATGTTGGTTTGCCTTTAAATTTTTGGGCAGAAGCAATAGACATGACAAGTATATTTAATTAACCATGGACCTTCAAACACAATGGATGGTGGAATACCAGAAGAAGCATGGAATGGAAAAGAGGTAGATCTTTCTTTTCTTAGAGTATTTGGTTCAAAAGCTTTTGTGCATGTTGATAAGGAAAATAGGAAGAAATTGGATGCTAAATCCAAAAGATGCACTTTCATTGGTTATGGTTCTAGTGATTTTGGATTCGATTTTAGGTTTAGAAGATACTAAGATTGTTAGGAGCTGTAACATTGATTGGAATGAAAAGAGAATGTATAGGGATCATGTTTTTATACCCAAGAGTGAATCGGGAGAAGAGTTTGTTGAGAAAGATGCATTCTCAGATTTAAAAAAAAATCCACATACATCGGCATCGATCGGGGTGACCGATGTCGGTCAAAGCAAGACCGCGTTGGTTGGGTGAACCGATGTTGGCTCTGAGAGGAACCGGAGTCGCTTATAGGCGATCGATGTCGGTCCACTGTCGAAATTGACATGAATGTGCAACTTGAGACACAAAATGAGCCCCAGGTACCCCAAATCTCAGTGAGAAGGTCACAAAGGGTAAGTAGACCTCTAGAAAGATTTACTCCTTCATTATCTTATTTATTATTGACTGATAATGGTGAACCCGAGTGTTTTGAAGAAGTAATGTAGCAGGATACCCATGTGTAGTGGGAGCATGACATGAATGAGGAGATGGACTCCTTGGAAAATAATCAGACATGGGATTTAGTCAAGTTGCCAATAGGTAAGAGGACATTGCAGAACAAGTGGGTTTACAAGATCAAGGAGGAAGAGGGTGGAAAGAAGAGATACAAATCAAGGCTTGTGGTAAAAGGATTTGCACAGAAAGTAGGTATTGATTTTGGTGAAATATTTTCTCCTGTTGTTAAAATGACTTCCATCCGTATTGTTCTTAGTTTGGTTGTAGTAAAATATTTACATTTAGAACAACTTGATGTTAAGATGACTTTCCTTCATGGTGATTTGGAGGAAGAGATATATATGAATCAACCACTTGGTTATGAAGTCAAGGGTAAGGAGAAACTTATGTGCAAATTGAAAAAGAGCTTGTATGGGCTCAAGCAAGCTCCAAGGAAATGGTATATGAGGTTTGATAGTTTCATGCATGAATATGGTTATATGAGATGTGAATTTGACCATTGTGTTTATTTCAAGAAGCTTGAAAATGGGAGATATATTATTTTGTTACTATATGTGGATGATATGATTATTGTAAGATCTAGTATGCAGGACATTGGTGAGCTTAAAGAAAAGTTAGCTCACACATTTGCAATGAAGGATTTGGGAGCTGCAAAGAAAATACTTGGCATGTAAATTCACAGAGACAGGAAGAACATGAAGTTGTATTTGTCTCAAGAGGATTATATCAATAAGGTGTTGAAAATATTTAAAATGCATGATACAAAACCTGTAATTACACCCATGGTTGGACACTTCAAATTGAACAAATATCAGTGTCCTACATCACATGAGGAGGTCGAGTACATGACATGAGATCCATACGCTTCAGCAGTTAGAAGTCTTATGTATGGTATTGTTTGTACCTGACTAGACATTGCACAAGAAGTGGGAGTTGTGAGAAAGTTTATGACCAATCCAAGTAAAGAGCATTGGAAAGCAGTCCAATGGATTCTCAAGTATTTGAGAGGGACATCCAATATGCAGTTATGCTATGGGGTCGAGATACTTCTTTATGTGGCTATGTTGATTAAAATATGGTTAGAGATTTGGATGGTAGGAGAAGCACCACTAGATATGTATTCACAGTAGGTGGGATGATATTTAGTTGGATTTTGACATTGTAGAAGGTTGTGGCCTTGTCTCCTACAAAGGCTAGCAAAGAGATGATATGGATGAACATGTTCATGGAAGAGTTGGGAAAGGAGCAAGAGGATTATAGGTTGTATAGTGATAATCAAAGTGTGATTCATTTGGAAAATAACTCAACATTTCATTCAAGAACAAAACACATTTAGTTGAGATATCACTTCATACAACAGGTGTTGGAGGATGGGCAAATGAAGTTGGAGAAAATTCATACAAATGAGAACCCTATGCAGATATGCTAATGAAGCCATTGAAAAAGGAGAAGTTAGAGATACACTTCACTTCTGTTTGTCTTAGATTTTGAGACTTAAAGAGGGAGAAACAAGCCAATGAAAAGGATTCAAGGATGGAGCTGTACGTGCAGTGCAAAAATTTATCTCCAAGTGGGAGATTGTTGAGTTGTGGAGCTTAATTACTTCACATTATCATGCTTTACAAACTTACTAGAATACACATTAACCAACGTCGATCGGCTAACTGGCGTTGGTCACTTGGGACCGGTATCAATGAAGGAAATGAGGAGGCAACATCAGTTAGGGTAACTGGTGTCGGTTTCTGTGTGTGAATGTTTATATTTAACTCACGGGAATTAGATCTAATCTTTGTTGTAAAGTTAATCTAATGGTTGTAAACACATAACTAAGGTGCCCTAAGTTGGTATATGTATAAAGGCATGAGAATTAGGGTTTAGAAGGTGGTGAATTGCATTTGTTGAATGTAAGTTTCCTTAGAGAGAAAAAAGAGTAGCTGGTGAGGAGAAAGCATTATACATCCTATGAGGTGTGGAAGATTATAGATCTTCATTGTATTTCCTCTGTAAAGCATTGAATAATAAGATTGGCCATTTCTTGGTGGACGTAGCCCACACTGGGTGAACCACATTATATCTGGTGTTATCTTTCTCTTGTTTATTTTATCTTGGTTAAATTCCATGTTTATTGTTGGTATGCTTTAATTGATTATAGATCTGTACAACACTGGTTTATGGTTTAACCCTAACACACCTCTAGGTTTTTTGTGAATTAGCTAAAGATTCTTACCCTCTCTTTGAATTTAGATTTTCATATATTTTGGTTTATTTTGATTGGGTTAATTTATGTGCTTCATTGTTGTATTTATTTACTACTACAATAGAAATTAGATTAGGGATAAAATCCACATTTTAGCTTAATCATTTTGGTGAACCCGATCTTCGAATCCACCTTCCATTTAGAGCTCTTATCCTCTTATCACTATGGCTCAATCTTATGACAAATTTACTAAAGACCATCTTAAATCCCTTAATGATCATATCTTTGAGCATCCCCAAGATATAGACTTTCTTTGATATGCTGCTCATGAGGAGGTCACTAATCTTACGGAGCTTACTACTTCTGCTGCCATCCCCACCTCCATTTCCACTCAACCACTTTTTGTGACTCTTCCACCTACATCCATTATTCATGTTTATATTCTTACTCCCACCAATCACTTCTTTGCACCCCTTGCTTCTCACACACGACAAGTTTCTTCCATTGGAAATTAATATTTAGCCTCTCTTTATCAAGACCTCCAAGCACAAATTTGTGAATTCGCAACATGCTTTACTTATCGCGTGTCTCCATATTTGGATTCCACTCTCTTACTGCACACTCCATTTGAACCTACCATATCCATTTACACACTTCCACCTAATTTCATCACCCTAAGCTGCCTATTTTCAATGGCCATGGTGATCCACAAGAGCACCTCCGAGCATTCCATGTAGCTTGTCTAGATTTTACGGATGATCACATTCTTTAGCTAAGATATTTCCTTGCAGTCTCCATGATTATGTGATGCGTTGGTTCTATGAATTACTTGTCCACTTGGTAACATCTTTCATGCATCTAGACGATAATTTTCTTACTCATTTTTATTTCAACATCAACTCTAAGATCTCATATGCGCAACTTGCACAATTTAAACAAGCGCTAATGAACATCTAGTGGATTATGTCTTACTAGACAAAAACAACTTAGCTAAGATGTATATTGTGCTTGTGGACTCTGAGCTTCAAGAATTATTCATTCTTGAAGTCTATTGCCTTCTCTTTAAGAGAGCGTTCTTTTAGACACCTATAATTTAACCCGAGCAATTTAAATATTTAAATTACACTAATTATCCTCTTTCCCAAATTGACGACATATCATCACTATAACACACTTCCTCTTCTATCACCATTAATTAACTACATTACACCAACAAATACACCAAATTGACGAACTTCTGTTAATTAATCCCCCTTTCTATCTAGACTAATTAATTAGCTTCCTCTTCCCTTAAATCAATAAATCATCATTTATTTGATTAAATCCCTCCCATAGTCTAAATCATGCTAATTATTCCTCTAAAAAGATTCTATAAGCTTGCACACCTATTAATTAATCACTTTGGTTAATTAATAAATCCCCTCAAACCCCATGAGTCACTAAAGGACAAAATAAACTCTCATAAGGTTGACTCAACCCTTTCTAAACCTCCCTTATCCACAACTAACCCAACCTCCCTATTATCCCACATGTAAAGGGATGTAGAGATTCTTTTATCCATTGGGCTATATAAGGAGCCCTCCTCCTACCTTTCTTCTTACACCTAAATGAGCATAGAGCATTCACTATAGCCATTTTATCATCTTTGAGCATTCTTCCATTAGAAGAGCTAGCCTTCTCCATTTCTTGCATTCATCCACCCAAGTTTTGAAGTCATATGGAGATATGTCAAGTGGTCTTGTAGCCATGATTTGACAAGAATCCATTCTTAGAAACCTTGGGATTTCAAGCACATAATAAACTCTTTGATTGCTAGAGATCTACATAGGTTCAATCTCATCTCATTTAGCATTCAATAAGAGATAGAAGTTAATTTTGTTTAGCATATTTAGCTTGAAATGTTCATTTCATGTTCTAATGTAGAGATGTTGATAGGTTAGCTTTTCTTAAGCTCTTAGCATGATGATGCATAGGTTTAGTTTAACATTGTATTGAAGCTACTAGGTGTTAGTTTCAATTCTACTTACATAGCTAACTAATTCATGCATACAGTTCTATTTGATACATCTCCCTAATTTGATCAACTTTGTCACACTCTCAAGTTACGCAAAACTAAAATATTATCTATAGGAAAGCTTAAGTATCAGGAGCAAGCTTCATCCTCTACACGCTTTCAAAGTAAAACAACTTTTAAACCAACCATGAAACCTACTGAAGCTAAAGTCACTTCATCAATGCTATCTTTAACACCAAAGAAATCCAATGGAAATTACTTAAGCGGAGACATATACAAAGATGACTATTGCTCCACATCTTATCTTACAACTTCTTGAGATTAATCTTATTACGCTTCCTCCTTCATTCAATTTAGATTACAATGAAAAATTTCAATGCAACTATCATCAATGTGTCGGACATTCTACATATAGGTGTTTCAAACTTCACACTATCATTCAGGATCTTATCGATGATAACAAACTCAATCTTCGTAACCTACGACCTCTGCACTCCAAGAAATGAAAATCATAAGCTCAAAATATTCAATAATATACTTCTAAAACATGACAAGAAAGCGTTTGATTCCTCAGCTAATCATACATATCGTGCAAGTGCCTCCTCCTACATCGGGGCTCTTGATTTCCTAGTTGCTCATGCTGATATTTCTCCACCAATCATTTTCTTTCTTCTATCATGATTATCATTTGTATTGTCTTTGATCAATCACACATTAGCACTTCCATCGGATCCATTCCTATCAATAACACCAAAGTTGATCCATCATGATGTATTAACGTGTGTTTCTTTCATCGCTATCCACTCTCACAAATTTCATATCCAATGGATAACTCATATGGGGTCATCAAACTTCAAGTTACTGTCAGTCCTCTCACCATGTTTGTTCCCTTCCTTGTAGCACAAACAGTCAAAGGGTGTGACATGCTCTTAGGTCTTAATTGGATTCAGGTCTCAGTCTATCATCTCCATGAATCACTTGTATCTGAAGTTCATTCACAACAATCAAGTCATCTCTATTAATGGTGTGCCTCCATCCACTCCATGGTTGTCACCTCCTCTTAAGGTTGCCATTGCATCACCTAGTCCATCTAGTTCCCTATGATGTATTGATCTTAAAGCACAATATTCTCCTAACTTTCTGTTCATACACGACCTGCACGGTCTCATCGCTCTATTAGTCTAGTACATCAGTCTAGGTCCATCACCAGGAAAACTCCTATATCTAGGCATACTTCACCACCTCGTTTCACCCCGTAGGCATCTATCACATCCAAACTTTTCTTCACATAGGTCTCTATCACCTCCACATTTTTTCACACAAAGGTACCCACCGTATATTCATTAGTCGCATGCATATATGATTCATTCACTGTACAAAATCTGTTTCATACACCACTAGTATTCAAGCATGTTCACATACCTTCATCTCCGCCACTTGGCATCGGGTGGAGGGCCTTCATCTTTCACTTTTATCGAATCTGCACTCACCATTACATGCTCGGGAGGCATCACACTTGTTCTCTCCCCCCTTTAGCATCAACATGTGTCTTATACTCTCATCACATCACACCTAGATATTTACACACAACATACACTAGCATCGTCATTTCCTGATGACACACTCTTGTGCTTTGGTTTGAGGGCATACTATACACATGAACCTCACACACTTTGCACACTACACTACACACTACATGTCACATTCTACACACATTATGCATTATTCACACCTCTTTCTCTCGCAACATTTACTACACACTTTGCATATTATTCACTCTTTACACTATGTTTTTCTTACATCTACTTCCACATGCTACGGTCATTACCCTATGACACAATCTAGTCCCACTAATGTGGGTATAAATTTCAAATGGACCTCATCACATTCACATGTTGAATCACAAACTCACTCCACACTTTTCTCTTTGTGATCACATTTTTTCATACACATGATTCAAACCATGTTTTCGATGACACACTCTCGTTTCTTTTGTTCATTCTTGACTTCGAGGGGAATAAATAAATTAAATTCATTTCATGCGTCCACATCCACTTGAGGGGAACATGACTCCTATCATTCACACTGCATTCCATTCCATCTCATCCACAACATACTACATATCTTGGTTGCATTTACTCTTTCTTACTTCTACTTACATGTTCACTTTATTACACATGCTAGATAGATATCTTGTATGTCATTATATTTATCATACACACATGTGTGTTCACTTTCCTTTCTAGTTGTGATTGTAGATTATACATATCTATTACATGTAGTATGGATGTTTGGCACAATACCTATTACCAGTCCCACAACGGCTCCTAGGGGCATCCACTTTCATACACTACAGGTGTTATTATTTCATTTTGTTTCATAGCACATTACTTTATCGGATTATACATGTTTTGACATAATTTTTATCTTTCTAACATGCTAACGGGTGATTCATGTGTAAAATTTGTTTTGCAAGTCTATTTTCTTCCATGGTTATCTGTTACATTATTTTTCATTGCTTGCTCTTTGTATGCCATTGTTTGTGGGCTTTTCCCTTTGTCTTGTGTGCACACTATCTACTTTTGGCTTCATTAGCCTTGATTGTCTTGCAACATCATGAGTGGTTTCCCATGTTTGCAACCCAATTTTTGCGGTTTACATTGTCTTCTTACTTGTTTACAGCTTCTTTACATATTGTATGAGTAACATGCATTTTGTTTTATACATGCATGTTTTTATTTGTTTGTACTAACACTTTTTCCTATCCGGTTTGTTTTTGTGTGCCTTGATTTCTACCAAGAACATTCCCTCCCCTACAGGCACAATTTCAACATAGCGGTTGGTCCTCCTTTGGGCCACATACTCCTTTAACGACATCACATGCACCCCAAATGAGGGGGCATAATTTGGGTGAATCAGTCACCCCATATAACAATATACAGATCATTACAAAACACATCATAGTACCGTTACAAAAAAATTGTCGGTTTGGGCCTCAAAATTAGACTTGGGTCCTTAGCACAACATGACCCTTCCTGGAAGCCTTTAACCAGGGAGAAATTACGCAATGTTTTGATAGTTCAACACAGTTTACAAAGCTCCACACATAACAACTTTTACAAGGCATATTGTCCTTATCACTTTTGCATTGGATCAATTTTTTCACACCATATGTAGTGGTGTCCTACATTACGGGAAGCAATTAAAGGTTGGAGGATAACACCAAAAATTTCTCCCTACACTTATTCCATATCATTGGTGTGAGATCACCCCAAAAACTCTCGTCCGACGCAACTAGTGTGAGATTTCCCAAAAATATCATTCGTTTATAAAATCTTTAGGATCCTTTCTACACTCTTTCCTCATCATGGATCAGGTGCACATGTTCCTTTTTCACATTTTTCATTTTACATACTTCTTTACATGATTTTTACACATATAAATGCATATTTGACTACTTGTTCATTCTTTTCTTTTGCAGGTCCATCTATATGGGAAGTGGTAGTCAACACCATTCACAACATCGACATAAAAAAAGCACATCGCGACATATACACATGCATTTCCGACCTAGGTTCATTTTCATCATCACTTTTTTGCACTTTTTCTCCTTAGTATCCACGCTTCACACTTTTATCACTCCACACTTTGTCTTGTCCCTCGACATGCTTTCTTCATCAATCTACATGGTTATCAGGTACACATATCTTATCTACTTTATGTTATCGATATTTTCACTCACCAACATAAAGTGAGGGCAAATGTAGACACAAATCATGCACCTTGGGTAATTATCTAGTCCTGATTACATACTGCTATTCATGTAATTCCTAAGTAAGAAAAGTACTAATCAACCCATGTCTTTAGCCACCTTTATTTTCTTTTTTTGTCACCTATTGTCTTACACCCTTACTTGCCTAGTCTCGTATTTTTATACTTCGACATTTATCATCCTGACACTAGTGCCCACCAAGACACCGGCGCCAGTGCCCTCGTCCCCTATGGGCACCCCTAACCACTTTATACTTTGTTTACATATTTTGGGTCCTTTCTAGCCCTTTGAGCATCTCATATTTTTGGTAGTCATACTTTTCGGGGTTGATTACGAACTTCAAGAAAGGGAATAATATAAATATAAAGTTATGTGATCATAATAAAGGAACAAACACTAAGCATTATTTATCACCACCTAAGTTTACATCCATCAAACATATAAGAGCTCTATTACATCCATCTAACACCATATACGGGACACAAGGGCTGGTTATTTTGCATAAACTTCATAGGAGGGAAGTTCATTCTATTACATTTATTTACATTTAATTACTTGCTCGCTATCAAGTGCAACACACATAAGAGCCACCTAGGGCACGATTCCGCACACACACACGAAATACATTGGGTCTAAGATGTAGTGCAACACTCAGTCGTAAGTTCACCATTGTGAAAACTAAGGACAATACGACCCCTCATTTTACATTTTTTTTTTTTAGGATTTGATGTCTATTTGAGGGTTTTGCAGGTCAATACTTCATTGTAGGTTTCTGGTGACTTCGGACGATCACTATGTGACCTCATATCGTCCAAAGGAGAAAAAAATGAACAACTAGCGACCATTCAGAGGAGGTTTCCTAAGAATTTATGTAGACCCAGTTGCCTAGAAATAGGCCTAGGGTGCCCACAGGTGCCCCTGTCCCTCTCTAGGTGCCCAGTCTAGCTTATTTTTCCAAATCTACATTTTTTTGAGCTTCAGTGTGACGATCAATGCTTCTTATTTTATATTTCTCCAACTTTATACACCTCCGGGGTTTCTACAAATTAGGTAAGGGTTTTTAACCTCTCTTTGCATTTAGATTTTCATAAATTTTGGCTTAGTTTTCTTGGGTTAGTTTTTGTGCTTCATTGATGCATTTATTTCTTTGCTACAATAACAATTAGATCGGGCATAAAATCCACATTTTAGCTTAATCACCCTATAAGGAGCATCGACCCATAGTTTATTGAAGCACCAACTCCACAAGGAGGATACAAACCCCTAAGATGATCAAACACCCACTCAACCACCTTTGAATGAATATATTTGATGTCTTGTTTCTGCTACAATTGATGGAGATCACAATTTCATCTCACACACCTTCAAACACTCTTCAAACCCTCACTCACCTAACTCACTCTTTCTTCTTATTTCATAGACTAACTTGGCTTCAAATAATTTCACAAATAACCTCTAACATTCCTTATCATTTCACACACTTCCTCATCTCTGATTTGATGCCTTCATACTTGTTTCACACTCACATTTGGGTTGCACTTTTTCCCTCTCTTAGCTAGTTCGGATATGAACTAAAACATTCACTTTATATGCTTCTCAACTCTTAAACAAATAATATGTAGGTATAGATAAATTATCTCGACCAAAACTCAAAAACATAACAATAAACTCATACACATTTATAAAATGGACCCAAGTAGGTCGACCATGCTCAAACACACCAAGCAAGCCCAAAAATGGCTCAAAATCACATCACTTGGTTCACCAAAGACCCCCAACTCATCACCATGATTAGTCAAGCCTCTAAATGCCTCACACATGTCAAAAATGACATAAAAGAATCATTTTTGGTCTTATAATAGCTTACACCAATCAAAATCTTCGTAAAAGCTGCCAAGAAGGCTCATTTCCTTCACAAAACAATTGTTTCCATGAACCAGACTTCACATATCATGTTGTAGATCACACCAAAACACCTCAAATATATGACATGTAACCAATAAATGGAAATACACTAACTTTCAGATCAAATTCATGCTTTCTAGAGCTCATGAAACATCCATACATGCAAACCACACTTATTTTCATCTTCACCAAACTGAGCTTCCTAGAAAGCATTTTTGAAAACTCAACTAGTTTGCACCCTTTCTGTCACTTTCAATACCTACAAAGGGCTTAAATAGGAAAAAATTCATCGCTCTTCACTCTCCAAATGATAGAATTCATAAACTAATCCATCTCATGCATCTTTTACATCTATCTTTTAGCTAGAGAAATCGTATTTTGAGAAACAAACAACCATCTTCTTCATAAAATGAACTTGTTGACTTATCAAATCACCTAATCATGAGAAAAAACATATACCATTTTAATCCATGTAAATCTAATTTCTATAAAACATTACATTTCCTTCCAACTCCAAATGAAATGCCTTCAACTAGGTCACTCTCGAAATTGTTCCAAATCTGCCCCAAAACTCCCCATAGACCATTCTTCATAAATATGGCACACTTTTTCCTCTAGAAGCTCAACCATGATATTAAACATCATGAAAAACATGTACAACTCCTAGGATAAAAATAGTGTCAATTTATTTCATACCTTCTTTGGAAAACTTTTCCTCAAACTAAACATCTTCAAAAATTACCTTTTTGGGTTGGGCCCACATATAGTCACATGCTCTAGTATACCTTTCTGTAAATATGGAGGAGTCCTATACAGCCTACAACCATCATACTAGAAAAATAAATTCATTTTGGGAATCTATCATGAATATCTTCTCTATTTCTCTAGACACAGGGTTTCAAACTAAAAAAAACAGTTTACCTTCTTAATATTCGTTCATAAAAATGTGATAATGAAATTACCTCATTATTTTTTTGAAATTATCTTATCTTAATTTAAAAACATATTTGAAATCGATAAGGTCCCATGCAAAGAACAAAATTCATGGTGAGCATCAGAAGTTGTAATTCAAGCTGGAAATTACTCTTTCTTGGACCCCGTTTCACCTAAAACATCATATTTTTCTCACACCTATAGGAAACTCCTACGAACCATCTCCAATAATCATCATATCTCAAATATGTATTCATATTCATAACCCATCTCATTTGCATGACTATCCCTTAGGGTTTTACATGGTTTAAGTTAGGTCATAGTAGAAGAACCTCATACCTCATCATGAAACCTCTCCAAAAGGTCCTAACACACTTGAGACAACATGTCTCACACACCTAAATGCATCTATGATATCACATGGCTCTATACCTCATCCTCATGCCTCATTTGGCCTCTAAACACCTAGACTAGGTCTAGATGAGCACCTACAATTGGGTCTTCAACATGTATCGCACTCGAAAGTCATGTGAGTGCCTAAACACTCTCCATGATCTTTGCGATGCTCATAAAGTCACCTTATAGCTCCATCCACCATGATCTATCACCTAGGCTAGCTAGGCTACCTAGTTAAGCTTGTTAGACTAAGCCAATATCACAGAATCCAATCATGCAATCATGACAACACCTTATTCTCCATGTCATCAACATACTAAGCACCTTCTAACACTTCTCCATCATCCTATTTTTCATTAATGGGATTTTACATCAATGACAACTCACAAACTCAAAATGCTAACAAAAAGGTCTTTACTTCTTTGATTCATCTAGTACCCACATGAAATATCACACAATATGAGAAATTTGCCAAGAAAATTAACTATTCAATCATGTTATTAAAAAATATCTTAATGGAGCTGGAAAAAAATATTTCACATACATAAACCAAAATCTTAAAAAGTAATTAAAATTCTAACAACCAAAATTATAGAATTGTTAGGACATGTTATTATGACTATTAGAAGAGATGTAATTGTGAGAAGACTATTTATTAAAGGATACAAAAGAATAGACTAACAAAGAGGCTTAAGGGAATATTAGAAAATGGTTAATATTATTGTAATACCTTTTATCATCTAATAGGTATGAGCTTCAAGGCTAGAGTATATTATGGTCAGATCTCGAAGCAATCTAATAGATCAAACACGAGAAAAATAAAGGCCACAAAAATATAGTTTCAATCTTGCAGATTTTCCTTAATTCAAGCTGAACTAAGATAGATAATCGTTATAACCAATATCGGTCCATTTTTAATAATGATAAATTTACCTATAAATGTAAATCCACACCAAACTAGAGTGTTAGAGGAGGCACTCACAATTTATTGATTTATTGTAGCCTCTCTCAAATATGATTTTTAAATCTTGTTTGGCATAGAACATAGCATTTTTCATTTCATAAATAGAGATTTGCCTTAGTATTGAACCTACTTAGTCTAAAAAATAGGAGTGTTAGATGAGGCACTCACAATTTGTTGATTTATTGTAGCCTCTCTCAAACCTGATTTTTAAATCTTGCTTGGCATAAATCATACCATTTTTCCATTTCATAAATAGAGATTTATCTTAGTCTTGCAACTACTTAGTCTAAAAAATAGATTTTTTAATCATTTCAATTCTTATAACCATAAGCCCAATGTGTACTAGTAGTCCATGTGGGGCACCATAAATTGTGTACCATAAAATAACTTTTTCTTTCCTTTCCTTACAAGAAGATTGCAACTACAAATGATCATTAACATTTAATTTTGATAAAGGAACATTAGGATAATCGAGCAATCTAGCATCCCCTAAATATTTTGTTTGTGGGATTTAAATGGTTCAAGAAAACCCATTTAATTGTAGTAACCTTTTGAAACAAATCCTTGGAGGTCGGTAGAATGGTTTATGCCTCGATACACTTTTATGTGTGGTGGAAAAAATGTTAGTTAGTGCAAGTTTGTGGTAATAAATGATTGTCAAATATCTAGTTTGCACATCTTGATGATTTCGTCTCAAGTAGTTGTGAACTCTTAGGAATGGCCCAAGAAACATTCAAAACTTATTGTGATCATTTTCAAAATTATTTTGACGGGAAGAGCCACCTCATAGGTAGAAAAGAAATAAAGGGCAAGTCAAAGAATTATACTGAAGTTGGAGGTCTTCCAAGAGAGTATAGTTGCTTGAGGAGGAAGTTCATAGGAACATAGATCAATATTTAGTTGAATAAGTTATTGTGTGGCATTAATCTCTTGTATTGTACACTTAGGAAGAGTGTCTACGAATGTATGTGTGTGTAATCAATATACGTTCTCAAGGATACCAATAAAGAGCGTGTTTTGGTTTGAGTCTTATCTTCTATGTATGTGTGTTGTATAAAGTTGCAAGGATTGGGTTGTTCTTCATTGAATCCCTTATACTTGTTTGCATCAATAGGTATTGGTAACAACCTTGGGATAGGTAATGGTAGGGGTTTCTCTATCTCGTGTAAGTGAGTGTCATGACCCTCCTATGTTATTTTTATAATTGTAATAAGTTCCCTTCAGCACTTGAGACATTGACACTATTGTCATTCAAGAATTTGTGGTTTTCTATATAATCTTAGATATGATTATGATTAAAAATGTGGGGACACACACACACACACACACGTGCCCACACATTGTTGCAACTTATTACTTGAGTATATGCTTTGTACATGTTATTCCATGATTGTTTCAGATTTACAACTAGCACCACAAAGCACACTTGAGTATTGGTTCCAAATGACTTCCAATGGATTCGTTATTTCCTTCATTTCTTATGTAAAATTAATTTTTTTATAGTACTTTCACTATTATGCTTCATTTATATTCATATTACCTTAGATCAATACTCTAACACTCTGCTACAAGATGGTACTAAAAGTCGATTAATCTAGGCATATCATCCTAACAATACCCCCAACAATGGAAAATATATTGGACATGCGTGTTGTTGCATGGTGTTCTTCTTTTATACTTTTGATTGTTACCTTGTGTCTGTAGCATTTCAACGACCTTTTTACATGTCACATTGTATTTTTATTTTTAGTTATTTCTATATACAATTGGTGTATGCTTTTGATTTGGGTATGTGGATGAGTGTTTTAATGTGACTTTCTTTGTAATGTGGGTTCAATCTTTGAGGTTTTGTGTGAAATTATTATTGTTATGTTGTCCTTGTTTCAGCACACTCGGTACTCATTACATTATGATTATGTGGGCATGAGTTATATGGTTAGGGGTTGGCCCTGAAAAAATCAAGTGGGAACCTTAGACATAGTCTAAGAAATTATTGTGACATAATATTAACATTGATTTTGGTTATATAATGACCTTGGTTAAAAAATTGGAAAGAAAATTCCATGAGGGCATAAAAAAACATCATTGTAGAAACTTTTAAAATATTTTCAATCAATGAAAACACTAATAATTTTTCATGTGTTGATTTTGTGAACAAGAGTGCGAGAAAAAATGGAGAAGAGTGGGAGTGAAGAGTTAGGGAACTTAATGAAATCTGGTTGGATTCTTTTATGATCTGTCAATCTTCTTGGGATTGCATTTCTATTCTTACAATCCTTGACTCAATCAATTGTGGGATGTGAGGAGTAGGAATATAATGGAATGTAAAGGAAAAATAAGGGACATAAATACTTGGAAGCAAGAAAGGATGGAGAGAAAGAAGCAAGAAAATAAGGAAAGAAGAGGAATAATATAAAACTCATTTCCCAAATCTTCTCGATAAGGTTGCTTTTGTATTATATATATTTTTGAAATGGAAAAACTGTATGGTTGTATTATTTGGGTGATGGTATTGATGTCATAGGATACATGATTCATCTGTAAAATTTACACCGGAGCTCAAAAAATCACAAATATTTCTATTATACATCACGATGCTTGAAATGACAATCCAATGCTCTAGTGAATGAGGTTCTCAGTGTTACAATTGCTTGAAAAAATGAATAATGAATGAGAAATTACATACACAAAACAACATGAACAATTCAAACTATGACATGAGGTGATTATTGGAAAGCCTCGATGTCGGGAGAAACTAGTAAGGAAAGGAAAATTCACTCTTCTCAGATTTCTTATTGGCTAAGGAATGAATACAAGATGCAATGGAGACTCCATAATAGTCATACAACACCGTTTTCCAACTCTTGGTGTTTCCTTCAATTGTCTCGATACACCTTGTTTATAAGAATCAATACAAATACATAGAAGAAACTAGAATAATACAACACCAATATTCCACTCTTGATGCTTTCCTCCACCGATTTTACTACATTTTGCTTCTACAAATAATTACACAAGAGATTACTATTGTCAAATAAGAACTTGTGCTTCATTTGGACAACTTGCTTCAAATTTTAGACTTAGGTGGCCTCAAATTATTCTAAACTTATTTAGTTTGTTTCCTCCTAACTCTTCTAAGAAAATTAAAAGGACTTAGCCATTTTTAACCTTGTTTTGGCCTTAACACTAGAAAGCCACACAACACTAGAAAACCACATAAGATTAGAAAGTTGCACAACACTAGAAACCTATAGAAAGAAGATGAAGACCACAAAAAAATAGGAGACTCTAAGATCCAATAAGGAGTTGACACGTAGAAAGGGTGACCCAAAGGTTAAATTTGATGGCCTTGTGGCCGTCAAATATGCAAAAGAACATGAGAACATTTAAATGCTCATATATTTTGATCTAGGTCACCAAATCAAACAAAATTGGTACCTTTGGAAAGGTCTTGATGAGAACTACATGTTAAAAGTAGTTTTGGGTCATGATCAAGAGAATTTTGGGCCTAAAACATGGAAAAAGAGCCCACAACCATTTTCAGATCTAGGTTTTTAACATGTTTTGGTACTCTAATTCACTCATAAATTTTGATCCAAAGATCCATTTCAACTACACATGATATCAATAGAAAGGGCGTGCGACGATATTAAATATGGACACCATTTCATAGATAATGGTTGAGGATTTAGAGATATATTTTTGGTATAATTTTGGGCCCTTTTTGGGTACAAGCAATAACACCTAGATCGAGAACAAATGAAGATTAGTCCCACCACTCAACATTAAATTACGTCCCTATGGGCCCCTAATCTTAAATGATATGATTTACATAATCCAAGAAGCTTATGGTTCCCATAATTGGATTGAACATTAAATATTGATGGGTATTTTGATGGTTAGGCTTGGTGGGTGACTATTTTAATTCATGGGCATATTTTGTTCCCTTTTCTTCTCTCCTTCTCTATAAATTATTGTAGTTGCATGAACTAAGTAAAAATTTCTACTAGTTTGGAGGTAACTTGCTATTTTGAGCACTCAAACTAATACTTGTAGACCTCTGTAATAGAGTTTTATGAAGATTTCAGGCACCTTTTGTCTTGTGGGATAATGAATGAGTGAGTTCTTGATAATTTTTGCAAGTGTGATCTCTTTCCTTTGGATGCATATGTGTTGAATGTGAAAATCTCAATCCTCTCGTAGAATATCAATCTTATTTTTATCATCCCATTTTACGTTCTTGTTTACAAATTGATCCTTCATATGCTAAGTTTTCTATGTGTCTTTTCAAGCCAGATTAGTACCCTATTTAGTTTGGTATAATCATGTAGTTTTCATTTAGTATTTCATCTTTCTAACCATGGTTACTCTAATATTATTAGTTAGAACTAGTTAGCATTAGGTTTTAAGTGTTGGTTGGATTAGTTGTAGCTTATAATAGAATGAATCAATCTTTCCCCAAGATATTGACCTTAAATGAGCCATTATCCCATATTTTGAAGGTATTTCAATGTTTCACTGAGGTGTTAATCCTAGCTTTAAAAAGGGTGCAATCTCAAGATTTTTTTTTTTGGCACATTGGATGAGACATTATTTGAGTCATTCTTAGATCATTTCTAAAAATTTTCACTAAAATTAGTTTTTCTTAGTGGTACCTAGCCTTTAGAGGCATCATCTCAACACATTTGACGACTCCCAAATTTAGAACTACTAGTTTCAAGCAATCTAGTGTTCATTTTTATGAGAAGAATAAAACAAAGGAAAAGTTCAGTTAGAGGAGATCTAACTCAAGACCTACATCTCTCACCAAGAAGAAGAATAAGGGAAGATCTACTCAAAGAGGTCCATCTCCTCCTAAAAGAAGTTTTTCCACTCCCTCACTTGTTAGACCTTTCTCTTCCCCTAGAATTTTAAAGCCCATCCCCTTCATCACACACCAAAAGAAGTTAACTTTTTGACCTTCTCATCCAAAAAAATGGATCTAAAATACCCAATTCTATGTAATCTCCATATTTGATACTTGTAAAACATACCCTCAACATGTTCATTATTATAGAAAAATGGCTAAGTCAGGTTGAAGGTGATCTAGACACCTTCAAATGACAAAAGAGACCATTTCTAGTTAAGTTCTGTTTATTAATTGTGATTTTCCATAGAACTTCCATGAAAGTGTTGTGGTTTGGCGTGTTTTGACTATGGTTTGACTACGTAATTGCCACATAGTTTTGTCCCTTTAGTGCTAAAATAAAGAATCTGAATAGTTCCAAATTTTGGACTTCTCAAATGGTTCATTTTACCTTCCTTCCATCCTAGAGAATAACTATAAATATGAGTGCATTTATTCATTCTAGGGAAGTGATTTTAAGGGAATTTGAGTGTGAGTGAAGAGGAGGAGTTGTATTTTTTTTTAATTAAGAGTGAGTTATTCATTGTTGAGGATTATGAGGAATAAAATACAATTAGAAGAAGTGTTGAATCCTTCTTGAAGGCTAATTATTGGTAGTACTTTGTATTTTGGATATTTACATAGTGAGAGGGAAGTAATTTTCTTACCCACTAGAGTTTTTCCCACCTTGGGTTTCTCCAGGATAAATTATCTGTCTCGATTTGCATTATTTTCCTCAATTTTTAGTATAGTGGTGAATGTTTATACACATTATATTGGTTAAAAGGAACTTAATCAATTTTTATTCAATTATCACTAGAATAAGATCTATTCATTTTTAACAAAAGGCCATTTATGGATCAGATTGGTATTAGAGCAGTTAAGATTTCAGTTTTTATGTGGTTAACTTGTGTTGAGATTGCAATTAGATGCCCCTTACCCGAAAGGGAAAAGAAAGTGGTGAAGGTATCCTTATTCCTTTTGAAGTAGAGATTTCCACAAGGAAGTGGAAGCAAGGAATTCAAGACATGGCTTGTAGAGAAGATGCAGATGATAGCAAAGAAGAACGTTTCTATAAGTTGGAGGAAAATGTGGCAAGTCTTTCCAAGGATGTGGGCAATATTTCCTTGTCCATAGGGA
Source organism: Taxus wallichiana var. yunnanensis (assembly GCA_018340775.1). Taxonomy (NCBI): domain Eukaryota; kingdom Viridiplantae; phylum Streptophyta; class Pinopsida; order Cupressales; family Taxaceae; genus Taxus; species Taxus wallichiana. The sequence continues at coordinate 346,268,247 of CM031240.1, read as the reverse complement.
AATTGGATTCCATCATGGGATTACTCATGGAGAAACTTGGTGTTCCAAACAAGACACGGAATCTGTGAAGAAGATGCTCATGAGTATGAAGAAGAACAACCCATGCCATTCCCAAACCTCCTCCTTTCAAAGCAGAGGACAAGATAGAGATTCAACCTTATGATGGAGACATGAATGCTGAGAAGCTAGACCATTAGATATCCCAACTAGAGGTATATTTCAGTTTACATCAAATTAATAAGAGTCAATAGATTTCCTTTTCAAGGTTAAAATTGATAGATCATGATTTAATTTAGTTTGAAAGCTATGTTCTATTTTTGGTTGTTCAAAATATTCCTCCTATTACTAAGTGGAATGAATTTAAAAAGATAATCAATAATAAATTCTATCCTATTTGTTATGAGGAATATAGGTCCATGTATTGTCGAGATCGTAGGAAAAACAATCCAAACGCGTGCGAGAGTACACTACTCGAATTCGGAAGAAATATTTCCATATGGGAAAATATGTATCGAGACCAGTACCTTCTAATGAAGTACATTGGTGGAATTCATAGGCACTTGAGGAGACCAGTCCTCTTGGCCAAGCCGGTGGATGTAGACGAGGCTTGTTTTCAAGCCCACTACTTTGAGATGGACAAGAAAAAGATTTCATCTACCTCTCAAAGCATGCTTTAGAAAAAGAAGACAACATCAAGCCAAAGGGAAAGGTAAGAAAAATGCTACTTCCATTAAGGATACTAAAGTTCACTGTGGTCATTGTGATGTTAACACTCATTCTGAGGAAAAATGTTGGAAGCTCCACCCAGAATTACATCCCTTCAAAAATAAGAAAAATAAGAAGAAGGCCATGGCTGCCCTCCAAGGAGAGGAAGTGTTTTGTAGCAAAGAGGTGGATGAGACTATGTGTTGTGCCTCTGTCCATAGAGAGGTATGTTTGGGTAATAATAGTAATGCTCAAGAGAATGAACTTACTAAGCTCTTTCATATAAAAATTTAGTTGAAGAAGACCAAAGTGGATGCTCTTTTTTATACTTGTTCGCAAGCTAATTTGGTTAGTAAAGAGCTAGTTGATAGGCTGATGTTGGAAAATTACAATCATCCAAGTTTGTACTCATTGGGTTGGGTAAAGAAAGGTGTAGACATCAAGGTTACTAAGCAATGTAAGATCACTTTTGGTATTGATAAAAATTTCATTGATGAAGTTATTTTGGATGTTTTTCCTCTTGATGTGTGTGGTGTAGTGTTTGGCGGTCATCCGTATTTATATATCAGAGATGTCATCTTCATGAGAAGAGCCAACCAATACCATTTGGTGAAGGATGGTAAAAGCTATGTCATTTTAGCCTTTGCAGGAGACTCGAAGATTTCTTTGGTAAGTGCCACCGAAGCCTGAAAACTTAATGCTAGTGGGATATTTTCTTTACTTCTTCTAAGGGATAGACAAGTTGAGGAAGTTATTTCTGAGACCACTCATAACATAGTTACTAACAAAGAGCAGAAACAGATGGGAGAGTTTATTCAGCAGTTCAAGGAAGAGCCTATGGGGATGCCCTCGGATAGGCCAATTGAGCATATGGTGCATTTGTTACCCGATGGTCCACTTCAGACTTGGGATTCTATAGGAAGTCCATGCAGGATGCCTACAAAAAGAAACAATAATTATAGTCTTTGTTTGAGAAATGACACATTAGTGTGATAGAAGCTACGAGCATTTACACATGTATGTTTTTGGCCAAACATGTAGATAACAGTTGCTAACTTTTTCAGGAGTTTTGTTTCATGTAGTGAAGAGGAGTTGGGGTTATTATCAGTTTCTTCCCGACCATGGGTAAGTTTCTACTTAGATTTTATGGACAATTTTCCTACTTATAGAAAATGGTATGATGATATATTTTGGTAATAGATCAATTTTGTAAAGTGGGTATTCACATTCCTTTCAAGAAGACCAGTAATACAACGGAGTTGTTCATTACTAATGAGTGAGTTCATTTTGGTTTTCCTAATTCTATTATAAAGACATGGGCTTATGGTTCATTGGTGATTTTTGGTCTATCTTGTGGGAAAAGATGGATACTAAGAGGTCTACCACATGTCATCCACATCCATATGAGAAAATAGAGGTGGGAAGCCATATAGTGGTCCAGTTTATGAGATACCCTAGGACTTGGGATCAATATTTGGTATATATCTAGTAGCCTTATGAAAGGGCAGTTCCTAATTCTAGCAATAAAACTCTTTACGAGTCATTTTTTGGTGATTTTCCTAAGAGTGCACTTAATGTTATTTTGATATTACCATGTAGAGAAAACATAAAAGTGGGACTAGAAGTCCACAAAGATGATATATTCATTGGAACAATCTAACAAATATACCTCCAAGTGTAGGAATGGTATTCTAGAGAAGATGTGGGGAAGGAATTTCCTCACCTCATCAGTCCTTGAAGCTTTTAGGGACTTAAAAGCCTCAAATTGGGGAGGTATGATCCAAAAAATGGATATGAAATACCCAATTCTATGTAATCTCCATATTTGATACTTGTAAAACATACCCTCAACATGTTCATTATTAGAAAAATGGCTAAGTCAAGTTGAAGGTGATCCGGAAACCTTTGAATGACAAAAGAGACCATTTTTGGTTAAGTTCTATTTATTAACTCGAAATACCATGAAAATTTTGTGGTTTGGTTTTGTTTTGGCTATGGTTTGACTACGAATCGCCACATAGTTTTTTCCTTTAGCACCAAAATGGAGAATCCAAACAATTGTAAATGTTTGGAATCATCAAATGGTTCATTTCACCTTCCTTCCATCCTTAGGCAAAACAACTATAAATATGAATGCATTTATTCATTCTAGGAAAGTGATTTTGTGGGAATTGTAGACACCTAAAATTGGGATGAAACCCTCTAAGCCCCTTTCAATTAACATACCCCCTTACCATGACCCCTTCCACACATTATTATTAATCTAATTACCCATATTAGAGTAATTATTATCTAAACCTCTCCACCTCACCTTGGACCCATTCCAAACCCATTTAATAATTAAGACCAAGTCATCACTCCCCCTAACCTACTGAGACTTCTTCTAAACCTAATATTAATTACCAATTACCTCTCCTACCAATTTACCGTGTGATTTAACGAGAATCAAGATTCCTAACCAATAACCACTCTTGAATCATGCCAAAAAGGGAGAGAAAAGGTTATTTTTAGAAAATAAAACTATTTATCCCTAACCAACACTGGTTATTCCTCGACGTCGCCGATCAAGGAACCGCCATTAGTTCCTTTAAATAAAGATTTTCAACTCTTTTCCTGGGTTATTATTTTGGTTGGCATTCTTTGACCTCACATAGTAGACATTCTATCAACATTTGACGATCAAACACAACACTAGAGCATTCAAGTTCTTCACTAGCAACCAACCTCTTACTCCATAGCCTCGAGATCATTCACACGGGAAGAACTCAATCTCCATTGCTGTGACATTGGATCTAGACCCGTTTCTCCTCCGATCACCCATCAACTACCATCACCGTCAATCTCAGATAAGTATTCTTAACTAGGTCATTGGTTTCATTAGCTTTGGTTTTGAATTTTTTATTTGCTTGCAATCACCTCCTTCCTCTCCCAAATACATTATGTAGCCCCTCTACCCAACACCATGCCAATCTGAACCTCCCTGCCTTTCTAACCACCTCTTTCACCCCTGTTGAGCCTTCACCTAAATCCCAACACCCTACCTAAGCCTTCCTAACACTCTGTGCAATCACAGAGAGCCCAAAAAAACCCTCTTTCACCTTTGGAACCCAATTGCTCCTACCGTGATTAGTTACCCAACCGATCCCAACTATAACTAGTTACCGATGTTGGTTCCTTGACCGACATTGGTCTCTCGTGTTTGACATTTTCCCTTAGACCAACAAGCTTATTTCCTCACCCAAAACCTCTCAAAACCTCCCACAACTTCACCCAGACCTCCATAATACTCTCTACTACACCTACAAACCCTGTCAACCAACTGCCCTTTCTAGATTTGATCTTATATTTGTTATTTAGATTAGATTTAGAGTATTGTATTTGTGTGAGATACCCAAATCATATAACTATAGTAGGACCTTCTATTTTATGTTATTTATCTGCATTAATTTATATTAAGACATGGATTGAAAACCTTCGAGGAAGCACCCCGCTTCTCGGATCTAGCTTACACTAGGAAATCCACCAACCTATTGCTATTAACTCTATTTTGTGGTCTTGTTTTACTTCTTAGGTAGTCCTTCCAAGGAAAAAGAAGTGCTCTATAATCAGTTTAGTCTTCGAAAATGGTGCACAACCTTTTCACGACCTCTAGGTATTCCTCACGTACCTTACCTCCACCTTTTTAAATTGTTTTTTTATACGGTACTCCTATGTGGTGAAACATGACTTCAAGTGTGAGCAAAGAGGAGGAGTTGTATTTCTTTCTTGTTTTGTTCATTGAGAGTGAGTTCTTCATTGTTGAGGATTGTGAGCAAGAAAATACAATTAGGAGTGTTGAATCCTTCTTGAAGGCCAATTATTGGTAGTACTTTGTATTTTGGAGAATTACATAGTGAAAGGGAAGTAATTTTCTTACCCATTGGAGTTTTTCCCACCTTGGGTTTCTCCAGGATAAATTCTTGTGTCTCCTTTGCATTATTTTCCTCAATTTGTAGTTTATGCACATTATATTGGTTAAAAGGAAATTAATCAATTTCCATTCAATTATCACTAGAATATGATTTGTTTATTGTTAACAAGAGGTAGTTTATGGATCACCTTCGGTGGAGGTAGACCCTTGGATTTGGTTGTTTATAATGATACATTAGTTGTTTCCTTAAAGAGCATTCCATTTTTTACTTGTGAAAATTCAACTACTCCTATAGAACACATCTAGGATATTACTATTGTGTGGTCAATTCATTTAAAAGCGTAGGTGATATATCAATAAGTATTTTAGCATCATATCTCAAATGAAAGGCACTAGAGTGGTACAAGAGTTTTTACCTACCTCAATTCACTCATGGGATGAGCTTGGAGAATAATTTTGTGGGAAAGTTAGAAAAAAATAGGTATATATTTGTTGGATCAATTGAAAACTATCAAGAGAGCTCCTACTGAGATAATGATGGACTTCAAATTTAGATTTCAAAGAAATTGGGATAGGATTCCAAATCTTCTGAAGCCAACTCCTCAAGGCACATTTTTAATATTTTTAAGAGCTCTTAATTATGGCATTGCAATATTGATTCATTTTATGGGATTTGTAACATTACTTGACGTATACGTGACAACCATCGTGGTTGAAAATAATCTAATTCAAGTTGGTAAAATAGCTCCTAGACTTCTGCACATATTTTTCTGGAATTACCCTAGGTGGTTAGCCTTATTTTTCTCCTATTCTTGATTCAAAAGCTTCCTCATCTACCCACATATCTAATTATCCCAATAAGAAAGATGATAATAATGATCTTAGAGTTTTGGTGAAGAATTTATCCAATGAGATTGTCTCCCTCAAAATACAACAAACCCAAACTCCTAAAACGTATCCAAATTTCAATCAAGGGAAACCATCAAATCAAAATTTTAATTAGGGGTGTTAGTAGCAGAGAACTTAGTATCATAACCAAAGATATGGTCGAATTACCATCTAACTAGATTCCAAGTCCATAATCCTAATCCGCCCCTTCAAGAACTTTTTCCTATACAACACTTCTTAATGTCAAAGACAAGTCAAGCCCTTGTACCGGTAAAAAATAATGTGGTTCATGAGGTGAGTAGTGTTTCCCATGCAACCAACCTCACAATAAAATTACTTGTGCAAGTGGTGTGTAAGATTAAGCCCCCATGATAAAAAAATTACTCGAGTCAATAATAACCATTGATGGAAGCTTCAAATCTTAATATAGAAATGGTACAAGAAGCTACCCTTGAGGATAACCTCATGTTTTTTAGTTAAAACAAGTTTTGTGTATTCAACTGAATTACTGATAGCTCAAGTAGACCTCAAATACATGTTGTTGATAACATGTTGGGTTTTCGATTTGCACTTGGAATGAAACCACAATCAGGGGACAAGCAAGTCCCTCCTCTTTAATGGGAGAGGTTCCCTTATTGAAAGTAGGGGAAAAACCTATGTACAAATGCACAATATTTCATTCAATGGTGGTTTCCGATATCCTGAAATGTGTTTTAAGCCTGGAAAGTTATCAATACATGAGGATAGAAGACTTTGAAGAGAGGAGGGAGGTAGAAGAAGAAAATACTTTCGGGAAAAGAGATGGTAGAGAAAACCCTTATATGTATTGAGCAAATGAGATATAGAATATAACCATTCACGTTTATAACGGGCACAATCTGTAAACTCAAAGTTCTTGAGATTGTATAAACTAGAACACAAAGTTTCTAAGCATGCAAGGATTAAATGATTTGTAGATTAGAGAAAAAGGAAAGAGAAAGTAGAGGAAAAAGGGGAAAACCTTTGTATTGATTTCTTCCAATTCAAAATTATAGTTTTAGAATATCAAAATTCCAACCCCTTATAATGGATTTGAAAGCTCATGATATAGCTCGCAAGAGACGGTTACAACTTCCTCGAGAAAGCAAGAAACAATTACAACTTATTCCAATCATCCACGCCCTTTCAAATTCTTGATTTGTAAAGAAACATTAATGGCGGAAAAAATAGTTTTTAAATATACGATCGTTACATTATTTTACCAGTTAAAACATGGGCCATTCGATTTGCTTTTACAACTTCAAATTTGGGCCACCACGTGGGAGAAATTAATTGGAGCGGGCCTGCAGACGCCTTCTACATTTTTTTCCTTTGAAGTTGTGCTAGGCTGACACATGGAGAGCTCTGCCGGTTCCTTCATACTTTGCCGATTCGGGTCTATTTCCTACTTGACCTATGTTGACCCCTAGACATGTGGAGGGCTGGTGCTCATTTGAGTTTCCATTTTGGAAGTGCTTTTAAAATTGTGTCGAGCTGACGCGTGTCTCCTTCCACCGGTCTTTGGAATTTTCAACGACCAACTCTGTCTTCATAGTGAATTTAACCACATGGTGAACTCGACACTACTTGGAGATTGACCTTTTGATTTCACTTCCAAAATGACACCGTTAAGGCACATGGTGGCTTCCACCAACCCGCCCTTAGTCAATTTTAATGATCGACTCTGTCCCTTTTTGGACCTAGGACACGTGGAGGATTGGCAAAAGTTTGAGACCTACCCTCGTCTTTGACTCTTGAAATTAAGCCGATGAGGCACATGTTGCTATCCACTGAGCCTTCCATACTTAGCCACTTTTTGCTTATTTTGTCTTCATTTTGTACCTGGGACACGCATAAAGCTTGCGCTTATTTGAGGACTGTACCTTGTACCTTGCCCATGGATTTGTGCTATTTGGACATGTGGAGGATTTAGCTGAACCTTAAAATATGGCCAAACCACATCCAATCAAAAATATCCATGTATTACCCGTGGAATCTGGGGCAAAAATTAATGGGGAAAATACGCTGTCATTCCCGACTGCGGGAAGAAAATAAAAAGAAGGAAAGGAACTTCACCATACGCTCGACTTTCAAATTGTTCTCCATGAATAGGAAAACTGCAAACAATGTTAGGCTTGACATGATTCAATACTCCAAGGTACAGACTCAATTTTTTTGAAACTTGACTTCAAAAGAGGGGAATTTTGGGGCTGATAATAGCTGGCTCTTTTTGGGGATGACTTGGCTTGGAATAAAGACACAAGGCAAGATCAAGAACTGCAGATAACTCTAGGGAAAAGAGGACCAAGTGCTTTATCCATTAGGCAAATGATTCAAGGAAAACCAATACAAGGCAACACACATAAGATGGGAAAAGAAACAAAACAAACCAAAAGGGAAGAACAGAAACGAAAAACAAAGGAATGACCCAAAACCAAAACATTGTACATAATATATAGAAGGACCACCTAGTCACCTAGGACTTGAAAAACTTTAGATATTGTCCACTATAAGGAAGTGGGAGAGGAGAACCATCCATGTAATCTAGATAAAAAGAGTTCTCTCTAGCAAAATGTCTAATTCTAAAAGGACCAAGCCAAAGAGAATCAAACTTACCATGGCTTCCTCGTGGCTCATGTCTTTTGTCCCAAAGCAAAAGCATAATGTATCCCACTTGGAAAACTCTGGGTTTGGCTTTCTTGTCAAACAAATCCTTCACTTTCAATTGATGAGTTGCTATCTTGTCAACCACTTGCAATTTGTCCTCATCAAGCTTCTGAAGGTACAAAATTCTCTTGTCCAAAGAGCTACTGAAACTTGAATCTTCAATGGTTTTCATCAGATGCAAGGCTGGAAATTCCACCGTGATCGAGCAGTTGAGCTTCCACACCATACACCACTTGGAAAGGAGACATTCCAATCACTCTCTTGGGTGTAATTCTATCATCCCAAAGTGCATCATATAGCTTCTTATGCCAATTCCTCTGAGAATCATTTACAAGCTTTCTAACTATTTTCACCAAGTTCTTGTTTGTTGATTCTGGCCTGTCCATTCCTTAAGGGTAGTAATCTGAAGAATGAGAAAGTGAGATCCCATACCCATAATATAAGTCCATCATCTCAGCAGAAGAAAATTTGGAAGCATTATCAGTCACAATTTTGTTTGGGATCCCAAACCTGATCAATATGTTCTCTTTAATGAAGTTGCAAACTACCTTAGAAGTAGTGCTCTTGACTAGGATGGCTTCCACCCACTTGGTGAAGTAATCTGTGGTAGTCAACACATGGGTATGTCTAGCACTGGAAGGTGGGTTAAGAGTTCCAATGAAATCCAATCCCCACTGTTGAAAGGGCTCATCAATCACTACTGGCTTTAGTGGAAAAGCAACCAACTTAGGTCTTCCAACAAACGTTTGGCATGCTTCACATTTACCAACCCATTTTGATGCATCTCTGAACAAAGTGGGCCAATAATAACCAACACAAAGTATTTTATGAGCTATTACAGTAGAGGAGAAATGACCTCCACAAGCCTGGTCATGAAAAGCAGAGAACAACTTATTTTGTTGTTCCTTGTCTACACACTTCAAAAACCTTCCATCTATGCCTCATTTGAATAAAAAAATTCTCCCATAGCACATATTGTGCATACCTTAGTTTGATGGATCTCTTCTCTTTATCACTCAAGTGATAAGGAAACTCTCCATAGGTCGAGAAGGAGTAATGTCAAGCATACCATACATCTAATGAGTGAGGAACAAAACAACAGTACATCAACTTCATCTTTGGAAAACTCCTTGGCATCTCCCTTAGCAATGAGTTCACACAGCCCTTACCTCGAACTAGATTTTTGGCCTGATATCAAGATCATACTCTTGCACCTTTACTACCCAATTGTCTCTCTTGGTTCTAAATTCTTGCTTTGAGTAAGAATGGATTTGATTGTTGTATCGTGCACTAGCACCACGTAATGAGAATTAAGAATGTAAAACCTGAATTGCTTGACAACTTTGACAACTGCAAAAGCATATTTCTCCATCATAGTGTACTTCAGATCATGATTTTTCAAGACATAACTCATGAATGCAATTGGGAGCTCATGATCTTCATCATTCTTCTGGGCTAACTCAACATCTAGGGTATTTTTAATGAAATAACAATAGATAATGAAATATTTGCTAAAGTCAGGGTATGCCAAGTTGGAGTCTTTGCAATATCCTATTTAATGTCCTCAAATTATTTCTTCCCTTTAGAGGACCAACCAAAAGTTTGCTTCCCTTGCATCATGTGAGAAATGCTCATAGTAAGTTATGCAAAATTGGGGATGAATCTCCTTAGGAAATTAATCTTACCAAAGAAAGAATGTACACCTTTCTTACTTGATGGAAGAGGATTTTTTGGATGGCCTGAACTCTCTTTGGATCAATCTTGATCCCTTGCTTTGAAAAAATGTGTCCCAACAACTTTCCTTTTGTGACACAAAACATAGACTTCTTAGGGTTTAAAGAAATTCCATTCTCTCTACACTTCTGCAATAATGTTTCAAGGTGTTGGAAGTGATATTTTCTTGCTTTAGAAAACATGGTCAAATCATCCAAATACACAACAATGCATTTCCCTTTCAAATTGCCAAAAGCCAAGTCCATGGCCCTCTAGAAAGTAGCACCAACATTGATGAGACAAAATGGCATCCTCTTATATGCAAAGGTTCTCAAAGGAGTAGTAAAGGAATTCTTATGTTGATCTACAATATTCACCTCTACTTGATTGTACCCCGAGAATCCATCTAACATAGATAGCATCTCCGAGCTTGTAACAATTTGCAATACTTGGTCCATCATAGGGAGAGAATAATTTTCCTTTAAAGAACCTTGATTTAGATTTCTGAAGTCCACATAGATCCGGATCTCACCATTCTTCTTCCTGACAGCACTATATTAGTAATCCACGTTGAATGGTGGATGGGGAAGATGATCCTAGCCTTCTTAAGCTTCGTATTTCTTGTAAAATTATATCAGCTATTTTTGGATTATATTTCCTTTGCTTTTTTGAAGGGTTTGATCCTAGGCTTAAGAGGAATGAAATGTTGCATTTCTTTAGGCTGAAAATCCTTAAGATCATCATAAGAGTAAGCCATAACATCAACATACCTTTTCAAAAGATTCACCACCTTCTTTTTCTCTTCCTGAGTGCAACATTTTCTAATGTTGACCATTTTGGATCATCAAGACTCCCAATATTCACTTTCTCAGTCTCAACAGAATTTTTGGGCTCCTTGGGAAACTTTAGACTTCATATATCTATCATGTTTATCAAAAAGATCCTCCAAACTCACCAGCCCTTTAGGAATTTTTTTGCCTTTCAGTTTGATGCATCCATCTTGATCCATCTCTTCTTTGACACCCTCTTCATTTGATGACACACACTCTCTAGGAAGATTGTCACTTCCTTCAAAGTACAACTGATCAAATTTATCTTTGAGCTCCAAGAAAGAAAGAAAATGCTGGTCATCATTAAAAACTTGCCAATTATTTGCATTGTCAGGCACACTAGGTCTATGGATCAGCTCAATGGTGAATTTCTCCTGAGGAAAATCAGGATGAGGAATCAACAAGGACCCCAAAATAGCTAGAGAGTCATCCCTAGTGTTCCTTTCCCTTGGCACAACTTCAATGGAAAAATCATCAAGGAATTCGATGGAATCCCAAACTAGATTCCTATAGTGTTTCAACCTTCTGTTCTTTACCTGATAAAGGTCTCTAACTTGTTTTACAATTAGCTCAACATCTCCATGAGCAAGAAGGTTCTTCACTCCCATCTCCTTCACCATGCTCAACCCAAGAATAAGGGCCTCATACTTAGCAGTATTGTTGGTATTTTCAAACTGAAATTTGAAAGAGAAAGGATGAACCTTACCCCCAAGAGCAATAAGCACTACACCAGCTCCAGAACCAGTTGAGGAACAACTTCCATCAAAATCCAAAGTCCACACACCATTAGGATCAAGCAACAATCCATTTGGTAGAATTTTTCCTCTCGTGACATGATCATGTAGTTCCCATGCCCAATGTCTTCATACAATATTTTTGCTTTAGGATCATATGTATTTTACACAATATACTCTGCTTATTTCTTAGGCAACAACTTCTTCATCTTCCCATTGACAGGGATCAAGGCATGTGACCAATCCATTTGGATCTCACCTCCAACATCTTTACAAAAGTTCCTACTTAGTAGCATGCGCGCAGAAGGAGGGATATCAGCAACCAAGATGGTGGCCAATACCTTCTTCTCTAGTAAAGTAGAAAAATCTACTTGTGCATCCTTGATTCTCCCAACCAAAGGCACTTCTCTACTTTCCATGGAATATCAAGAACCATAAGTGCGGGTTAAGGTTAGACCCAAAGCATGAGCCACTTTTGTAGGCATTACATTATTAGATGCACTAGAATCAATGACACAATTGCTAAGCTTGTGGCCAACTATGAGGAGAGTCACATAGAAGGGTTTGATCTTCTCATTGGGTGAAGTGACTGCAACCACAAGGCCAAGGTTGAGGCAAAGAAGGAGTGGGAAAAAGGCCTTTAGAAGAATGGGTGGGGTTTTAGATTTAGAATTTACAAAGTTAACCATTTTGGAAAAGGCTTTAGGATGGGTTTGATAGAACTCTGCCTTAGAAATTTGAATCTTGGTATTTTAAAGATGGTCTATAATGTCAAAAGATCTAGATGTGGATGGGGAATCACTACTAGGAGTAGGAGGAGATTTTTATCTATCAATTTTATCATTTGTTGGACAATAATTCTCAGAAGTAGAAGTAGAGGAAGGACTAGCAGAGCTTACCTTTCGGGTGGAAGTATTAGGAATAGGAGATCCTCTTCTTGCAATCACCGGGATGGTGATGTGGTGCTCCTTGGATCTTTTTTAGGTTGCACCACTTTTTCCTTTTTGTTGGTCTGCTCTTAGGTCATAACAACATATGATTCACTGTTCATCTCAACCACTACATCATCATAGTCATCTTGATCATCCACACCCTCAGTGGTGAGGAAATGAACTCGAGAACCACTAGGCTCCTCCAATTATTCATCAGATTCCTCTTCTTGTTCATCATAGAGACCATTTTCTTCCTCATCATTAGGCTCAAGAACTTCACAAGCAAAGCATTAACAAGCACCTTGAGGGGTGGACCTTCAATAGCCAACCTGGTTTGGGAAGAGGGCAAGCGGTTCCTAGGCTGAAAGTTCTTCCTTAGAACATCTTGATATGGAGCATGTTGAGCCAATTATTTCTTAATGGCAATGAGGTCATTAGCCGATTTTGAACCAATTGATCTGCATTACCTCCAGGAGAAGGGGAAGAAGAAGATGCTTTGGATTTGAAATACTCCCTTTTCATCTTTCCAAACATGATCAAGTAATCTTCCACACGATGAGTCAATCTCTGATCAACATCCAAAGTTGTAATATTTTCTCTCCTCGGGGCATAACTTACTTCCGACAATTGAGCATTCAAGAAGAAACACTTCTAAATCAGATTAACAGGCCTAGTATTTACTGGAATCTTGTTAATCAACTTATTAAACTTGGCTAAAAATTCTCTCATAGGCTCATGTGAATCCTTCTTGATTTGAGAAATCTGAGCTAGCAAAGCATGCACATCTTCAACAGGTTTGAAACGCTGCTCAAATTCAGTCCTCATAGTAGTCTAATTGATGATGGTCCCAGTAGGAAGATGGTAAAACCAATCTACAACATTGTCTTGCAAGGTTTCCACAAAATTCCTCACACAGGCGTCCTCATGTTCATATCCAAGGACCCCACATGCAACAATGAAGGCTGCAATGTGTTCATTAGGGTGTACTTTTCCATCACCTCTAAATTTGGGAAAATTCTTCCTGTTACCCCTAGGTAACTCATGCAATGGTTGAGGAAGATCCAGAGGCCCAAATCTTTATCCCCAAGGCTGAGGTGCTGCCATCCTTGGAAATATTTCTTGAAATGGAACTGAGACACCAACAAGAATTAGGGCATGGAGATTAGGGATAAGTTGTGCTTGAGGAATGCTACTACTAGAAGCTTTTTCTTCAACAGGAGGTGTGCTTGTGGAACGAGCTCTTCTATTTATTCTTGTTGGAGGAAGTTAAAAATATTGTTGATCCAAGAGTTGAAATTGGGGATCTTCAATTCCAAGAGCCCTTCTACCATGAGTATATCTTAGAGTCGCCAGATCAAAGAAATGATCAAATTAGTTTTTCTTTTTAGAAAGGAAATTTGTTGAACAAATTCCCCAACGGAGTCACCAAAAACTGTTGGGTTTCAGATTTTCACTTGGATTGAAACCACAGTCAGGGGACAAACAAGTCCCTCCTCTTTAATGGGAGAGGTTCCCTTATTGAAAGTAGGGGCAAAACCTATGTACAATTGCATAGTCTTTCATTCAATGGTGGTTTCCCGATATCTTGAAATGTGTTTTAAGCCTGGAAAGTTATCAATAAATGAGGATAGAAGAATTTTTAGAGAGGAGGGAGGTAGAAGAAGACAATACTTTTAGGGAAAAGAGATGACAGAGAAAACCCTTATATGTATTGAGCAAATGAGATATAAAATAGAACCATTCACGTTTATAACGGGCACAATCCGTAGACTCAAAGTTCTTGAGATTGTATAAACTAGAACACAAAGTTTCTAAGCATGCAAGGATTAAATGATTCGTAGATCGTAGAAAAAAAAGGAAAGAGAAAGAAGTGGAAAAGGGGGATAACCTTTGTATTGATTTCTTCCAATTCAAAATTACAGTTTTGAATATCAAAATTCCAACCCCTTATAATGGATTTGAAAGCTCGTGATATAGCTCACAAGAGACGGTTACAAATTCCTTAAGCAAGTAAGAAATAGTTACAACTTATTCCAATCATCCACGCCTTTTGAATTCTTGATTTGCGAAGAAATGTTAATGGTGGAATTTTTTTTTTAAATATATGGCCATTACATTATTTTACCAATTAAAACATGGGCCATTCAATTTGCTTTTACAACTTCAAATTTGGGCCACCCATGTGGGAGAAATTAATTAGAGTGGGCCTGCGGATGCCTTATGAATTTTTCACCTTTGAAATGCGTGCAGCTTACACATGGAGAGCTTTGCCAGTTCCTTCATACTTTTCCGATTCGGGTCTATTTCCTGCTTGACCTATGTTGACCCCTAGACATGTGGAGGGTTGGTGCTCATTTGAGTTTCTGTTTTGGAAGTGCCCCTTAAAATTGCACCGATATGACGTGTGTCTCCTTCTGCTAGTCTTTGGACTTTTCAACGCCAACTCCGTCTTCATATTGAATTTAACCACGTGGCGAGCTGACGCTACTTGGAGACTGAACCTTTGATTTCACTTCCGAAATGGCACCGTTAAGGCACGTGGTGGCTTCCACCAACCCACCCATACTTAGTCAATTTTAACAATTGGCTCTGTCCCTTTTTGGACCTAGGACATGTGGAGGATTGGCGCAAGTTTGAGAACTGCCCTCGCTTTGACTCTTAAAGCTGCACCGATGAGGCACGTGGTGTCGTCTCACCGAGCCTTCCATATTTATCCGATTTTAACATTTTCTATCTTCATTTTGTACTTGGGACATGCAGAAAGCTTGTGCTTATTAGAGACTCTGTCCCCCTTGTAACCTACCCCCGGAGTTACGTCGTTTGGACACGTGGAGGCTTCCACCGAACCTTGAAATATGGCTAAATTGAATCCAATAAAAAAATATCCACGCATTACTTGTGGAATCTGGGAAAAATTAATGGGGAAAATATGCCTACCATTCCCGATCATAGGAAGAAAATAAAAAGAAGGAAAATAACTTCACCATACGCCCGACTTTCAAATTGTTCTCGATGAATAGGAAAATGCAAACAATGTCAGGCTTGATGTGATTCAATACTCCAAGGTACAGACTTAATTTTTTTTTGAAACTTGACTTCCAAAGAGGGGAATTTTGGGGCCGACATCATAACACAAGGTAAAAAAGAGGTAGTTAGGGGATGGTCTTCTATCCTCTTCACCGCAAGATAATACCCTTCCCAAAGAGATAATTTGTGGTAGATTTAGGAAAGAACAAACAATCAATTTTTTCTAAGAGATCTCGCCCTATAAAATAAGTTAATTCTCATCCAAGAACATATTTTCAAATGACGGACCAAGAAAGAAATGAATACTTGTTGGGCCCTGAATATTTTCTAAGTACAAGAAGGTGCATGGGTACACGAGACCTAATTGAAAAAGGGCACGCGGTTCAAGGTGCACATGATAGGGTTCTAGCAGAGGTTTAGCATAACACATGGCGTGCATGTGTAAGACAAGATGAGTTTTAGGACTTAGCCATATTTGGAGTTCTAGACAACACATGAGGAAAGCGTGACCCATCTAGCATGCAGAGTGGATAAGGTGCCACTGACAGTTGTAGGATAAAGAATAGAATATTCCATGCATGCGATGGAAGGATATAGAAAGCCATCATTGCAAAGAATGGAGAACTTGGATCAAAGGTAGTATGCTCCATTGGAGGACCACTTGGACACTTGGCATCTAATCTGTTACCTCATAAGGTATGGTGATGAAGGAAAAAAGCTATATATAGAGATGCGCGGGTAGTAGAGAAGGGTGTGATAGAGTAGCAGAGGTGGGGGAAGAGAGGCGAAGCTCTGTAGAAATATAATGGAGGATTCTATGGGTTGGGATTAGAGGAAATATAGGAGTGATGGCATATTTAGAGGGATGGGTTTGTGTTTATCCTTGTAATATGAAGGACGTAGCTTAGTTTCTAATGCATGACCTTGCTCTGCATTATTATATTGGTCTGTTATGGCCTCAATGAATGTAATGTGGTTATTGAACTCATTAATATGAATATAAGGTTATGTTCTAAAGAATATATGTGTTCATGAGCATAAATCCTAGTGCATTTCCTTTATGTTATGAATCAATTATGTATTCTGTTAGATACTTCTCTTTTATGGATGCATTGATATGATAACTCATCCTAGGATCTTAGAATGAACGCATGGTTCTTTTCCATTCTTTTGCACTTAAGTATCTATCATAGATGATGTATTCTTACACAAATCACATAAAGGAGGGGCTTGATGCCCGTGCGTGCCTCGGGTGAGCACCCAAGACTCCGCTAGGTGATAGGCCAACGTGAATAGGATTAGACTATTGTTCTAAGGGTATAAAGATGACTACAATCCTCAACACCCATGATGCATAAGATTGTAGGTATCCATTTGAACATTATAGAAGAATTGAGGAAGATAAATTTAATGTGACCATGTGGGATGTATTGTCTATCCCCTCAGAGGGACCTCTTGTAGGAAGATTTGAAGTAATTAAATTTCTTATTTAAATCAACCATGAAAAATCCAAACTCTTTAGTTAGCTTATGCCAACCCAAGAACAAATAGATAAGTAGAGTCAATAAACCACCACCTTTTTACGTGTCTTTGATTATTGGGAAACATTTAGTACATAAATGCATGATAGACTCAAGTGCCAATACTACTATAATGCCCAAGAAAATAGAAGACATTTTAGGCATTGACTATAGTCTAGTTTCTAAAGGCATTCTACAACTAGATGGCACTATAGTCAAAACATTAGGAGTCATCAAAGATCTTGAGCTGACCCTCCATACTTTTCCTAGTTTTACCATTACCCAAGACATATCAGTTATTGACTTACCTCCATTCTTTTCCCTTTGCTTGTCGAGAGATTTCATAGCCAAGGTGGGTGGGTACTTGTCCTTTGATTGGTCTCACATGATCTTAAGGACTAGGTATGGCACAAGGTTTACCATCAAATTTGAGCACATTTCATCCTATCATGTTGAGTCCTATGACCCCACCCCTATCATCTCTAATTGCATAGTTTAAGAGAAAGAAGAAAGTGATTCAATGCCAATACAAGAAGCTAACCCACCTCTTTCAAATTGCCTAAAATATTTTTAGATGAATGGGCCAAAGAACATTATGAGTTCGATCCTTAGGACACACCTGCGGAGACTGGGTTGGGTAATTATTATATCCAAGAGGAGGATCTTGTTGTTCCTATGTCACTCAAGGAGAAGGATGATGCAAGAGGTTTATGGAAAATATTTTATGATAGATCAAAGAGAAAAAATAGGTTTGGAGCATGTGTGGTTTTGGTTTCTCCAATGGGTAAAAATTCCTTTTTCCCTTAGATTGCATTTTACATGTTCCAACAATGTTGCAAAGTATGAGGCATTGATTCATGGACTATTATTTACAAAGAAGAGACAAAGAAAATGTTGCAAGTGTTTAGGGACACCAAGTTAATTGTCTATCAAGTAAGATGAGAGTGTGCTACTAACAATAAGATCCTAAAGGATTGCAAGGATAGAGTTAGAGATCTAAGAGAAAACAATGATGTTATCAACCTACAAGTGGTACCAAGAAGACAAAATGGTGAAGCTGATCAAATGACAGTTGTAGGATCACAATTTTCTCCACCAAAGGACCTCATCTAGGGTAATGGACAACATGTTAAGATGGTGGTTAGACCATCCATTCTTGATAATGAATTAAGTTGGCAAGTCTTTGATAGTGATGAGAAAATAGTCCAGTTCATCCAAAATGAGGTAGAATTCTTAATGTAATCGTAGTCAAGGTTGCAAGAAGGTTATGATGATCAAATTATTTAATTGAATAAAAACAAGTTTCTTAGAGGACTAGTCACACTTGAAGACATATTCAACCTAGATTATGAGTCTCAAATGGAAGAAGAAGAAGAACACAACAACAAAGTAAGAAAACTATAAAAAGGTCACCATTACATAAGAGAAAGAATTGATGCTAGGAAATGTATATAGTACAAAAGAACACCAAATGTTTATCTCCTTATGTCAAAATTATAGGGATGTCTTTTGATAGAAGGCTTTAATCTTGATGTTGTTCAACATGTTAGAACAATAACATTAAGTGGGTTTAACCCCTTAAGTTGTTATTATAGAATTTATATTTAATTATATATTAAATATAAAATTATTAAACTTAGTTTGTAATTAATAAATAAAAATATGAAATATTTATGTTTATTAAATATAAACTTTATTTTTTGTTTAGTGATTTAATATCAAATAATGCGGAGGGGTGCATTAGGAGAAGTCACACTCGGTCACTCCACTTAAATATGGCACTGTGCCAAGAATCATATATAGGGCCCTAGATAGAGATGGATAGTTCAGGGGAGGGCCGGGGAGGACCCAACTTCTCAGACCCCTCTTGTTTCCCAATTCTACCCTTTCTCCTTTCTGGCCTATTTTCCACCTCTGCCCTCCCCAGATAAGATAAGATAGTTCAGGGGGCCCATCCCCATATATAGATAGGGATAGGGGGCCTCGATTCTATCCGCCGCCAGATCTAATCCGCCGGCCATACCATATAGAATAGGGCTATAGAGATCCGCCTATCTTCCGCCGGGCCCCATAGAGAGAAGATCTATATAGAGGCGGGCCCCCTCCCCTCTCTATAGATCTCGCCCATATAGAGGGGGCTGGGGCGGCCCCCCCTCCCCCCTTTATATAGATCTTGGATCTAACTCTATTTTATTTCTCTGGCGGCCTCCCGGGGCCGGGGTCAAGATCGAGATCGAATGGATAGATGGCCGCTCAACCCCAACCCAACTATCGGATCGGGGTGCCCCCATTCGCTAGAATCTAGAGTACGGGGTATAGAATAGAGAGATCATATTCTAGATAGGGGGCCCAGCTATTGAGTTGAGGATGCCCCCCCCCTACCCCGAACTATCTGATCTTATCTGGGGAGAGCAATGATCCGTGTGCGTAAATGGAACGCATAACTAGAATTCATGATGGGTCGACACCCACCATATAGAGATTGATATTTTCGCCCGATCTAGATAGAATATCGCCCATAGAGATAGATAGATACCCCACTGATTCCTCCCAACTAACACTCTTCCCCATGGATAGGGGCCCCTATCTATATAGATATCTCGGCCCATAATTCCACTCCAACCCCTCCCCCGACAGTTATATAGATAGGGGTCCGATATAGATATTGCTTTTCCGACTCCCGATCCCCTCTCTCTATATGGAGAGACCGCACCTATATAGATATATGGCGTGAATCCCCCCTATCTATATATATTCGCTCGCTGAGTATGTATGTATGCTCTCCCCTCGTCCGTCGAGGATCAAGCTGACTCCCTCCCCCCTCCATTTAGATAGGATATAGGGCCGATATATCATATCTATGGAGATGGCGTTGCGCCGGGGTATGTATGTATATATATCTTATCTGGGTGAAGATATATATAGAGGGCTCCCCCTACTCTATATAGGTCCTACTGACTTTTCGAGTGAGACCCTATATAGAGAACTCTTGCGGACATGACTCGCTATATTGGGGTATGTGGGATTTCTGCATAGGTATGCCAAATGTATGGGTTCCCCGCTTCTCCATTAGGCCTTTGCCTTCTATATGGGTTTCGTCACCACATGCTGCTATAGTTCTAGTTTGCTAGGGGCAGATGTCAGAAGTGGACCAATCCGGCTCCTCGACTGATTCCTCTTTTGAGTGGTTGCATCCAATCCAATGTGCAATGCCTGGATGCCACTACACATGGTTTTGGCTCGATGGGTTAACTTCCCACACAACATGATGGAATGAGAATGGGATTATGGGTAGTCCGATAAAACTCTCTATTTCCCTCCCCACCCCTAGATCTATATCTGGTTGGAGGGAATCGTATCTCTCCTGATTAGATCGGCCTCAACCTAGAGGAAATGGTAGTCTCTATCTATATCTAGGGCTGATGACTGTTGATTAAACCTGACGAGGATGGCGTGAAGTACCTTGGTATCTTCCTCAATTCGGCATCCCAATCACAATGATGCAAGTCAAAGCTTGCCCATCATTTTATGTCACATCGTCCCACCTTCCATCGTTCTCCCATTCGTGGAATCGCCATCTCGATCTAACGTGATTACACTATGTCATAACCTCGTTGATTGACAAAAGGAATGGGTAGAGAATAATTTGATTCAAATCATTTTATTTATGGCAAATTTAGGTTATCATAGAAGTCTACAGCTAATGGAGGTTTTTTTAGCCATCTAAAACCTTTCAAACTACATAATTTGTTGTAATTAAAAGTACTGTTTGATGGTTTATTACTGTTAAACTGGTAATTTAGGGTTTCTCCTGCACTTTTGGCAGCTTGAAAATTGCAATTTTTTTTATTACTCTCAGAAGTTTTGTTATTTAACACAATCAAAGGGATTATAGTTTTGAACTATGCTAATATCGATTGGCCACATGGTTGATTTGAAGGAGCGTTGAAGATGAGTGGATGATTTTTATGGTCAGCTACGTGGGAACCATTTAATGGTTGGGAGTTATAACGGTTCAGACGTGGCATGAGAGTTCAAACTCGCAGCTTAACCTTCGTAATCCAGTTATCAGAATGCTTTGACATTTTATTTGACTTGGCCTTTCCTTAAATATTGCATGGGCTTTGACATCTAAGGTGGCAATAACATATGTATGGGATTTGTGCTATACATGGAGCCCGGTCTCCTACAACACAAGGGTTTATTTTTGTTTTTGTTTTTATTTTTAATTTTTAATTTTTGGAAGATGTTTATAATTTTTGTGGGAAATATAAACAACATAGATATTTTTAGATAAGATTATTATTTTTTTGATGGAGCATTTTAAATATTTCATATGTTAGGTCCTTCAAATTAGGTGTAAATTACTATAAACCTTCTTTGTTTAAAAGTCTCTAGGAGTTTTTGATTTCTCAAGAGACTTAATAGAGACAATTATTTTTGACATTCATCAATTCTAATAGGGACAATTATAGATTGTAAAATTTTGAGTTCAAAAATTAAATCGAGGGATTTCTAATAAATAAAAGTTGGTCGATTAAATTTGACCATTCTATCTTATATTAGAATCTTCGCAATGAATATTATTTAGGAATTTTTTTGCTAGTTAGAATTTTTTTACCATCTAAAGATTGATAAATTTATTTTTGATAATGAAGTTATGAAATCATTAATAAAATTGACAAGCTATTTTATTTCATGTCTCAAGAAACAAGTGACAGAGTATTACTTGAGAAGGACAAAAACTCCATATTTCTTATATGCCCTATACACGTATTTGTGGATTAGACCATCCATTCTTGATAATGAATTAATTTGGCAAGTCTTTGAAAATGATGAGAAAATAGTCCATTTCATCCAAAATGAGGCTGAATTCTCAACATGTAATCGTAGTCAAGGCTGCAAGAAGGTTATGATGATCAACTTATTTAATTGAATAAAAACAAGTTTCTTAAAGGACTAGTCACACTTGAAGACATATTCAACCTAGATTATGAGTCTTAGTGGAATAAGAAGAAGAACACGACAACAAAGTAAGAAAACTATCAAAAGGTCACCATTACATAAGAGAAAGAATTGTTGTTAGGAAATGTATATAGTACAAAAGAACACCAAATGTTTATCTCCTTATGTCAAAATTATAGGGATGTATTTTGATAGAAGGCTTTAATCGATGTTGTTCAACATGTTAGAACAATAACATTAAGTGGGTTTAACCCCTTAAGTTGTTACTATAGAATTTCTATTTAATTATATATTAAATATAAAATTATTAAACTTAGTTTGTAATTAATAAATAAAAATATGAAATATTTATGTTTATTAAATATAAAATTTATTTTGTGTTTTATTGATTTAATATCAAATAATGCGAGGGGTGCATCAGAGAAGTCACACTCGGTCACTCCACTTAAATATGGCACTCGTGCCAAGAAATCATATATAGGGCCCTAGATAGAGATGGATAGTTCAGGGGAGGGTCGGGGAGGACCCAACTTCTTAGACCCCTCTTGTTTCCCAATTATACCCTTTCTCCTTTCTGGCCTATTTTCCACCTCTGCCCTCCCCAGATAAGATAAGATAGTTCAGGGGGCCCATCCCCATATATAGATAGGGATAGGGGGCCTCGATTCTATCCGCCGCCAGATCTAATCCGCCGGCCATACCATATAGAATAGGGCTATAGAGATCCGCCTATCTTCCGCCGGGCCCCATAGAGAGAAGATCTATATAGAGGTGGACCCCCTCCTCTCTATAGATCTCGCCCATATAGAGGGGGCTGGGGCCCCCCCTCCCCCTCTATATAGATCTTGGATCTAACTCTATTTTATTTCTCTGGCGGCCTCCCGGGGCCGGGGTCAAGATCGAGATCGAATGGATAGATGGCCGCTCAACCCCAACCCAACTATCGGATCGGGGTGCCCCCATTCGCTAGAATCTAGAGTACGGGGTATAGAATAGAGAGATCATATTCTAGATAGGGGGCCCAGCTATTGAGTTGAGGATGCCCCCCCCCTACCCCGAACTATCTGATCTTATCTGGGGAGAGCAGCGGATCCGGTGCAGCGAAATGGAACATACAACTAGAATTCATGATGGGTTGATGCCCATCGTATAGAGATTGATATTTCGCCCGATGTAGATAGAATATCGCCCATAGAGATAGATAGATACCCCACTGATTCCTCCCAACTAACACTCTTCCCCATGGATAGGGGCCCCTATCTATATAGATATCTCGGCCCATAATTCCACTCCAACCCCTCCCGTTAGTTATATAAATAGGGTCCGATATAGATATTGCTTTTCCGACTCCCGATCCCCTCTCTCTATATGGAGAGACCGCACCTATATAGATATATGGCGTGAATCCCCCCTATCTATATATATTCGCTCGCTGAGTATGTATGTATGCTCTCCCCTCGTCCGTCGAGGATCAAGTCGACTCTACTACCCTCCATTTAGATAGGATATAGGGCTGATATATCATATCTATGGAGATGGCGTTGCGCCGGGGTATGTATGTATATATATCTTATCTGGGTGAAGATATATATAGAGGGCTCCCCCTACTCTATATAGGTCCTACTGACTTTTCGAGTGAGACCCTATATAGAGAACTCTTGCGGACATGACTACCATATTGGGGTAGGTGGGATTTCCGCATGTGTATGCGCGATGTCCTGGGTTCCCGCTTCTCCGTAAGGGCCTTTGCCTTCTATATGGGTTTCGTCCCCACATGCTGCTATAGTTCTAGTTCGCTAGGGGCAGATGTCAGAAGTGGACCAATCCGGCTCCTCGACTGATTCCTCTTCTGAGCGGCTGCATCCAATCCAATGTCCAATGCCCCGGATGCCACTACACATGGTTCTGGCTCGATGGGTTAACTTCCCACACAACATGATGAAATGAGAATGGGATTATGGGTAGTTCGATCGAACTCTCTATTTCCCCTCCCCCACCCCTAGATCTATATCTAGCTGGAGGGAATCGTATCTCTCGTGATTAGATCGGCCTCGACCTAGAGGAAATGGTAGTCTCTATCTATATCTAGGGCCGGTGACCGTTGATTAAAACCGACGAGGATGGCGTGAAGTACCTTGGTATCTTCCTCGATTCGGCATCCCAATCACGATGATGCAAGTCAAAGCTTGCCCATCATTTTATGTCACATCGTCCCACCTTCCGTCGTTCTCCCATTCGTGGAATCGCCATCTCGATCTAACGTGATTACACTATGTCATAACCCGCATTGATTGACAAAAGGAATGGGTAGAGAATAATTTGATTCAAATCAGTTTATTTATGGCAAATTTAGGTTATCATAGAAGTCTACAGCTAATGGAGGTTTTTTCAGCCATCTAAAACCTTTCAAACTACATAATTTGTTGTAATTAAAAGTACTCTTGTTTGATGGTTTATTACCGTTAAACCGGTAATTTAGGGTTTCTCCCGCACTTTTGGCAGCTTGAAAATTGCAATTTTTTTATTACTCTTTAAGTTTTGTTATTTAACACAATCAAAGGGATTATAGTTTTGAACTATGCTAATACCGATTGGCCACATGGTTGATTTGAAGGAGCGTTGAAGATGAGTTGGATGATTTTTATGGTCACTACGTGGGAACCATTTAATGGTTGGGAGTTATAACGGTTCGATGTGGCATGAGAGCTCGAACTCACAAGCCTTAACCTTGGTAATCCAGTTATCGAATGCTTTGACATTTTATTTGACTTGGCCTTTCCTTAAATATTGCATGGGATTTGACATCTAAGGTGGCAATAACATATGTATGGGATTTGTGCTTACATGGAGCCCCACTCCTACAACACAAGGGTTTATTTTTGTTTTTGTTTTTATTTTTAAGTTTTAATTTTTGGAAGATGTTTATAATTATTTGTGGGAAATATAAACAACATAGATATTTTTAGATAAGATTTTTTTTTTTTTGATGGAGCATTTTTAAATATTTCATATGTTAGGTCCTTCAAATTAGGTGTAAATTACTATAAACCTTCTTTGTTTAAAAGTCTCTAGGAGTTTTTGATTTCTCAAGAGACTTAATAGAGAGAATTCTTTTGACATTCATCAATTCTAATAGGGACAATTATAGATTGTAAAATTTTGAGTTCAAATAATTAAATCGAGGGATTTCTAATAAATAAAAGTTGGTCGATTAAATTTGACCACCATTCTATCTTATATTAGAATCTTCTTGCAATGAATATTATTTAGGAATTTTTTTTGCTAGTTAGAAATTTTTTACCATCTAAAGATTGATAAATTTATTTTTGATAATGAAGTTATGAAATTATTAATAAAATTGACAAGCTATTTTATTTCATGTCTCAAGAAACAAGTGATGAGTATTACTTGAGAAGGACAAAACTCCATATTTCTCATATGCCCTATACACGTATTTGTGGATTATCGCATAGAAATGAAGAGAAAATTATTCGCACTTTAAGACTCTTTGATTTTAAAGTAAATTTTTTAACAAATAAAGGGGTGTCATCATTTCATTTCTTTTCTTGAAAGTATAACATAATTCAAAATGAGATCTAATCATTTTAACTGGATAATTCGCAGATGTTGAATGATACTAAATACAACATCTGGAAGATTCATTTGAAAGCATAATTCATCACATGAAAACTATGGATTTTTATGAACGATACAAAGAAAGCACCGACATGTATACATACGACAACATAAAATGTTTCTACATTTCAACAGAAAGTTCAAGAATCATTTTCAATGAATGCTGCAAGTGTGCAAGACAAATTTCTACCGCACATTAAAAACCAAGAAAATCCTAGTGAAACCTAGAAATTTATAGAATCGATGCACGAATGTACATGATTACATATAAAATCATTAAATTTATTCTTGAACTAATGAAAAATCCCATGAAGGGAGACATAAAGTGGTTAATTTTCTCACAAAAAAATTAAAAATATTAGATCTCAGTTAGATGGATGTAGCTGTGTTTTAATTCAAGACAAATTGTAATACTTTATCATGAACATCCATGAAATTTTTAGAACTTTATTTCAATCCTAAACTCGAAATATAAAATTGAACAAGATAATACTCACTTATCAACACTTAGCACTCTTCTAATTTAGGAAGAGAGTCATGTCAAACTTTTATTCGAAGGAGAATGCCACTCAAACACTTCTCACTCAAAATCCTGAAAATAGCTTTTCTAAGTTTAACAAGAATTACAAGTTTAAATCAAAATTTAAACCCCTTACGAAGAATAATAAACCAATGAATAATCATCTCAAAGCCAATTTTGATAGAAAATGCCATTATTGTGGAAAATTTGGTCATAAAAATGAAGATTTTAGGATAAACAAAAATAAACCAAATTTCAAAAATCAGAAAGGAAATAAAACTAATCAATGCAAGAATCAAAAGAATAATAAAAACCTAATGTTGTTGCCTTATATGTTGCATTAGTTACTACAAAAGAAAATGAATGGATCTTAGATAGTGGTGCGTCTAGGCACATGACCTATAGGTCAAATATTCTTTCTGATGTCAAGGAATGTAACAATCAAATTTATTTCGCAATCACTATACTCTAGATGTATAAAGTTAAGGTAGAGCTATTATTATTTATGGTTATATAAATGATGTTTTATATGTTCCTAAACTGAAAATGAATTTGCTATCATGTTCTCAACTAACTCAAAACAACTATAACATCATTTTATTAAAAGATAAATGGTATATTAAAAATGAGTTAGGTTCTCTTTATTGTAGAAGGCATACATACAAAGGAATAACTCATATGTATTTAAATGTTTTTGCATTTGTTTCATGTATTTCTACTCAAAATAAGAATGATTTACAGTTATGACATGAAAGATTAGGACATGTTAACTTTAGGAGCATGTATGATATGTCTCATCTTAACCTAGTTGTTGGACTACCTCCTATCTTTCATGCTCGTGACACTTGTTAAGGGTTATTACACAAGAAGAAATTTGCAAACCCCTTCCATAGCCATCATGAAGAAAACTCCTATGAACCTCTTGAACTTGTTCATAATGATGTTAGAGGACCTTTAGAAGTTCCTTCCTTAAATGGTTCATTGTATGTAGTCACTATATCCAAATTATTCATTGCCTCTTGGAACGTAGTTCCATAGACTGTAAATTCATCCATATAAATTTCCACATAGTCATGAGTAAGATCAATGAAAATTTCTAGCATCGCTCTCTGGAAGGTGGCATGAGCATTACATAGACAAAAATGTAAAAATCTATAAGAAAATGTCCCCCATGTGGAAGTGAATGTGGTCTTGTCTTGGTCTTTTGGTGCTACCATTATTTGGTTGTATCCACTAAAGCCATCTAGAAATGAAAAATATATTTTCCCTGATAGGTTGTCCAAAACTTGGTCAATGAAGGGTAAAGGGAAATACTCTCTATGAGTAGTTTTGTTCAATTCTATGTAGTCAACATAGATGCTCCATTTACCATTTTTATTGGGCACTATGACTAATGAAGACACCCACTAACTATTTGTGATTAGATAAATAAGTTCCATATGGAGTAGTTTCTCAATTTTAGTTTTTATAATGTCTCTCAAGGAAGGGTTTATCCTTCTCTAGGGTTTCCTAATTAGTTTAAAGTTAGTGGTATAGATGTGATGCGTGCAAATGTTAGGATTAATACCCTTCATATCCCAAAGATTCCCAAGAGAAAACTCTAGGATGAGATCATAAAAGTTTAAACAAGGAATTTTCCTCTTGATTGGTGATGCAACTATTAACTATCAATTCTTTACCTGGAAAGATAGGAAATTGTTTAGTATTTGAGTGGAGATAATTTACCATTGCATACTATCTTATAAGTGAGTTCAAGGGACGTCTATGAGGTAGAAACCTATGGATTTCAGAGATGTTATAGAAAATGAAAGGAATGATAACCATATTGTACCAAGCCAAGAACACAGATGCTAATCAAACACCATGATCAATAAGATGAAAGCAATTCACCATAATAAATTTACATAAAACCTTTGCAAACAAATGAGAAACAATATCATATATTATTATGGAACTCAATGCAATACATTGAGAATGGGCCTTGCTTAAATAGGAAAGGAATAACAATCTAAGAACCAGTCAAGGTCGTAGATCAAGCCATAAATCAAGGAAATAACTAGTCATCAAAGAACTAGTCAAGACCATAGATTTAGGAGAGAACTAGACATCAAGGATCTAGTCAATACCATACATCAAGGAAGGAATTAGTCAATACCATAGATCAAAGAAATAACTATACATAACAACTAGATAATATCTAAATAAGATAAAAGAAATATCCACACATGAGATAAGTGGTTGAGGATATATACAATAAAGGTAAATAAATTACCTGGGTGAACATGAGCTCAGACAAATACCTACTCTAATAGCCCCCTCAAGTGAAGATAGGGGCCAAAATAGATGTGGCATGTCCACGTGATGAGTCCCAACAACTAGGCTTGATGAGGTACTCATGTACAATAACTGGGAAAAAGGGACACCACAAGGTACCTAAAACCAGTAATAACAAAGTAAAGAGAGTAAAACCTACTCCAAGGCATCCCAAGAAGCTCGACTCAAAAAAATTGTACAATGTTGAAGAATTTTGGTGTGCACTATGGTCTGAATCCACTGCTCGATCATGAAACTCAAAAATAATTGACACTAGGTTTCACTAGAATAGCTCCATATAAGGAGACTATCAATGGAGTGATGTCGAAAGTGCAAAAAAATAACCAAACATAATTCGATCAACTACTTCAAATAGGTGTGCCACGATCCAAGAACAATAACCAAAGCAACAAGGCAAGGACACAAACTCCAAAGTGTCACAATCCAAGAAAAGCCAAGGTAACAAGGCAAGGACATGAAACCCAAAGAAATAGGATCAACACCACACCCTCTCATATTGGTGAATGGGTGGAGTGATGCTATAAATCTTTACGAGTTACCCAAAATAAACTACTCGAACACTGACAAAATAACACTGGACTTCACCAGAATAGATCCCCCACAAGAGATACTGTCAACATGCCAAAAGTGTTGAAAATATAGATACAAAATCTCTCAACAAACAAGAGAGATACACTACACCTGCTAAAGAAAATTCTCAAAACAAGAAGCATCACAATGCAGAAGGTATAGAAAGTGGAGCAAGAGGCCGAATGGTGGAGGAGCCACACTTGTAGAGTCCTCTCAATGAATGCTTATGTCATCGCCACGAGTGATCAGATATCCACCCCAAATCAACACGGATGGATGAAGAAGATGCTTGCATATGACTTGGTGCAAAATGCATAATGGGTGCATGCAAAAGAACATCAGAATGTGTGTCAGGTTGATCATGTCTGACAGCTGAAATCTCAGGTTTCTCAATCTTGAGTGAAGGTGCAGAACTCATGTGTTGCTCATGATCCTCAGAAAGAGTCGAGTGAACAAAAAAAGGAGCTCTGTCAATGTGTGATCCCAATGAAGTATCTTCTTGAAAACCAATGTCATGATGAGAATTCCACTTAACATGTGGAATAGAGGAAATAATACCTTATGAATGTTTTCCAATGAATTTTCTAGTGAGACCCATAGAACAGAGCATACGAGAACTGAATGCAGTGGTATGCTTCTCAAAAAAGCCATGCATTGAAAGGTAAGTAGGATACACAACATGTGGTACTGTAATAGGCACAGATGTGGAAGAGCATGCAATAACAAGCTTCATAGGTGTATGAGCATCAAGAGTAGGAACAAACTCAAATACTGACAGATCAATGTCAGTGGGTTTAGGAGCAATAGTTGCAAGTGGACTAGGAGCATGGATATGGCTGTCCACAATATGATGGTGATGTTGTAGGCTAGCAAGTTTGTTCTGCAGGAGTGTATTATTGTATCCTTATCGTGAATGAGTGATTGTAGAAGAGAATTTCACTTCTTGAGCGATCTATTTTCTTCCAAAATTTTACAATATCCTCTTGAAGTCCACATACTTCAGAGAAAAGCATATCATTCTCATAATCCATGATAGATACAAAAATGCAACTCCCAAAAATTTAGGATGTCGAGCTTAGCCAAAATTGCATCCACAATTGATTACAACCTCCTCCATATTTGGCACTTTATAATTATAGTTCAAGTCTCAAAATAAATATTTCTAATGGAAAAACACGAAAAAACAAGCACTTTTGCAAAAAATGACACTCAAAACCAAGTTACCGATCAAAAGATACTAGCTTTTTAATATTTTTCTCTGTTATTTATTTTAGTTGCCACTAAAACAAAATAAATTGTTGTTTCCTTCACCACACAATTAAAATTAAAGGGGGCTGAAGTTAAGCACCTACTAGTAGGAATCACAAGCTTTAATCCCTCATATGACCAAGGGCTAAGGATTTTGGAAAAAGGTTTTACAACTAGATATAGAGATATTTTTTGCATCATGTCCATTAGTGATTTTCATGTCTCCTATCCTACAATAAAAAAATGTTGCAAGATTTTCTATCCATGGGCATCCTAAGATTAAGGGATATCTAATTTTCTTTTTCTTAGTCTTAATAACCATGAAGTCTACTAAATAATCCCAGGACTCAATCATGATTATTACATCTTCCCGAATAATCCCAGACTCAATCATGATTATTACATCTTCTATGAATCCTTATGGTTTAGCAACAGATTGATCATTTATTTGTAAGACTATTGGAGTTGATTGTAAATCAGAAGAGACAATGTTGATAAGGTATATACATTTTCATTATGTTAATGAAACTTCTAAGTCAATCAAAACATTTAGAATTTCCTTCCAATACACTAGCCAATTTTTCATCGACCTATATTGTCTTTATTTAAAAACTTGGGTGGGAATGGTGTTTTTGGAAGTGGGTTAGATGACTTGTCAAGAGTATTTTTAGGTTATGTCTCTTCTTGTCCTCCCTTTTATTTCAAATCTTCTTCTATGATTAGTGAAGAAGGTTTGGAAACAATATTTCTTGAGTGTAAGAAGATGTTATCACAAAGAAATGGAATTTACTATGAGCATTTTTTTAGTTTTAATACTATATGATGGATTTCCCTACCTAGCATTCTTTGGATTAGCAACAATTTGAGCTGGGATTTGATTTTGGACCAATTGTTTAGCTAGGGTAGAAATCATTATTCCAATTAACAAGACTTGTTGTTGTCCATGTGGTCTTCATTGATTATAAAATGGTTGACTAGATCCTTGAGAAGCATTCCATTGTTGCTGATATTGAGGATTAAATTGTTGGAATGATGGTGAATTTTTTTTGTTTGGGGTCCATGGTTGCTGATAAAATGTTGGTTGTACATTCCATTGTGGACCCCATTCTTGTGGAACTTGTTGATTCCAAGGTTGAGGATAGGACCATGGTGTGTTCCATTGATTTGGAAACCATTGAGTTTTGGGGCATAATGATGGTTTTGATTTGAAGAAAAATTGACTCCTTGCTTTTGAGATACATAGTTAACTTAGAGCTCACCGCAGACACTCGAGAGGTGGGGGTAAATCAGTGCACTCTAATTTTTTTGCAACAATATCAATTCCTTCACCTAGTTACACTCAATCAATTTGGATTATGATAAAGCACAACCATTCAACCATCAGATAAAGAGAAGAAAATATATAAACACATGAGGAGAAAATATTTAATGTGGGAAACCCATCAGTGACAAAACCCACTGAAATAAGAGAACTAACTTGGACAATTTGTCCTATGGAGTTATAATGATTTCAAGTTGAGCTACAACTCAAATTTTGAGGCTACAACCCCAAGAATAAAATAAAGATAAAAATTGATGATTTATAAATCTTCTAATTGCATGGAATCTACAACTCCCAAATGCATTTAGTTAGAACCACTGACCTTTTGCAAGCTATAACTTGCAAGGAAGCTACAACTCCCTCTTACTAAGAAACCACTTAGATTTATTCACAAGTTTGATCACTACAAGTTTTTTTTCTTCACACAACTGATTATGACCTCTAAATTAGCTCATATTTCTCCTCTTTTCTTATCTTTTTGATCACCTAATCGAAGCAAATATTTTTCATACACTTCTTCTCACACACACATCCTTGTCTCCAACAATCAATTTTTATCAGCTCATGTTTGTTTCTTTTCACACATGTAAAAAAAGTCCTTATTCAACATCTTCATCCCTTTAACCACACAATAATTCTCCTTTACACATAATTTTCATGAACAATCAACACCTATTTCAACAATGTAATCCCATACCTTCAACCACAACACCAAAACGTAGTAGGCACTTAAAAAAACAAAAACATTCATAAAGATGACCCTTACACTTCATTTTCCACTTGACTCTTCAACTCCCAAGCCTTGAATTTGAATTGGAGGTTGAATAAAATCATATGAGGGGTTACAAACCAATTATTTCATCTACATATATGAAATATTCCTCCTGCAATCTGAAATGACATTTTTGACTTGCCTTTTGTAACAGCCTGTTAGATTTTGTCTTCTTGTGCACAAGTGAGCTCACTTTTGTTTTAGCTCCCAAAATTTTCCAAACGAGTTCCAAATTTGTGTGCACGTATAAAGTTATCCCAAAAGTACACATAAATCATACTCATGTAAATAAACTTCACACATCATTAAAAATCATCACTAATACTTCTAGGTGTTCTCAAATCAACATCTACAAAATACAGTCCTGAAGATCATGCTAATTGAAGTTCTTCCACTCACCTTAATAAGACAACCAATATACCAAATTGAATATTGGGAAGTATAATCTCATGAAATATAATCAGTAAGATCCAATTTCAAATGATAAGTCATCCAAAACACATTTTCCTAAAACTTGTCCTGGATGGTTCCTAGGTCTCGTAAATTGATCTCACAAACTTTAGCTGATTCACACCTCAAACATTCACATAATGGGGAAATAATAATCCATCAAATCATTTTCATTCTCGAACTCATGTCATAATGCCTTAAAAACATGAAAATCGAGATTGGTCTAGCTAATCTTGATAGTTCAAGAACTAGTCTTCCATGCAACATGACCAAACACCTCCAAAACACTTCTCATGGATTCCTATCATATTGGAAACTTAAAATGAGATGTATATAACTTGTTCAAGAACTTAGAACCATAGGTCAAATGGAGAAACTATCACCTTCATACCCATTCAGACATGCTTCTCAATAGGCCTAATAGGAAAGTTTTTGCTCAATCACCTTTAAGCAAGAAATGACATTTCCAAAATAAACCATGAAATTACACACATTATATGACAAATAAAAAGTATGATAAATTCAAGAAACATCATTAATAAAATTTAATTTAACATGGTTACCTTCATTCTTCTTCACTAGCTTCTCAAAACAAGCTTCTTTTGTCGGTAAACTCAAATATGCAGCCATTACTCCCATTTTATCCAAATGAGTAACACAAAATTTTTACTGAAGTTGAATAAAACATCCCAAAATCATCCACCTCAAATTTTAGAAGGGGTTGCTTTGCAAGTTTCTCTTGTCTATTGAAATATTCACAAAATACTTGTTTTCAAAGTTGGGGCCCACTAAGCAACATGAACTCAAAATATCATGGAAATGTAACATGAGGATTCCTCTACATGTTAAAATAGGTTTCCATTTTTTTGAGTTAAGGTACTATACATACCCAAAATTGTAAGGTATTGTACTACCGGAACAGTGTAACAAGTGCCCCAATGATGATACAGGTCTCCTCACAAGGTGTTCGGGATCCGGAAAAGCTCTCGGAGTATGCGTTAACATCCCGCATGCCCCACCTAGCCCCCGCGCCCTTTGTTTTCCCTTTTTTCTTCTTTCCTTGGCCTTTTGATCTTCAGTGATGAAACCGCTGCCCTGCAGGGCGGCGGTCTCGTGACCGCCGCCCCCGATGGGGCAGCGGTCCCAGTAACCGCCACCCGCTCGAGAGCGACGGTCCTACGCGCATTTTCTAGAACGTTCTTTTGACACGACTCACGTGAAATATCACGTTTCACCAGCTTTCCTTGCCGACTTGAGCATGCATTTATGTTTTTGGTCCCCTAGAATAGTGTTTTTCCTTTGTTTATTGTTTAGGAGTTCAGTTTGGTTTTGATCTTTGGGTGATTGAATTCCTATAAATGCATGGCTTGTGCTCAAACAAAAGGCCTGATTTTTGAGACTGATCTTTGCTCTCATCTCCTCATTTTTAGTATTTTATCTTGTTATCTTGTTTAGAATCCATAGTTTCAATTCACTTGCATCTTTAGTTAGATTGCTCAGCTGTTGGTAAGCCACATACCCATCTTGTGCAGGCAGTGCTGTCATTTCATCCAATCCGGTCTGAAGTTTATCTCTGAATTTCTCTTTGCATTGAATTTAGCTATTATTTTGCTTAGAGTACTTGTTTTAGTTCATTTGCATGCTCATTAGCATTGTCCAGCTGTTGGTAAGCCACATATCCAGCTTGTGCAAATAGTGTTGTTGTTTTATCCAATCCATTGGAATAGAATAGCTTAGGAAGCCATTAAAGTTGCAGGTTTTGCTCTTCAAACAGGAAATTTTCAGGTTCTGGTCACTTCATATTGCATGACTCACAGTAAAATCCCGCTAGGAATCGCATAAGCCAAGCTCTGTACTCTTGCGCTATCCCTCTCCTACTCGCATTTTCGGTCTGCATTCTGAGCTGTCCTTGTCCCAATATCTACTCCTGCCGATGCTAGCATTACACGCTTTTCTGGATCCACGTGAACATGAAAGAACGAGGAGATCACACTGAGGGGACAAGATCACACACGCCATCGGATTCGCCACTGTTCTGCGGAATCCAGGTTTTAACTTTCAAAGTTCTAGTTAGAATCATATCAAATAGAGTAGATAATTGCTTCATTTCAGTGACTTTTATTCTCGATATTGCCAGGGAAGCTGTGAGGATTGATAGTTTCTGAGAAACTATGATTCACTCCTCACTTCTGAGGTAGGATCGAGAATCTTGCAGATAGATTAGATGAGCTATTTTATTTATTTAGAATAAATCTACAAATTGCACAGGCTGATAACTACACTCGGTTATTTTGTCTGTTTTAAATTATTGTTTAGTTGTTATTCCTAGATACGCTTAAAATAGTTTGCTTTCCTTATAATTATTGAAAGATTTCTTAGAAGAATAGAAGTTATATATATGTTTTAGATTTATTCCACGTAGTTAGAATTTGCTTCGTTACAGTTAGATTTACATTTTATTTTGTATGACAATCACGGGACCTCAGGAGCCCAGAGAATATATATTTGAGCCAATCGTGCCTCAACCAAACCTCGTCACAACAATAGTTGACATAGACCAAAATCTCAGAATACAATCACAGATTTACAACTGATCAGTTCTCAATTAAGAGGGTTAAACATAGAAGACGACCAAGCACACACGTTTTGGTCAAACCAACCAAATTACAGATTGCCCTAGGTAAACACTCACATGACTGTAGAAGGGTTCGAAAGAGAACAAACCTTTGGTTGTGATCCTTTGGTCCCACAGCCAGGTGCAGGAGACACTCTCACAGATATAGATACCAGTCTAAGGATCCAGGTTGCACGAACACCTGTGAGATATTCTGAGAAAATCACACAGTTATTGGTCCTAAATATAGAAGCTGAGAAAGCATATGATTACTGGATACTAGGGATTAGAACTTGATTTCGCGCATGACCATAACAGGACCGCAACAACCAAGAGTCTATGGTTGTGATCCACAGATCCCACAGCCCAACGAGTCCACAAGTCAATCAGATATAGACACTGGCTTACGCACACTAGTATTCCAATCCACTCCAATTCCACCCATCATCATCGAACAATTGTCCTTACTAGATATAGCGGCTAACGAAGCTAGAGAATTCTAGACTAGGCCAGAGAATCGTCCATAGAGTCAATTGTTTTCACCATCCACCCTATGACCTTATCTGGAGACATACACAAAACTATCCCAGGTCATTTTCCACGTATTCCACAACCCATAGATCGAATCACGCCAGAGCTCGATATTGATTGGAGCCTTCGAGTAGTCATCCTTGCCGATCGATCTATCACACCAGTCCAAGTTAGAAGGGCCTTCTTTGCCTTAGATTCACAAATTCCACTAGTGCGTGTCGAAGACATTAGATTGCCTAACTAGTTTGTCTGAATCCAACGCATATTCTACCCCCATCGGCTGTCTCGGCATGACCTCGAGAGGTCGGGTACGTGGAAGAGTCACTTGTAGATTCTCATGCTCGCTTGTCGCTTTTCCAGCAGTACATGTACCTATCAAATTCAATTTTCCAAAACTATTCCAAACCGAGATTTGGAGGGTCTAAAACATGCTCACAAAATGGATAGAACTTATAAAATACTAAATAAATAACTGGAAGAATTTTTTTGCAACATGATTTTATAAAAATTTAATCCTTTTTTTTATCTTATGATTTATTTGTAGAATTCTCCACAATTTTTCTCATTCTTAAGAAGTTTTGTGCTCAATTTGCATACTTTGAAAAACCTAGTTTTGGGAAAACTTGCACAACCTTCACCTCTCTTGTATAGGTCCAAAACATTGATAAATTCAAAAATACAAATTTCACAAAAATTCATTCAAAATGACTACTATCACCACATTTTTAGAAAAAATCATGCTTACCAACTCCATCTTTGTATGCAATGCCACAACCATCACCACCATCATCGATTAACTTGGTCACATTACTCTAGCTTGTAGCATCTTTACACAACCATATCTCACTATCATACTCACACAAAAGACAAATGAGTTGCTTATTCACTTTTTACACTACTATTTATAGTAACTTTCCATTATTCACTTTACTATGGTCATTCACCACGTTTATTCCTTGGCTAATTCACATCACAATTTTTGATCTTATTTTTATGTTTGAGGTATGTTTTTTCATTTTTCCCTCTCATCTCCTAAGGTACTAGTTTGCATGTCAGATCATTAGTGTTGAAATTCAAACAAGAGATCCCTATATAAACATAACATACATACCATTATTAGGGCTGACTATTCTTATCAAGGGATAGTTATCTACATAGAGAAAAGGAATGCATTTAGGCCATTATTCTGCATACACATTGCATATGAATGGGATTTTATTCTATTCCATCCACACATTTGCATTTTTATCTAGCTATTTCCCGCTATCTTGGCATCATTGGCGTAGGCAAAGGCAAGCAAAGACTATGCACACACAAGCACACAAAACTACATTGGGTTCAAGATGTAGTGCAATGCTCGATTATAATTCCACCATTGTGGCGGCTAAGGACATTCGACCCCTTATTTTGCATCTTTCTTTTTTAGGATTTGATGTATATTTTAGGGTTTTATAGGTTCTTTCTTCATTGTAGGTTTACAAAAGCTCCAATGATTATATTGTGATCTTGTAATGACAAAATTTGAAAAGGTGTAAAACCCTAGAGACACTGGCGTAACCAAATCCTAAGATTTTCTCGGAGACTCAGTGCCCATAGAGAGGACTTGGCCACCCGTAGGCGCCCTATCCCTGTCCAGGATACCCTTGTCTAGTTATTCCGATCATTTCTACATTTTTCTCGTACTGCTTGTGATAATATGTGTTCTTGTTTCATCATACTACTCATTCCCATGTCGCATTTGCAAGGTAAAGAAGGTTAAGGTTAGTACCTTATCCCTCTCATTTCCTTTCATTAATAAAATCAAATAAATTGTTTAGCATTTATATTTTATTGCATGTCATTTATATCATAGTTGTACATTTAGATTTAAATAAAATATTCATATTTTATTAAATCGTAAAGAAGGATAGGACATCTAATTTTTGATAATTTAGTCAATATAAGCTCCAAAGGATGTATGAGGAACATACTAAAGATAAAAATCCTTAAGATTCTCTTTGTAAATCTTGTTTACATTGAAAGCAAACAAGGAGAAAGTTCAAGTCAAAAGAGCATCATTCCACCTCAAGACCTTTACAATTGATTCACATTGATCTCTGTGGACCTATGAGGATTGCAAGCTTGACTGGTGAGTATTATTTTATGTTATTAATTGATGAATATACTAGATTTACTTGGGTTGCCTTCTTAAAGGAAAAATAATAGGCACTTGAAAAATTCAAGGCATTCAAAGCACTTGTTGAGAATCAATAAAATGAAGTATCAAATGTCTCGGTTCGATACGTATGAGAATTTTGGTATGATCATTTTTATGAATTTTGTGAAACTTATGACATTAGGAGGTGGTTCTCATTGTTGGGACTCCTTAGAAAAATGGGTTAGTAGAAACAAAGAACATGAATATTATGGAAATGGCTAGGATAATGCTAAGTGAATCCAATTTTTCTGATGGATATTGGAAAGAGGTAGTCAACACATTTGTCTATATTCTCAACAGATGTCAAATAAGAGTAAATAGTGATAAGACTCCTTATGAACTATGGAAAGGAAGACCTACAAATGTGGAACATCAGAGAGTTTTGGAAGTATATGTTTCATTAAGAGGACTGAAGAAGATCTAGGGAAATTTTATTCAAGATCAGATGAGGGTATATTTTTGATACTCCTCAAGAAGTAAAACTTACAGGTGTTATAACAAAATACTACAAACTATGGTTGAGAGTGCAAGTGTAAGGTTTGATGATTCATACCCCATGATAGCCAATTCTAAGTTAAGAGATACCTCTCAAGACATGGGGTCTAAGGAAGATGAAGAAAATGTTAAGGCGGCATAAGAAGTATAAATTGATGAAAAGAGAGGCATGACACCAAGACTCCTTCAAGGAAAATTAGGAGAGATCATCCTGAAACTCAAATTGTAGGAAAGAAGGATGTAGGGATAACAACAAAAAGAAAGATGGTGAGTCTTTAAAACCATGAAAATATCACTCTTTTATCTAAGTTTGAGCCATAAAATGTTGAAGAAGTAAGCAAAGATGAATTTTGGATCAATGTTATGAATGAAGAGCTTGATTAGATTGATAAGAACAATACTTGGGAATTAGTGCCTAGACCTAAAGAAAAAAATGTCATTGGAACTAAATGGGTGTTTATGAAAAAACTTAAAGAAGATGGAAAAATTATTAGAAAAATCTAGGCTAGTTTGTAAAGGATATGCTTAGGTTGAGGGAGTTGATTTTGATGAGAATTTTGCACTAGTAGCTAGAATGGAAGCAATTAGATTATTTCTAGCATATATAGGGTATAAAGGTTTTAAAGTGTACCAAATGGATGTCAAATTTTCCTTTTTAATGGAAATCTAGAAGAAGAAGTGTACATTGAGCAACCTGATGGTTTTTCCTTGACAGATGAGAAAGATTATGTATGTAAACTGAAAAAGGCACTCTATGGACTAAAGCAAGCCCCTAGGGCTTGGTATGGAAGACTAGATAAGTATTTGACTAAACAAGGTTTCAAAAAAGGAGTAGTTGATAGTAATTTATACATCAAGAATGAAGGAGGACATCTATTGATTACGATAGTATATGTGGATGACATTATATTTGGAGGAAATAATGAACATATGACTCATGAATTTGTAGATGTCATGGAGAAGGAATTTGATATGTCAATGCTTGGTGAACTTTCTTTTGAGGATTGTGTGTCAATCAATCAAAGGATGACATATTCATTTACCAAGAAAAATACATAAAGGAAGTTTAAAAAAAAATCAACTCCTAGGATTATAGGATGTAAATTAAGCAAGGATGACAACTCTCCCAAAGTGAATCAAACAGAGTACATATATATGATTAGTATCTTATTGTATGCTACTACTTCAAGACCTGAAATTTTGCAGGATGTAAGGATAATAGGAATGTTTCAATAATATCCAACGGAGACACACTTGAAAAAAGTAAAAATTATTTTCAGATATCTTAAGGGGATTACATAATATGGCCTATTGTACTCAACGAGTGAGAAGGTTGAATTGAGAGATTTATTTGGTGTTGATTGGGTAGGAAGCACGATGATAGAAGAATCACTAGTGGAGGAGCCTTATTTTTGAAAAGTGTCTTGTTTCTTAGTTAAGTAAAAATAAATTTTTAGTATCTCTTTCCACATGTGAAGTTGAGTATATTGCAGCAAAATTATGTTGTGCACAATTTTTGTGGATGATTTAGACTCTAGAAGATTATATGGTGGAATGTGATGGGCCTACCCCTATCTAATATGATAGTAAAATTTCCATAATTATGTTTAAGAATCTTGTGTTGCATTCTAAAACCAAGCACATTCCAATCAAAACTCATTTCTTGAGGGATCTGTAAGTGGTTAAAGGATCAAGTTAGAACATGTGTCCACTAAGGAGAAAATTGTAGATATCTTGACCAAACCAATCCTAAAATAATCATTTGAGTTTATAAGGATAAAGTTGGGTGTGATTCCTTCCCCTGAAATCACTAAAATACCAAGACATTGAGGGGGAGAAAGGTAAATGAACAATTTGCTCCAAGAAACTATGAAGAAGTGTAAAGAAGTGTCAAGTCCGTGAAAATCAAAAGGTAATTTTCTTAGTTGATGTACATTGTTACAAGTTAGTGTATGGATGTTTGGGTTTGTAGTGGTGTCTCTAACAGGATTATGAGATGGTTTGAAAGGCTATCTAGGCCTAGAATGACTATTTGTATCTTGATGGAGGACTACATAGTCTTTGTAAGTGCATGAAATCCAAGGTATGTCTTTGAATTTTATTTCTTGAAGGGGTATAGAGTAGTAAGGTGAAGCATGCCTTGATGATTGTTTGTGAAGTTTCAAGGTGTTCGTGTGATTTCATGAGTTGAGAAGGAGCTTAAGTGCTCATTATTCTTAGGAGGTGAATATAAACGAGTTTCAAGACAAGTTTGTGTGAAGTATACATCCCGAAAGGGTACAATATGCATGTGGAGAATTGTAATAGTGAGTTACGGGTATTTGAATACTCCATGAACCAAGCTGAGTTGTTTTTTATCTTCAAAGGATGCCTAATGTGATAAGAAGAGCTATTTTTGCAAGGTTGTCATTTATTTGTAAGTATGGTTTCAGAGGGAGAAATCCATATGGTCAAGTAAGCCATGATATTAGGAAAAGAAGGAAAAGAATACTTAAAAAGTATTTCACGAATGTGATGGTGATTGTGGCCTATTTCCATGGCATATGATTAAGTTATGTGCTTGAGTTTTTACATAAACAACTAGAGGAAGATATTATCTTGTTACGGGGAGCATCTACATGGTACTTCATGTGGTTATCATGCTCATGTATCAAGGAGAAAATTTTCAAGATTAGTCTAAAGAAGTGCTTTAGGGCTCTTGGTCCTAAAAGTTGCCAATAATCTAGGTATGGCAAGTTCAAATTTGTTTTAGGGTGTCTTATGTTGAAATAGGTTTGAGAAGGATTCATACATGGTGTTTTCATTCAAAATTAGGTATGTAACATGTGTGTACTATAATATGCTTCTACCTGTGGGGAGTTGTAATGCTTTCATGAAGCCAAAATAGATTCAAGAGAACGATAGCATGTCTATAAGCTTGTTTGATGCGTGTGGTTGATGATTTAAACCAAAAGGTGTTCCTGATATGTTAACAAAGATGGATATTATGTGTTACATGTATGTGATTTGTCATTAATGTAAAAAGGGGGAGAAATACTAGGTTTTTTTCCATCAATGAAAAAGGGGAGATTGTTGGCATGTGTGTTAGTGTTTTCATTGATGTAAAAGGGCATTGGTGATAGAGGATGATGCAAGCAGTAAAAGAGGAAGATTGAAGTGATGATGACATGGGAAAACAAGTAGTGGCATGGATGTAAGAGTGAAAAAGGTAAGAATAACTTGGTCAAGAAGGCCTATTCAGGAGGTCCACTCAAAGATGGGTGATGGAACATGGAGGTTAGAGACGCACAGAGGATTGAGAAGCATGGTAGAGTTATAGAGATGTAGTATTTATTTCACCAATAATTAGATAGAACGATGGAACTTCATCTAGAAAATTCTAAAATCTCACCCCAAGTGCGGACAACTACCGGATCCCTCATTTTATCACTTATCAAGATGTTAGATATTCATATTCATCATAACCATACATACAATAAGATACATCATAGTATAACAATTTGGCAACACATATAATAAGGAAGGATAATCAACATATAAGATGATCGATAACACTTGAATTGCTATAATACCATACTCAGATGTAGTCACCTTCACTACCCAAACAAAATTATCCATCATAAACATGAGTGGTTACATAATAAGTATGTTGATTACAACATAAATTACTTACAATCAATCGCTCAACCATGCGTGCATGCAATACTTAGCTACAAACTCCAAAAGCTACATACCATCAATGGTGTATCAACAAATGTTTATCAAATACAAGGATTCTATGACTATTTATACACTATGGGGACTTTCCCTTCACTTTCTACATGCACCTTTCTTAATAATAGGCATGTTATTCTTATCATGCATGTTTTTACAACTTTATCTTAACAATAGATCAAGCTATAAATAGATTTCTTTAACATGATTTAATTATTATAATTAGATATCCTTCATGTGTCATCCGTCTTGTTGTCTAAATGTTCTTTGTCTTATTTTTAACCTTTACTTGTGCAACACTCCATCTCTTTATTTTCTATTTTTAGCCACATCCTCAAAATTGGCTAAGTCCTCAATGTTTTGCATGTGCTTGGACCCTTTTGTGCTAACTTGTTCCCCTATGATGTGAGAACCTTCACGCATTCCTTATGTTCCTACTCTCGGACCTTATGTGGATACTCCAACGCATAGTCTTCAAATCTCACACATGGCTAATACTTAGCCATTTTCTCTTACCAACTTTACCCCACTCTAGGGCTATTGTCCATCCTTAGAAATATGAATGGATAATTATCCTTAAAATATTTATGAAGAATGAAAAAATAAAGAATGTGAGGGGAATTTACCCAATTAATTAAATGATAAGAATCTTCCAAATGTGTGCGCATCCAAACTTAAGCCTCGAGGTGGGTAGAAAATCTCTAGAAACTCCCTGTTCAAAATATTGTCTAACTCATTCCATCCCGCAAGCTCCTAAGCACTTTGTCAGAACGACCTCGATAATACATTATATTTTCTCAAGGGCCAGCTTATCAGCTTTCTCCTTTAAATCATTTACTACCACATCAAGATCTATGGTCACACCCTCTAACACATCCATCTTGCGCAATACCTTCGATTGGATATATTTGAGTCTCTCAAAGCAAGAGTATCCTTTATGGCCTTTAGTAGTTCCCTTTTCTATGTGGCCTCTAGCATGATCTTCTCACGCCCAAACTTATTATCCTTCATAGTGGCATGTATTTTCTTCATATCCACCTCTTCATTATTGGTATGCGCTTTAAGGATGGGGTCAAGATCCGGAAATTTTCAAATGCACACCATGCCTTCTTCATGACCACCTTCACATGTACAATCGTGAGCTTCATATTCCACTATCTTCTACTCATTTGCTTCCTTATTATTTTTCTTAAACTCAACTAGTTCCTCAATTGTTGATGCTTTCACATGCTTCCTCTCCAACAACATCATACACACTAAGTCCTATAAATATACCCACTTCTTGGAATATACATTTTGTGCTTGTAAAATTAACTCGGGCATAATCTCGTGATGTTTTTTATTATATCTCCCGCTTTGTTGTCATAAACATCCATAGTGATCTTATTTTGATCCATTATCTCCTCAATCTTTTATATTTGTTTATCATTTTTTCATTTTCACCCTACATCACTTGTATTGCATCTCCCTTGTCTATATTCTTATGCACAACTTTTTTACCATCTTATTTAGCACATCGATGCTTTCTTATCAATAAGACAGATGGGATCAATCACAAGTAAGGTCCCTTCTAGCTCTACCTTGAGCTTTATCTTGGATTATGAGTCTTTACTTAAAATTACATTTATTCCATATGTGTCTTCATGCTCGAGAAAGCATTTTCTTAGTGCACATCGTTGTCACATCCTGATTGAGAAATTCCCAACCAAACAATTCCTCCTTCGACACTATTCTTTGGAACCTAGCTCTTAGTACCTTCATTTAATCATCAATAAAATACATTTGAGGTGCTTGTAGAGGTTCCTTCTTCTTTCTTCTTTTGCATCACTTCACCATTAGCATCTCCTATGTAATGTTTAGGGGTGCACCTCTGAACACATCTCGTAACACCCGCATCTTCCCCAGTCATGATTCACTTTAATACCCCTTTAAAAATTATTATAGAATGG
The DNA here is from genome assembly GCA_018340775.1 of Taxus wallichiana var. yunnanensis. Lineage (NCBI taxonomy): Eukaryota > Viridiplantae > Streptophyta > Pinopsida > Cupressales > Taxaceae > Taxus > Taxus wallichiana. Next base: position 346,223,987 of record CM031240.1, on the reverse strand, counting down.
GTGGCAAATCTCTCGAAATGGAATTTCAAAAAAATGGAAAATATCCAAAAAAATATTTGTAGCAAAATATAGAGAAAAAATATATGCAACCATACGGATGCTCGGTTGCAGATATACAAGACAAGGAACAATGGGTGGTTGACGAATATCGTGGTGAATGTCCGATATCTGTGTATGCATACACCCAACTTTGAATACAAATGAATGAATGCACATGCAGATGCCCAAATTTATGTGTAATGGTTAGATGCATATGTAGATGCTTGATTACAAGTGCAACTAGACCTTTACATATGAAGGCGCCCGACTGCACATGCAATCGGGCATCTATATATGAATCCACCCGGTTTTGCATGCAATCGTGTGTCTACATAATTAAACCAAGATTCTGGTTTTGGAGTAGCTAAGCATCCGGAGGAAGCTAATATGCATCCGGGAACAATTGCTCATCCGGAGCAAGAAAACGGGCATCTAGAACTTGTTGTTGGGTCGTGTGTCTAGCCTATGCCATTTTCGAAAGAGCATATCTCTATGTTTAAGATGTATATGCTAGTGAATGTAACCAATTTATGTTTCGATGTATTGGGGTGATTTTGTGTGTGTGTGTGTGTGTGTGTGTGTGTGTGTGTGTGTGTGTGTGTGTGTGTGTGTGTGTGTGTGTGTGTGTGTGTGTGTGTGTATGAAATTTATTATAAACACTAGGCAAGCTGACCCGCCAAACTAAGTTACACTGAAAATTTTAGGTGAAATGTTACTCGGATAATTCTTCAAAATCAGCAAATCTAAATTAAAAAAATGTAACTATTTGTGAATTAGCAAAGAATCACCACTAAAGTTTTCCTTGTCCCTAGTTGGTTTGCCATCACTTTCTCTCCTCGCTTCATCCTCCTTGGGTCCTTCCTCATGCTCTTCATCACCCTTAGAGCCTTCATCACGTGCATCGCACATTTCCTCATATTTTTCACCCTTTCGGTCTCTTCATCTTGTGTTGGCTCCTCCTCGACAATGGTATATATTCATGCAGTGGTGATGCTAACGCGATATCTTCTTGGACTCCTTATCCAATTCCTCTTATCCTCATCAATATTAATCACCCGAGGATTCTTCCTCGTCATCTTGTTTTCTTATTTTCCAGACTTGGCGTGGTTGGCGTGACTACAGGGACCCTCAGGGTGCCCCTAAGGTACTCGTACCTTATTTTCCTCTATATGCTTCCTTTGTATTTCCTTCTTCTTTGGTCAAGTGTAATCTCTTATTTTTATTCATTTTCCTCCTCTTCTCCCCTTCATCCTCTACCTCTTCTTATTCTTCTTGAGGAGGAATATCCTCACACCTTTTCTTCATTATTCCCATTGTTTACTTCTTCCGTGGGGTTCGGAAGATGTCGATCTCGCACATGTATATATTTTCCATCCATCAACTTGGGCCTAAGATAGATGTACACCCTAAATACATGCTTACTCACTATCACAATCATGGGGCTTAGGTCCAGATTGTTAGATACCAATGTCTCCACATATGTCGACCTAAATGGGTATACATAGGTCTAGTGCAAGGTATGATAATCAGATTCAATACTATCCATATTGAAGTTCAATTTTTTGCATCGTTTATCATGTTTATTGCAACCTCAAGTATTTTTTTCGTGAAGGAAAAGGAAACTTGCACTATGGACTTATCTCTCCATTGTTGAGTACAAATCATCCAAGGTAAAAATGTTGGTGCATTGAAAATTTTGTTTTTCCATTTAATAATAAAGTCATCTCCCGGGCGCGCCTATTTATTTTTGAATGCTTCACGCATTAATTTATACAACTTATCCACACACAATTTTTAAGTACCTATTATTTCCCCATCACATGTGAATGTACCAAACCATTGCACATGATACTTGTGATTTATGGGGTATATCTATACTTTATCTATCGTCTATCGAGTACCCCAATCTCCAAAAATACTATTACAAATAGGATTTTCCCGAGTTATTTTATCTCCCTTACTCACTTGGGTATGTTCCTCCTCAACTATCCCTTCAACAATGTATAGTGCAATGTTGTAGAGGATCTTCTGCACCATCTTCTGTGACATGTAACCATTTATTGTTCACCTCTATACAACATTTAGATGCACCTAATTTACAACTCCCACAAAGGCACTACAACCCTTTTTCATGGATCAATGATGCTTGTGATGGTAAACGAGTGCTTCCCCTGCTGATAGTTCAATTTTGTGGTTGTGGCCTCTATTGACACGTCATCTTCCATGTCTAACCCAATCTCATCTCTAATACTACGCAAACCAGTCACCCTTCCAATAAATTGCGTGGTAATGCACAATCTTCTTCCTACATAGTAGAATAAATCTTCATGTACCCTAGACATTAGCCACAAATAGAGGCACTCTGGTTTTCAAAAATATGGAAACTCGTATAGTTGTTGAACCACTACGCTCTTTAGGTCCTTCTTCACTATATCATCAATGACCAGTTTCCCCTTTGATTATCCTCTATGCCAACTCTTTTATAAGATATTTCCTTATTTCTCCTTCGCAGCCTCTATGGGATGATTGTAATTAGTTATCTTGAATTTTTCAGTGTGATACCCATGGTTTAACTACCACTACTTACGGTAGGTACTAAATCTCATAAAACCAGCCCTCTGGTGCATCATCAACAATGTTCTTGTTATTTTTTCCCTCGGATGATTGTTTGTTGTGAGATCCCTTTTTGGTGTCATTTTTTCACTTTTTCAAATGTTCAAAACTCTATAATTTGAAAATTATGTGCCCTAGGTGTTGGAAATAAAGTTCTTACTCAAACTTATGCCCTACTACCGAGCATCCAAGTTATTCAACCAATCCTTTAGCTTTCACAATCCTCTTCTTTCGTCTACCCTAGCTTGTGCCCTATTCTAGTTCTCACAATTTTATACCTTATCCCTACAACCTTATGCGTTATGAACTCACACTCTTCAAACCCTTACTCACGAACCCTAATCATTGATTATTTCTTGTCTTCACACATTCTCTTCATGCTTCCACTTACACTGAAGGAGCTCTTGACCTCAAGGTTGTGCACACTCTACTTTGGTTCATCTTAATTCGTGGGTTGCTCTTTGCACTTAATCACACTTTAAATTGCTCAAATACACAAATTCTCAAAGGAGAAGTAAGAATTGTAACATTCCCATTTTAAGACTTTAGAAACAAGGGAAAACTTTTTCTTGCACAATGTTCTTTGTTCTAAATAAAACATCATTTAGAACACACATTCCATGCCAATCAATCTCATAACAGATAACCATATGCAATTGTAATGACTCGGTAAATTACCGATCTCTCATTCATGACTCGGTTACTAACCGATCTCTCATGTTTGTCTTAAAGTATAGAATAATTTATGTATACTACGTATACTTGGTTTTCCTACCCTATTTCGGGTATTGAGTGATCTGTTTAAAGAACCTATCTAAATATTTGTTACCAATATTCATCTAACATCATGTTTCTTTAAACTAGGTGACATAGGACAACGCAACCAGCAACTTGCAATACTTTGGCCAAATATTTTCAACATACTGTTCATGTTACTATTCCTAGATGACATACTCATCAATTCAGAATACGTCCTTCACCTCACTCTATTGTTATCTAGAATGGTCTTTACTGACTTCTGTTAGTCCACTTGCCCAAGGTTTGACCCTAGCCCAGGTTAGCAACATAATTTGTTATAGGAAGACGCTCACGATGACTTAGGGTATATGGGCATACTCGACCAACCTAATTCGATCAAATGTGCCTAGGTACCCTGATTCATAGAAAGCTACTTCCTATTCTAAACATGCTACTAACTTGACCTAGAGAGAAACTAAGTTCAAGTCCAGATGTGTGTAGATCTAGATGAAAAAATATGGAAGGGTGTTGCCACATGTCAACTGCAACACTATATCCTCGAGAATCCCTTGGTCTTCTCGAAGGTACAGTCCTGCAGTTGGCATGTGCCAACATCCATTAGAACTAATTCATCACGATGTACATACCCCTTGGTGGTCATTAATTCATAATTAAATTTGGATTAAGATTCGATTGTAGCAACCATGCCTAACCCTAATTCCAACATTCGTTAAGTTCTTTATCCATAATTAATCTGATTTGATATTAAGAACTTCATTAACTCATGTTTGCATTGATGTTCATTAACTCGGCATAACAAGCAGTTTATCCAAAAATAGGGCAGCAAACATCAAACGGTTAATTTTTAATGCAACCTAGCTATCCAAAGAAGGTGTATCATCCACCTAGGTTCAACTAGTGTTTACTTTATATAAACGAAGTACAAAGATTAAAGATCATAACCACCATTCCTTTTATTTTTCATTCTTTTGAGAGAGGAAGAGTCTTCCTCTACATGGTTAGATGTTAGGGTTAACATAACCTTTTTATCATTCATCACTCATATAGTTTAATTGTATATCCAATACATATTTCATTATTAAACTATAGTTGTTTAGATAGAGAATGACATCTTTTGCAACTTAACAAGTTTCACTATAGTAAGGGAGATTGTACTATCCCCTTAATCCAACTTATTAATTGATAACAATAATAGTATACAAACAGATATAAATAATATCAACAAGATATCATTACTATTTCCTTCATACAAAGTACAAGAGAATTTACACCACAATTTGGAGTCAGTCTCCAAACCTTTCAATTCATCATGATAAAATATACACTTTACAAGACTATGCATTTCAGGCATACTGCATGTCGATCAACATTAAGATCATAAAAGAACATAACTTTTCTTTTTCAATACAACTCAAGAATGAATCGAAATTCTTTACAAAAGAACCAGACTTAAATAAGCCAATACATCATAAAAGTTTTTGCCTTCTTTTATCACTTACGAAGTCCATCTACAAAAATTGATAGCACGGGTCAGTTCATTGAATTGAGCATGATAAGCACTAAGAATTAAAACGAAGTGCCTTCCACTAATTGTTCCTTTCAAACAACTCGCTTTAATGAAACAATTAATATATCATACCAATAAGCATAAGTAATAACAAACTTAGAAAATAAGTACAAATAAGGAGTCCGAATTCACTTTTAAGAAATGAGAATAATATAATCAACAACTATTGCATTGTATCATATAAGAATTAACCCAATCAATTATTTCTTTAAAATAAACAACATATCTTGTCGTTGCCTAATTATTTCATAATTGTTCTTGAATTGAAATATAGAATTTAACTTTACTATGTAACAAAAAGAGTTACTTTCAGCATAGTACATATTTAGGATGATTCATCCTACAACTTAAATAAAAATAAGAAGAATCAATACAGACCATGCAAATTCACCATTCATCTAAATGATAGAAAACAGTTTAGAAAGTACACAACTAATTACCCACATAATCGTATCAATTCAAGGGAACCAATAAAAGGATTCTCCATTTAAGAGACAATATATGATACAAGAATCCCAAACCAATGCAAGAAGCAAGAGAATCAAAATAGTCTACTTAGAATCCTTAAATAAATTATACATTATAGAAGATATCATTCAAAGATCGAAACCATACTTTCAAAAAATCGAAGAAAGACTCACACAAGGTTAATCTCTTCTCATGTCCATCTAAGGAAGATTCATAATATTATTGAGTGCACAAAGAGGGATCCTTCCAAAACATTATCCGAATGAAGCATGACTCAATAAAACAAAGCATTCACCTAATCATGAATACGTTTTCCTTGTACAGATAGAAAATCTGAATTCAAGAAGTTGAACATGCCTAAGATAGTAATCACTCTACAACATAGAAGAGAGTCGATCTACAGAGAAGTTCTAAAACTGAACTTAACTTTACAAAAGTTAAAGGAAACTCAAATAAAAAATATTTGATCAAGAATTCATTCCCTTTGTAATATCAATTGAATTCCCATTTCTATTTCAAACTCAGAAGTTCTTTCGCTAGTTCCCAAAAGAGAATACAAAACCAAACACACAGTTTATAGAACCTACACTTTTTTTCCTTATAAATTCAAACTTTATAAAAACAAAAATATCAACACTAACCTGATTCATCTATTCCATGTTGTTTAATCATAAGTTTGATTTCATTCTACAGAGGAAGGTAGCTAGTATAGTCCCGAAGTAGAAGTACAAATTTTGGAAAAACAAGATACATTCCACAAGAGTATTCAACTCCTATCTCCTTTAAAAACTAGAAATCCATTCAAATGGATCTGAAAGAGAATATGAAAACCCAACACAAGTTTAAGTCAAACAAAGTTTCCACAATCCCCACGCATTCGAACTATAACGGAAATCCCAACTACAAGGACTTACACACTCAATACAAAAGAAACATATAGTTTGCGTTCATAAAGAAGAACAAAGTATACACTACAATCCCAAACCAGAGGTACTAAATCCTCCCAAACAAGATTCAGTTTTACGAGAGTATTCAACTCTAACCCAAAAATCCATTAAAAAGGATCTGGAAGAGAATACCAAAAATTCAACACTAAGTAATAAGTCAAATAAAGTTCTCCATTACTCACGAACTTGAATAGTAATAGAAATACCAACTAAAATAACTTTCACAGCTCCATCTAGCACATAAGATCGAGACAAAGAATTACAGTGCAGAGAAGGTAATTGTTCCAGTCAAATTAACACAAGTTGAAGTACGAACACAACACTTCCATATACTACAAGAACCCATTATTAATTACTTTCAAATGAGCTCGAATTCATACCGAAGGGTAAGTAAACAATACAGTCTCGAACTAGAGGTTCTATATCCTCACAACAAGATACAGTTCCATAAAAGGTCCAACATCCTTCTATCAAAACAATCAAAGACTTTCAAACAAGATGCGGGTTACCTGTAATATAGCAGAATATCCTCAAACATTTACACGTCATTACGTGCTCAAGTAAACAATACAAGATATGACATAAATACTACAACCTTTCCAAACTCAAGATGCATCCAGGTGAAGATTTGAAAAGAGACTCAAATCAAAACCATTTACTCAAGTTCTTTTTGAGCAAACACTCTCAAAGTAAGGTTCTAAATAAACACAAAGCCTGAAATATGAGTTCAGAACAAACACAAAGCCTTGAATATGAGTTTAAAAAAAACACAACCTCGAAAGTTCCACATGCATATCACCATTGAACTTGCATAGAGAGAGAAACATCCAAAGACTAACATTATCATGTAATGGATTCATATCCAAAAATCACATAGATTCATTCAATCAAGAAATTAAATAACTAGTAAAAACATGCAACCATTTATCTCATGAGAGCAGAATTATTTAATGAAACATTTAGAAGAAAGCAAGAAATCTTAATGGGTAGAGCCTATCATGCTTGATAGTGCTTCTTCCAATTCAAAGGAGACTTCCATCCGAGCTTCCAACTCTTTTTCTCCTCCAAGAAATATCAACAACCAAACATATCTTTCTCCAATGCCTCATATACTTTCCTTGGATCGAAAATAGACCAGAGAAACCAAAAATAGCCACAAAGTAAAAGTCAAACTACTGGTTCGAAGAACTAGATAGCTCCATGCAGAGCAAAAATCGCAAGGCATGAAAGACCAAACAATCTCCAAAAATCCTCCCTAATAGTTTCCAAGATAATTTTCTCACAGAAACTGAGGTTCATTAATGCCATTGATTACAAAATTCCCACCTATCTCTCCATGCCACTGCCATCTAGAATTGGTGAAACCTATTTCAACTTCAACATGCATTTCCAACTTTAGTGAAGACTCCACGTAAGTCTTGTTGGTATCCAAGTTTGTTCTCCTTTTCAGTCTGAGTAGCACCACAGTTATGTCATGGAGCTTAAAGACAGATTAGACCATGTTGTATGTCATTGGTAGCCAGGGATATGGTCTAACTAGCACTCAAGTTTTTGGAGAAATGGATAACACTCCAATAGGAAATGATCTTGTCCTAGTTTTTTTAGGTTGTGCCTCGCAACCAAGGTAAGAGGACCTATTTTGTAACCTTGTAATGGTGAAGGAGATGAAGATGTATTTCTCTTTGCTTGAAATTCTATAATAAAGGCCTTGATGAAAACATGATCAACACCCCAGATCTGAACTCTCACAAGTTATCACTTCTCAAAACATGGGTATGTTCTCAAAACAAGGCAAAGGTCACTAGAGACTTTGGAAATCCTGATCTGTTATGCATACTTTTGCAAATAGATTTTGATCTTCTATGGGTATGCACATGCAAATCAGGGATAGTACATGATATGATCTTTGTTGTTAGATGATTTTTGGTGGGGGATTGACAAGACAAACTGGGATAGATCAGATCTTTGACAATCTATACAATACTTGAACAACTATTAGATGAAATGCCTAAAATAATCGGGATGTTCTTTCAACTAGAAGAGGCATGATGGAAGCCTAGGTTGCCTCTCTTCAAAAATCTTTGAGAACTCACCACAAAGCTTGAAGTAAAGAACTCAATTAAACACAAAAATATATGATCAAACCACACCTAAGGTACCCCTAAGGGCTTATAAGAAATCTCTGCAATCAAGGAAGGTAAAGTGATTTTAAATTGTTTATCTCCTTATGAGATAAAGGATCTTTTGAGTATGAGATTGTAAATGCCACTAAAATATCAAACCAGAAATGGAGATCATATGTGACTTCTAAATATTTTCAATGCAAGATTGCAACAATAAGAATAAAATTTATTTGCAAGCATTTGAAAATGATAATAGACATCATATTGCCCAAAGAAAAACATAGATTTAATTTAAAAACTTGTTAGATTCAATAGTAGGGGAGAGTTACATGAACAATCTCAGATTTTTGTGGTGGCTATACACTTGTAACCAACCCACATACATGAATTTTCCAACACATGAGACATTAACCTAGTTCTTTGGTGGATTTTCTCAGAAAATGAGCTTTTTCTCAAAATTTGCTCATGATTTTCAACTCCCGACCCTTTATAATTTCTCCAAAATGCATTATATACCTCATGCCACATTGGAGTCTTCCTTCCCAAGAAAATAATATGCTATGGGATCAAATTTGTCACAAAAACCCCATGATTTAATGACAAAGTGACACCAAACGGAAAAACAACTCGCAGGTTGCCAGGTATGCACAAAAAGTTAAATCATTACACAAATTCGGATCATTATCCACCCTAGGGGCACATTTTTATCATTCAGGCATGCAAGCATCTTTCATTCATCATTTTTTACCTTTTCCCCTTTTCAATTTTACCTCTGCAACTTTTGATGTTGACATTTCACATTTTTTCTCGGGCCTGAGCCAAAATTACATCAAAAACACCATAGATCAAAGAATTAGGTCATGAAAATGATGCCAATGTTCTCAGAAGGCCAAGATGACACAAAATCATATAATATTTGATGAAATTTGATGAAGAAATCATGATTCCAAGTTTCTTGGAGCTCCCATGGCGGCCAAAATAGATGGATGCACAGTAACCATTGATCTTGTATCAACTTTAAATGTCCACCCTCCACGTGGAAGATGAGATCTAGAAATAAGCTCAAAATTACCTTTTTAACCTTTGGATAAGGTGGGATGCGTGTCAAAACGTGACTGGATCGGGCCCATGCTTCTAAAAATGCTTTGACAACCTTTTTAAAGTTTTGGAAAAAATTCAAAATTTCCCCGCTTCTCCCCTAGACTCGCCACGTGTCCATATGTGGGCCCCATTGAAAACCACGGACTGATTCTATTAATTTTTCCACCTTTTTGAAAAAAGGAAATTTTTCCACAAAACCTCCGCAGCCCTAAGCCCGATCTCTTCTCTGCCACGTGGCGCTCTCCGATTCACCGCAGGGCCAAGCCTCATATTCTACGTTCAAACCTTCCTACAAAAATTTGAAAAATTTAAAACTTACCATGGGCCCATGCTCTTCCTTTGACTTCTTAGAATGTGCCACGTGTCCATCATGGATAGGTGCTGAGCTTTGGCCCAAAATTTGATTTTTTACCATTTGAAGTTAAAAACTTCAAAGTCACTGCAAAACCCACTACCCCATCCTATCCTTTCCTGGACACGTGTCCACTAGGGATTGGCCGAGGGCTTTCGGGCCAAAAATTCACTTTATCAATTTCAGCCAAAAAACATCAAAATTCTCTCGAGTCCCCCGCCATTCACACGCCTCTCCGTGCCACGTGTCCTCTCCCTATTCGCTGCGGGCCTTCGGGCCAAAATTTGATTTTGAAAATTTTGCATAATGAAAGAAAAATTTCTAAGGAAAGCCCCCACCCACCAATCCCCTAACCAATCAAAATGTGCCACATAGGCACTTCATTGCAGAAGGTGGAGCCATGGATCAAAATTTTCCTTTTTGCCAAAATTTCAAAAAATGATAAGTTAGAAATATTTCCCGACACCCCCGGCCAATAGGAACCCGCCACGTTGCCATTACCTTGCGATGATAAATTTGATGGGCAAATGACACCCGTATGACCGTCAAATTGTGAAAAATTAAAGGATGCCCTAGAAATCAAATTTTTAACAAGGATTGCAAATTTTTTGATTTTGAATCAACTGAATCATGTTTTGACATTATTTTTGACCTTAGGATTGGGAAATTAACCCATACAATTTAGATTTGATCAATTTTGATTTTTTTACACGATCTGGTAAAGGGAAAATGACATAGCTCGTGAATTGGAAAAACCTAGGGCACAAATAAGAGCACACATGGATTTCTCTTTTAAACCAGGGTAGAACAAAAAGTTTATGGGCATTTTTGAAACATTCAATTAGGGGGGAGAAAATACAGATCACCAATTTGAGAAATAAAACATTTCTGAGCAAAATCTAGACATGAAAAATTAGGGCACACAATGCAAGCTCATAAATGGCACTAACATTAGCTCCTGTCTGGGGATGGGCACTCCCAGTGAGTGCCACAAGGACAAAACGTAGACCAAGTGCCAAAATACCATTGGGAAAAGGAGTCAAAACACAAGGCAACCCAAAAACCAGAACCACCCAACAAAAACAAGCCGAGAAACCAACCAAAATGGCTGCCAAGAATAAAGGGCAAACCACAAACCACCAAATAAAAAAACAAAGCCAAAACAAAGACTATACAATTGTACAATTTGTGCATACCTCACTTTGGGGATTAATCCAAGAAATGTTTTAAATACGCCATTAACAGAAGCTCCAAAGAATTCCCCATCTAGATCTTTGAGAAAAAGGTATGTTCACCAATCTTGATATCAATGGCATAAGGGCCCATCCATAATACATGAAACTTGCCATGTTTTCCCTTGTCTTCATGCCTACTATCCCACAAAGAAACCAGATCTCCAATATTGAAGGCTCTAGGAGTGACCTTTTTCTCAAACAATCTCTTCAATTTCTCTCTAAATCTGATATGCCTTTGATGGGATGCTCTTCTCTCCTCATCAAGCTCAATAATATGATTGATCCTTGATTCATATGGGCCATGCTCTTGATCTTCCAACTGTTGGGAAAACTGAAATGAAGATAATTTTAGATGTAAGGGCAGCAAATCCTGAGTTCCATACACCAATTCAAACGAGCTTTTACCAGTTGCTCTTTTAGGAGTTATTCTATCAGCCCAAACTACAAACTTCAATTGTTCTCCCCACTTTTTCTTGTTTATTTCCAAGGTTCTTCTAATGATCTTTAGCAAGTTATTATTACTAAACTTAGCTTGTCCATTCCCTTGGGGGTTGTAGTTCGAAGAATAAGTCAGATTGATTCCATATTTATTGCACATTTCCATTAAAGGTTTGTCTCTAAAGCACATGACATTGTCAGATACAATCTTAACTGGAACTCCAAATCTGCATATGATATGATTCAATAAGAAGTCCACTACCACTTAGTGTGTTACCTTTTTAGATGGGATTGATTCAACCCATTTTGTAAAATAATTAGTGACTACAAGAATCCACTTATGACCAACACTAGAAGGATCTGAAATCTCACCAATGAAGTCCATTCCCCATTGTTTGAAAGGGGATTCAATTGATATAGGCTGCAAAGGAAGGGAGCCCGAAGCTTTCAGTCTTCCAGAGAAACATTGGTAACTAACACATCTTATAACTAGTTGGGTTGCATCTTTAAAAAGAGTAGGCCACCAATAACCAGCCCTCAAAATCTTATGTGTTGTTGCTCTCCCAGCAAAGTGTCCTCCACAAACTCCCCCATGGAAATCAACAACTATCTTGGGAGCTTCATCTTCAACTATGCATTTTAAGAGGACACCCTCAGGGTTCTTCCAAGTCAGCTCAAGGTCTGTAATGATATATTTTCGAGAAGCCAGCTTGAGGGATCTTTTCTGATTTTTATTTAAATGATCAGAACAGCAAAGGTTTCTAAGGTAAAAGATTACATCCTTGTACCACTTAGAATTTACCAACTTTGCAAGCACATCTACCCTTTCTTCTTCTAGCTGATTCACTTCCACATTCTGCAAGTTACTCTCAGCCATGAGCTTAACAAGACCCAAATCTCTTACTAACTTTGTGATTTGGATATCCATATCATACTCTTACAGTTTGTTCACCCATCTACATCTTTTACTTGAGATCTCCATCTCTTATAATATGTCTTTCACCATGGTGTGGGGAACATAGGCAACAACTTTTGAACTCAATATATAAGGCCTGAAAACTTTTGTTGCTTTCACCAAGGTAAATGCTTGTTTCTCCATGATTATATACTTTAACTTAACTCAAGATCTTGTAAAGCCTTTCTAAAGAATTAAATAGGCCTCTCATCCTCATTCTCATCCTTTTGTAGCAAAACAGAAGCAATGGTATACTCAAAAGCAAAGGAAAAGATTGGGAAAATTTTAGTGGCGAATATTCATAATATGGCGAATATTCCATTTTTGAAAATTTTGAAAAGGTGCTTTTTTGACATGGGCCGTTAAGGACTGATTCGCCTAAAAATTACACTTTAATTTTTCGAGATGATGTCGCCTACCCTTGAAAAATATCCCTATATAAACCTAGATTTTGCGGGTAGAACACTTCTACTTCACATTTTTCAACAATATGATATATCCCGTATTATAGACGCGCGACAAGGGGGTAAGTTATTGACATGTGACAAGGAGGGTTTGCAGACAAGGAGATACTGTAGATATTGACGCATAGTAGACGCATGACAAATATTTGGTTGACGAGCGACATGGAGTTTTTTTCGATGAGCAAGAAGAGGGCAGAGGTTGTAGACACGCATCAACAGGCCTTAGTGACGCGCATCAATAGGCCTTAGTGGCTGATTTCAATAGGCCTTAGTGACGCGTGTCAATAGACCTTAATGACTTAATACGACGTCAATAGGCCTTAGTGACGTTGGATAATAGGCCTTAGTGGACGCGTACGCCACTAAGAAATCTAATGGACGCTGCGTCACAAGGCCTGCGACGATGCGTCACTAAGGCCTATTGACGCGTGTCACTAAGGCTCGTTGACGCGTGAGTCAATAAGGTATGTCGACGCACATCAACAGGCCTTAGTGACGCGTGACAAGGAGGTACAACATATATTGACGCATAGCAGATGCACGACAAAGAGTTTGTTGATGCGCGACACGGAGATTTTTTGATGAGAAAGAGGCCGGGAGGTCGCAGACGACGACAGATCGGAGATTTTGCCGCGCCGCGCGTCAAAAAAAATCTTTGTGACGCGACGCGTCAAAAGACCTTAGTGACGCATGTCAAAAGAACTTATTGACGCCGTCACTAAGGTCTTTTGACGCGTCACAAAGATTTTTTTGACGCGCGACAAGAAATCTCCCGTCACGCGCTGCTGTGAAGCCTTCTTTCGTCAGTAAGGATGCTTGATAATCGATGTGAAATTTTTTCATACAACCCCAAAAATTCACCTTCCCATGAAACCAGATTCATGGATATGGGCAAGTGAGGTGGCGGGTATTCTCCACCTCCGATTTCTAGGAGGTCTCTTAAAATGAACCTTGAAAAGATTTGGAAAGGCCTCTTATAGTTTGGGATCGCTAAAATAGGTGCATGTTTAAGTGCATCCTTAATTCCTTCAAAATCTTGAATGGCAGCCTCCTCCCATTTGATAACTTGGTCCTTCTTTAGCATTCTTGTGATTGGAAGAGTCAACTTAGCAAATTTGGAAACAAACCTTCTAATAAAATTAATCGACCAAAGAAAAAGACGGATACCTTTCTTGGTTCCTGGGATAGGTACCTTGTTGATTGCTTCCACTTTCTCAGGGTCTATCATAACACCATATTTTGACACAATGTGACCAAGCAGCTTGGCATTTTGCACGCCAAAATGACACTTCTTCGGATTAAGAGAAATGCCATACTCCCTACATCGATCAGCATCTTCTCCAAGTTGCAAATGATAACCTCTCGCCTTGAAAATACAGTCACATCATCTTGGTAAACTGCAATGAACTCATTGATGTAACCAGCAAAATCAACATCCATTGCTCTTTGAAAAGTGACACCAGCATTCATCAAGCCAAAGGGCATCCTAACAAAAACATATATCCCCAAGGAGTAGTGAATTTTGTCTTAAGTCTTTCGATTCTTTGACAACCACTTGATTATATTCGGAGAAACCATCCAATGTAGAAAGCAATTCAAACCTGTCACAAGCTACAACATATGTTCCATATTTGGAAAGGGATAGTTGTCCTTCATGGATGCTTTATTTAGATTTCTAAAATCCACACAAATTATGATGTCCTTGTTCTTCTTCTTGATTGGCACTAGGTTTATAACCCAAGATGAATATCTAGTGGGCTGAATAATACCTTCATCTCTCAACTTCCTTAACTCCTCTAGCATTTTCATGGAGAGAAGTGGATTAATTGGCCTTTGCCTCTGTCTGAATGGTTTGGCATTTGTTTCAAGAGGGATCTCATGCTGAAATAAATCTTCTCTGTATGCTTTCAGCTCTGAATAGGACCAAGCAAGGCAGTCTTGATATTTTTTCAAGAGTTAGGCATAGGACTATTTTTCTTCTTTACTTAAATTACTACCCAACCAAAACTTCCTTGGTTTTTCCTTTGTTCCCAATTCATGCTCTTCCACATCCCTTGAGGTAGACATGTTTCTATTTATGATGCAATCAGCATTGTTAAAATTTGACTCAAGTGTAACAAGACCTCTAGGAATGATGTTTGTTTTCAATTGGATGATATCTTTTCCAAACAAAGTTTCTCTTCCTTTATTCATGCATACCATTGGCTCCCAATCAATATTATAATTTGCAAACTAACCTTGGTTTTGCAAGAACCTGAACACTTGAGCATCATTGTTAAAAACTTGCCAATGTTTCACATTATCAGGGACAGCTGGCCTAGTCAACACTTCAACATTGTAATCACAATAAGGTGAAATGGTGCAATTTTCAAATCTAGAACCCAACACTACCAACTTATCAGAGCAAGATTAATACCTATGTCATGGTAAACAACTTTAAAGGAATCAAACATTTCAATTAGATCCCAAACTACATGCTTATATTGTTTCATACGCTGATTTTTTGTAGCATACAATTTTCTTATTTGTTTAATAACCAGCTCTGAGTCTCCTTTTGCAACAATATATTTCACTCCATACTTCCATGCAATCCTTAACCCCAACAACAATGCCTCATACTCAGCAATGTTGTTAGTGCATTCAAAATTAAGTTTGAAGGAAAAAGAAAACTCTTCCAAACTAGGAGAAAGCAGAACTATACCAGCACCATTTCTAAATTTGGAGCAAGCTCCATCAAATAGAAAGGTCCAAGGAGAACCTACCATATCAAGGCACTTTGATCTGTCCATCTTGTGTTCTTTTCCATCAACAAAACCAATGAAATTATCAACATCAACATCAACAAACAACACTTCATAGGAAGCATTATTTGGATCCTCAATTAGATGTAACATTTTCTTTTCTCCATAGAGTTTGACAAGGATACCCTCAATGGGAATAGTAGAAAAAGACATGTCCATTTGGACACTCCCTCCAACACTTGCAGCCCACTTTCTTAACAAAAGCATACCCCATTTGGTAGGACAGTCAACAATTGTAATATCCAGTTTCAAATTCTTACCCGGATAGGCTACAAATTGTACTACCAAACCCTTCACACAACCAACCACCAGCACTTCCCTTGAATCCATGGTAGTACACTTCCCATAGGTAGTTTTCACTTTGATATCCAACTCATTCATGAATTCAAGAGGCATGACATTACATGATGCACCGGAATCAAACATACAATTGTGAAGTAGCCTATCCTTAATGAGCAAAGTTGTAAAGAATGGATCAACATTCAATTGGGAATCAACCAAGGATGTCCCCAAAAATACCTCAGGTGTCTCTCCAAGATCTTCCAGTGCTGGTGGTGTTTCAAGGTTAGAAATGATTTGAAGAGGAGTCTCAACAACATTTACATTTCTTCTTGGCATGATCTTCTCTTCTTTCAATCCCAAGTACTCAAATGCTCTCTTCTTATGCTCAAGAATTATAAGAAACTCAATTATTAGAACACTCACTTTAATTTGGCTCAATACTGGGCTATGTCATAGGGGACACTCTTTGGCAAAACAACATTAGAAGGGATACAAGAAGATTCATCGATGGCAAAGGATTCTTGGCAGCTTGGGCGTGATGATGACCGTAATTTTTCTAGTGACAAACAGAGCTTCTAACAAGTGTTTCTTTCCTAGGAGCTTCTTTTGGAATGCTTGTGAGCAAGGGTGTTTTAGGTTTGGCTTGAGGCCCAACTCCCTTAACAACTTTTCTTCTAGTGTTATAGTCCTTCTCTTGAGCTACAATAGCATTCATCAACAATTGTCTATCTTCCTCCAAAGGGATACCACCATCATACTTCTTAATCATCAAAGCTCTCAAGTATTCAAAGTCATTGTTAGGAATTTCAAAAGCTTGCACTACATCAACTTCAAGAGCATTAGGGGGAAGAAAGACTCATACCCACTTGATGCAATTCTAAAAGGTAGCAGTAGTCCTAAGCACTTATTCCTTTAGTAGATGTTGCTCCTCCTTGTGAGTTTGAAGAACAACCCACCATGCAAATATCATCATCAGTTCCATCCTCATTATCAGCTTCATCAACCTATTGGTCCACTTCACATGGAGGATGAGGAAGAAAACATCTATCACACCAATCCATATCAGCAACTTCATCAACAGCAACAACCTTAGCATTTAGAGGGTCAGGAACCAATCTACTTTCACATGTTTGGGGTTGTCTATTTACTGATCCAACAAGCCCTTTACCCTTGTCATCATACCTTTCTCATTCCTATGGTGATTGCCAAATCTATTTGTCCTGCTTTCCTAGGCTGACCCTATGAAGTCTCGCCTAATTCCCTTCTCAGCTCTTGCCAACTTATATGAGATTTCCTTGACAGCCCCTGCCAAAGTCTTCACAACCTCTTCTAAATCATAACCTTTGCTAGCTTGAGGTTTTTAGGGTTTATCAATTTTACACCATCTCTCTTAAGAGGTTTCCCAACAGCCTTGATATTGTTCTCAATTTGAAGTGCCATGGTGAAATCTTGTCTTAGATTGGTTGGGTTCTTGTCTCTTAGGTAATAGGATTCCTTTTTATCAAATGCATCTGCATATTTGATTAAAAAGATTCATCACAAGGCCTCAAACCAACAAGCAAGCCTTCTCAAAGTTTTGTTAAACCTTGTGTTGAAGTCATGGACTGATTCATTAGGGTTCTTCTTGATATTCTCAAACTTAGATAAAAGAAATCTAGGATCAGTCATGTCACCATATTGCAACCTAAATGCATTTTTCATTTCAGTCCATGAATCAATAGAATTATCAGGTAGAGCCTTGTACCAATCCCTAGCATCTTCTTCTAGTGTATGAATAAACAACTTAATATACACATCTTCAAACTCTATCTCAAAATCTTCCATCATATTATCAAAATTTTTGAGATACTGATCACTAGTAATAGCATTGTTACCATGGAATTTTGGCAACCTATTTCTAACATCTTGTGGGACAGCATTTGGGTAACCATCCATTCTCTAAAATGTATAGGTGTTAACAATGAATGGAGGTCTAGGTTGAGCCATATTGTTTGGTGGGGGTGATCTTGGAGGTGAGACAAGTTGATGAGGAGTGCTATATCTTTGGGGCTCAAGAATGTGATTCACAAGACTGATATCCTCTAAGTGCTTATTTTCTTAGAAATTTTTACTCAAATTAAAACACAGAGGTACAAATTAGAGAAGGAACTTACCAGGTACAGTAGAAGGACCTTCACTAGCTGAGGAAAACAATTTTATGAGAGGATTTCTTGAATTAGAATCACTTGAAGAAGAGTGATAGTCCTCTACCAAAGGCTGATCTCTCTCACCAATGGCTATATCTTTGCCTAATGTCTAACCTTTAACCACTTTCCAAATTCTTCTCCCTTCCAACTCTAAATTTCTTGAATCTGAGAACAATTTCTTAGCAAAGTCTTTAAGGAAGAGAGATCTTCTTCCTCTAATTTTATAGGATCAACAACACAAAAATAAATGACATAAAGCTTAAGACACTGGTATTTCCAAATTCAAATCAGCATGGAGTCGCCACTAAGGAATTTCACCTTAGTTGTGCAAGAATGCACTAAAATAATCTGTCAAATGTATCTTAGCACTGAAAAACTTTGCAAAGCCTTATAAATCAGACCTTATTCTTCTTAGATCAATCAATCACAATGCAACCAAAGTGTGTAAACTGTTGGGAAATGAAAAATGGCAGACAGGGCTTGAAAAATTTGCTTAAAGCTTGTAGATCTAAAGCATAGAATGATATTTTAACAATGTAGCAGCTCAAATAATTGAATACATAAATGCTCAAACACTTCAAAAACACCAAGGAAATCCAAGAACTCCCCCGAATGGCGCCACTCGTGTTGGCATCCAAATTTTTTCTCATTTTCATCTGAGAGAAGCACCATAGTTATGTCATGGAGCTTAAAGACATATTAGACCATGTTGTATGTCATTGGTAGCTAGGGATATGGTCTAACTAGCACTTAGGTTTGTGGAGAAATGGATAGCACTCCAATAGGACTTGATCTTGTCCTAGTTGTTTTAGGTTATGCCTTACAACCAAGGTAAGAGGACCTATTTTGTAACCTTGTAATGGTGAAGGAGATGAAGATGTCCTTCTCTTTGCTTGAAATTCTATGATGGAGGCCTTGATGAAAACATGATCAACACCCCAGATCTGAACTCTCACAAGTTGTCACTTCTCAAAACATGGGTATGTTTTCAAAACAAGGCAAAGGTTACTAGAGACATTGGAAATCCTAATCTGTTATGCATACTTTTACAAATAGATTTTGATCTTCTATGGGTATACACATGCAAATCAGGGATAGTACATGATAGGATCTTTGTTGTTAGATGATTTTTGGTGGGGGATTGACAAGAAAACGGGATAGATCAGATCTTTGACAAGATGTACAATACTTGAACAACTATTAGATGAAATGCCTAAAATAATCAGGATGCTCTTTCAACCAGAAGAGGCATAGATGGAAGCCCGGGTTACACTCTTCACACAATATTTGAGAACTCACCACAAAGCTTGAAGTAAAGAACTCAATTAGACACAAAAATCTATGATCAAACCACGCCTAAGGAACCCCAAAGGCTTACAAGAAATCTCTCGCACTCAAGGAAGGTAAAGTGATTTTAAATTTGTTTATCTCCTTATCGATAAAGGCTCTTCTAAGTATGAGATTGCAAATGCCACTAAACTATCAAATAGAAATGGAGATCTGTGTTAATTCTAAAGATTTTCAATGCAAGATTGCAACAAGAACAATAAAATTTATTTGTAGGAATTTAAAATTGATAACAAACATCATATTGCCCAAAGAAAAACACAGATTTAATTCAAAAAACTTGTTAGATTCAATAGCAGGGGAGAGTTACATGAATAATCTCGAGTGTGTGGTGTCTATACACTTGTAACCAACCCACATATATGAATTTTCCGACATGAGACATTAACCCTGGTTCTTTGGTGGATTTTCTCACAAAATGAGCTTTTTCTCAAAATTTGCTCATGATTTTCAACTCGACCCTTTACAATTTCTCCAAAATGCATTATATACCTCATGCCACATTGGATTCTTCCTTCCCAAGAAAATAATATGCTATGGGATCAAATTTGTCACAAAAACCTCATGATTTAATGACAGTGACACCAAATGGAAAAACAACTCGCAGTTGCTGGGTATGCACAAAAAGTTTAATCATTACACAAATTGGATCATTATCCACCCTGTGGGTACATTTTTATCATTCAGGAATGCAAGCATATTTCATTCATCATTTTTACCTTTTCCCCTTTTCAATTTTAGCTCTGCAACTTTTGATGTTAACATTTCATGTTTTTTCTCGGGCCTGAGCCAAAATTACATCAAAAACACCATATATCGAGGAATTAGGTCATGAAAATGATGCCAATGTTCTCAGAAGGCCAAGATGACACAAAATCATATAAGATTTGATGAAATTTGATGAAGATATCATGATTCCAAGTTTTCTGGAGCTCCCATAGTGGCTAAATAGATGGATGCACAGTAACCATTGATCTTGTATCAACTTTAAATGTCTTCCCTCCACGTGGAAGATGAGATCTAGAAATAAGCTCAAAATTACCTTTTTAACCTTTGGATAAGGTGGGATGCATGTCAAAACGTGACTGGATCGGGCCCATGCTTCCAAAAATGCTTTTATGACCTTTTTAAAGTTTTGGAAAAAAATTCAAAATTTCCCCGCTTCTCCCCTAGACCCGCCACGTGTCCATATGTGGGCCCCATTGAAAACCGTGGACCGATTCTATCAATTTTTCCACCTTTTTTTTGAAAAAGGAAATTTTTCCACAAAACCTCCGTGGGCCCGGAAGCCCGATCTCTTCTCCGCCACGTGGTGCTCTCCGATTCGCCGTGGGGCCAAGCCTCCTATTCTACCTTCAAACCTTCCTACAAAATTTGAAAAATTTAAAACTTACCGTGGGCCCACGCTCTTCCTTTGACTTCTTAGAATGTGCCACGTGTCCATCATGGATAGGTGGAGCTTCAGCCCAAAATTTGATTTTTTACCATTTGAAGTTAAAAACTTCAAAGTCACTGCAAAAGCATGTTGCCCCATCCTATCCTTTCTGAACACATGTCCACCAGGGATTGGCCGAGGGCTTTCAGGCCAAAAATTCACTTTATCACTTTGAGCCATAAAACATCAAAATTCTCCAAGTCCCCCCGCCATCCGCACGCCCTCCGTGCCACGTGTCCTCTCCCTATTCGTTGTGGGCCTTCGGGCCAAAATTTGATTTTGAAAATTTTGCATAATGAAAGAAAAATTTCCTAAGGAAATCCCGCCACCCGCCAATCCCCTAGCCAATCAAAATGTGCCACGTAGGCACTTCATTGCAGAAGGTAGAGCCATGGATCAAAATTTTCCTTTTACCAAAATTTCAAAAATGATAAGTTAGAAATATTTCCCGACACCCCGGCCAATAGGAACCCGCCATGTTGCCATTACCTTGCGATGGTAAATTTGACAGAGAACGACACCCGTATGATCAAATTGTGAAAATTTAAAGGATGCCCTAGAAATCAAATTTTTTAACAAGGATTGCAAATTTTTTTGATTTTGAATTAACTAAATCATGTTTTGAAATTATTTTCAACCTTAGGATTGGGAAATTAACCCATACAATTTAGATTTGATCAATTTCGATTTTTTACACGATCTGGTAAAGGGAAACGACACACCCACAAATTGGAAAAACCTAGGGCACAAATAAGTGTACACACGGATTTCTCTTTTAAACCTGGGTAGAACAACAAGTTTATGGGCATTTTTGAAACATTCAATCAGGGGCAAAAATGTAGATCACCAATTTGAGAAATAAAACATTTCTGAGAAAAATCGAGACATGAAAAATTAGGGCACACAATGCAAGCTTAGAAATGGCACTAACAAGTCCCACTAACTTTTCATGCTTCCACCTAATCTGGTAGTTCATTAGCATTTAATACAAAAATCAAATCTCATAAATAGCTTAGGAACCACCGCCTAGCCTCCCATTTTCCATACAACCCTTAGGTCCCCTTTCCACATTTCATTAGTTAGGATAGGTACCATTAGCTTAGGATAAGACCTTAGGCTAGTTTATAAATAATAACCTTAGGTTTATAAAAATCATTTCAATAAGTAATTGCCACCTTAGGTTAGATCAAAATTCACAACCAAATAGTATTAGGTATTAGGTTAAAAATAGCCTAGCATTACCTTAGGTTATTTCTCCCTTATTCCATTTAGTACAACAACTTAGGTTAGGACGCCATCCCAACAAAATAGATATAGGTAGCAGGTAGGTATAATACCTTTGTTTAGGAATTCTGCTAGGATAGATCTCATAAGTTTAGGACTTAGATTCCCTTCATAGTCATGAAGTAGGCTTTGTTCCACTTACGTCGTTAAATGTCCTAAGAGGTCAATCCCAAAGATCCGAGCACAAAACATACAACCGAATGCAGGTATGATCTTACAAGACAAAAAGAATTTGTAAACATACAAAAGTTCAGTCCACTACATCTCTCAACCTATGAATGTCATTTTACCATTCAGTCTGGTAAGGATATTTAAAACATTCCTTGGATCACTGGAATTGATCCAAGGATGAGCCATTTAAAAGAGATAAGTTTACAACCCTCAAAACCAGATTGCAACTCACCTATCAGAAGTGAAAAAGGATTCTTGTAAGCCATATCATTTGAGTCTAATGAATCCAAGAGCAGAAATGATCTATCCTGGAAAACATGATTTTCAACAAGCAAAGGAGCACACCACATCAAGAAAATCACATGTCGACGTTTGGTATGCAAAAGAGAAATATAAATTTTTTTCAAAGGTGTTACATACTTCCCTCCTAAAAAGAATCATTGTCCTGATGATTATCTTAATTGACCATTGCATTAAGGAAAATCAATTTATTCCCTTTCAAATCATATGTTCGTAACTATATCAGAATTTTAAAGTTCTAGAAATCAGCATTCACATAGTTGTTTATTTAAAAATAAATAGTTATTTGCCCAAAACTAGCAGACTTATTGTCATATAAAGATAAAATCACAAATTTTTATCAGTCATCATAGTCAATTCTGTTCAAATAAATATGGAAAATCATTTTTCATATCTTCCATATTTTCCCAGGTTGTACTTTCTTCGTTAAACTGGTCCCACTGGACCTTACATTGACTTATTTCATGATTTCTTAAATGCAATTGGCAATTTTCCAGCACTCATATGGGTTTAACCATGATTATTTATGGGTCTTGGACTTGCAAGGAATTCCAATTTAACACATGTGATAAATTTGAAATGTATTTCTTAAGCAAAGAAATATGGAAAACATCATGCATTCATGACAAAGCAGGAGGTAATGCTAAATGGTAAGCTACAGGGTTGATTAATTCAACTATTTCAAAAGGTCCCACATAATGAGGTGATAACTTGGCAGCCTTGCCAAAAGTTATAGAGATATTTTTTGGTTTAACCCTAAAGAAAGACCTTCTCACCAAGTTCAAATTTCCTATCAACCCACTTTAAATCAGCATAACTCTTTTGCCTATCTACTACTTCTTTCAAGCGTTCACGAATCATTTTAACTTGTTGTTCCATTTTCGTAAGGATTTCAGGTCCAATTACCTCTCTATCCTCAATGTTGTCCCAACTAATGGGGGTTCTGCATTTTCTTCTGTATAGTGCTTTGAAAGGTGCCATCTTAAGAGAGGCATGATATGTGTTATTATAAGAAAACTCAACTAGTGGAAGGTACTATTCCCACTTATATTGCTGATCCATACAATACATTTGTAACATATCCTCTAAAACTTGATTAACTCTTTCATTTTGTCCATCTATTTTCGGATGATACGCAAAACTGAAATTCAGCTTAGTTCCTAGAGCTACATTAAGTGTTTTCCAAAACCTTGAAGTCATTCTAGGATCTCTATCAGATATGATTAATTTAGGTACTCCATGTAATCTGAAATTTTCATGTACAAATCTCTTTTCCAAAATAGGAGAATCATCCTTCAGATTACCAGCAATAAATGTGCTAATTTTGTTAATTTATCAACAACTACCAAAATAACATCATGTTTATTTCTTGACATAGGAAACCCTTGTACAAAATCCATGCTTATTACTTACCATTTGTACTGCGGTATGCTATGAGGATACAATAAACCGGCTGGGTGCATATGTTCAGCTTTAACACGTTGACATTCTAAACAATGTGTCACAAAATCAATAACGCCCTTTTAATCCCCTTCCGTAAATGTTGTTGTCTTATATCAGCAAGCATCTTTGTAATACCAGGGTGTACAGTAAAAATGTGAATTGTGAAATTCTACTAATAATTTCTTTCTTAAATCATTTAGCAAAGGTATGTATACTCTTTATTCAAATCTTAATATTCCTTCGTTGTCAAAGTGAAAACCTTTATACCTCACATCATTTGGATTTGTAGAAGCATTGTTTTTACTTGTTGAAAGTAAGAATCAGATTCCATGACATTTTTTACTTCATCCTTAGAGCGTCAGCCACTCTATTTTCCTTACCTTTGATGTAATTTATGTCAAAATCATATTGAGACAAAAACTCTAACCATCTTCGTTATCTTGCATTTAGATTTGGCTGAGTGAAAATATACTTCATCCCAAGATGATCAGTTTTTAATTTAAAAGGTTTACCAAGTAGGTAATGCCTCCAAAATTGTAGTGCATGAACAATGACAACAAGCTCTAAATCATGTGGATCATAATTCAACTCATGTAACTTTAGTTTTCTACTTTTGTAAGATATGACATGGTCATTTTGTAACAAAATACCTCCTAGACCTTCCCAGATGCATCTGTTACAACAATAAAGTCTCCATTAGGGTTTAGTACCGCTAGAATAGGTGCTAAAGTTAACTGTTCCTTCAAAGTTCTGAATGCATATTCACATTTCTCATTCCAAACAAACTTCTTATCCTTTTTTTGTAATGAAGTTATTGGTGCAACCACCTTAGAAAAATATTTTACAAATTTTCTATATTAACCAGCAAGACCCATGAAGCTTCTAATTTCATGTACATTCTTTGGTGTAGGCCACTCAGTTATAACTACAATTTTAGAAGGATCTACATCAATTCCATTCTTACTTATTACATGTCACAAATATTGCACTTTTGTGTCATAGAAAGAACATTTAGATAGCTTACCATATAACCACCTCTTTCTCAAAATTTCCAAAACTATCTTCAAATGATCTTGGTGTTCCTCAATACTTTTAGAATATATGAGAATGTCATCCAAGAATACAACCACAAATTTTTCCAAGTATTCTTGAAAGATATTATTCATTAAATTCATAAAAGCTACAGGTGCATTTTTTAATCCAAAAGGTAAAATTGTGAACTCATAATGTCCATACCTTGTTCTAAAATTTGTTTTATGAATGTCCTCATCCTTAATCCGTAATTGATGATATCCAGATCGAAGATCTATCTTAGAATATATCGATGCTCCACACATCCGATCAAATAGATCATCAATTCTAGGAGTGGATATCTATTCGTGATCATTTCTTTGTTTAACATTCTATAATTAATGCACAATCTAAGTGTTCCATCCTTCTTTTTCACAAAAATATTGGTGTTGCCCAAGGTGAAACACTCAATTAATCAAACCTTTAGACAAATGTTCTTGCAATTGAGCCTTAAGCTCTACTAATTCTATAGTAGTCATTCGATATGGTTCCTTAGAAATAGGCTTAATTCCAAGCTTGATTTCAATAGTGAATTCAAATTCCCTTTTGGGTGGAAGACCTAGTAACTCTTAGGAAACACATCACTATAGTTTCGTAATAATGATATCGCTCCATGAAATCGATGTTCTCTTTAGTAGTTTCTGAAATATTTCTGCATATAAGGTACAACCTTTATTTTTGGCCTTTTAAAACTACATAGCCGACAGTTCCCTAATAGAAATCTCACGTTTCACATCCTAAATCTCTACTATTTTCTCGCAGGTCATCTAAACAACTAATATGTTTTTCAAAATAGTCAACTTTTGCCTTATGTTCAACTAACTAATTAACACCTATGATTACATCATAAGACCCCAAAGGTGTAACATAAAGATCAACTTCAGTGGAAAAACTAGGTAAGTCAAGGATCTGCTCCAAAAAGACACATACTAATTGTATGAACAACATTGTTTCCATAATGTACATCCATGTTTTATCCATGTTTCCAGCTTTTATTTTTAGTTTTGATGCTAATTTACTAGAAATAAAACATTCAAGTAGCTTCGGTATCAAAAAGAATAGTTATAGGTATGCCAAATAACTTACCCGGAACCTCTATGGGCATGGCCTATTTTTCAGCCTGCTTGTCAGCTACTGCAGCATGTATCTTGTGTTGTTGATTACGATCATCCTTTTCAAAGGAAATTGATTTGCGTAATGATCTTTGCCACATTTATAGCAGCCTCCTATAGGTACCTTTCTAGGCTCGGATTTATTTCCAGCTTTAGAGTTATCATTATGACCTCCATAGGATTTCTGTCCATTTTTATTATTCTTGACAAAGTTGTTTCGTGCATTTCCAGCAGACTAATTTGTTGTTGTTTTCTTATTATTATCAGTACAAAACTTAATTTTCATTCTGAATTTCTTCCATGGTCCTTTCTTAGGTGCGAGAGATGATGAAGAGGAGTTGGGGACTTTCTTCCTTACTTCCTCCTTATGAGTAAAAATTTCCTTCAATTTCTTTCGCCTTATGGGGTTTTCAACAACCCCTTCCATCGTGGATGAGAAGTTCATGAATTTCTGTTCCTCCTATAATGGTATTCAATCCCATGATGAATTTCCGTATCATGAACTTCTCATCAGTTTGATACTGAGGTACATACTTAAGGAGTTTAGTAAACTACTCCCAATACTCAGTTACAATTAGCTTTCCTTGAGCTAAGTTCGGAATTCAGTCATTTTCTGATCATAATAAAGTTGCGGTAGCCAACATTGCCTAAAGTAACCTTTAAATTGATCCCAAGTGATATTAGTTTCATCAATATTCAACTCAGCCTTATGGTTGTCCCACCATGAAGATGCCTCATGGGAAAGCTGATATGCTCCCCATATCACCTTTGTTTCTTCTAAGAAATTCCTTATTACAAAGTACTTCTCCATTTTTCTCGAGCTAATTCTCGATCTATCTCATAATGTGGTTCCATCAAACTTGGGTGGACTTATCCTTTTTATATCATTAGTGAGTTCAGCTGCCAGCCTAGCCTTTTTGTTCTCAGGCTAATTAGGTATGTTCACATTGTTATTATCAACACCTAAATTGGTGTTGTCCTCAGAGGTGGCTGATTATTATTACCAGCATCTTCTTCCTCCTCATTTCCCATTACTTTTTGTTCAAGTACATCCAGATGATCCTTGTGTCCAACAGACGTAAAGGATCTCATTGATTTTTTGGGTAGTTATTGCTCCTTCTCGGGTGGAGGATTATTTGCAACATTTCCTCTTGTTTCTAACCATTTTTCGTTAATAATAAAATTTAAGTTTCATTAGATTATGGACACAATAGTTCCAAGAGCTAAAACCTTTAGCTCTGATACCAAGATGTAACATTTCCATTTTAAGACTTTAGAAACAAGGAAAAACTTTTTTACACAATGTTCTCTATTCTAAATAAAACATCATTTATAACACACATTCCATGCCAATCAATCTCATAATAGATAACCATATGCATCTGTAATGACTCGGTAAATTACCGATCTCTCATTTCATAACTCGTTTACCAACCAATCTCTCATGTTTGTCTTGAAGTATATAATAATTTATGTATACTGCGTATACTTAGTTTTCCAACCCTATTCTAAGTATTGAATGATTTGTTTAAAGGACATATCTCGAATATTCGTTACCGATATTCATCTGACATCATGTTTCTTTAAACTAGGTGACATAGGACAACACAACTAGCAGTTTGCGATACTTTGGCCAAATATTTTCAACATACTATTCATGTTACTATTCCTAGACGGCATACTTATCAATTCAAAATATGTCCTTCACCTCACTCTATTGTTATCTAGAATGGTCTTTACTGACTTTTGTCAATCCACTTGCCTAAGGTTTGACCCTAGCCAGGTTAGCAACATAATTTGTTATAGGAAGACGCTCATGATGACTTAGGTTATATGGGCATACTCGACCAACCTAAGTCGACCGAATGTGCCTAGGTACCCTAAGTCATAGAAAGCTACTTCCTATTCTAAACATGCTACTAACTTGACCTAGAGAGAAACTAAGTTCAAGTCCAGATGTGTGTAGATATAGATGAACAAATACGGAAGGGTGTTGCCACATGTCAACTACAACATTATATCCTCGAGAAGCCCTTGGTCTTCTCGAAGGTACAGTCTTGCAGTTTGCATGTGCCAACATCTGTTAGAACTGATTCATCACAATGTACATACCCCTTGGTGGTCATTAATTCATAATTAAATTTGGATTAAGATTCAAATTGTAGCAACCATGCCTAACCCTAATTCCAACATTCGTTAAGTTCTTTATCCATAATTAATCTAATTTGATATTGAGAACTTCATTAACTCATGTTTGTATTGATGTTCATTAACTCAAAGATAACACGCAGCTTATCCCAAAAAAGCAGCAAACAAACATCAAACGGTTAATTTTTAATGCAACCTAGTTGTCCAAAAAAGGTGTATCATCCACCTAGGTTCAACTAGTGTTTACTTTATATAAACGAAGTACGAAGATTAAAGATCATAACCACCATTCCTTTATTTGTCATTCTTTTGAGAGAGGAAGAGTCTTCCTCTACATGATTAGATGTTAGGGTTAATATAAACTTTTTATCATTCATCACTCATATAGTTTAATTGTATGTCTAATACATATTTCATTATTAAACTATAGTTGTTTAGATAGAGAACGACATCTTTTACAACTTAACAAGTTTCACTTTAGTAAGGAAGATTGTATTGTCTCCTTAATCCAACTTATTAATTGAAAACAATAATAGTATACAAACAAATACAAATAATATCAACAAGATATCATTACTATTCCTTCATACAAAGTACAAGATAATTTACACCACAATTTGGAGTTGGTCTCCAAACCTTTCAATTCATCATGATAAAATATACACTTTACAAGACTATGCATTTAAGGCATACTGCATGTCGATCAGGATTAAGATCATAAAAGAACATAACTTTTCTTTTTTAATACAACTCAAGAATGAATCAAAATTCTTTACAAAATAACCAGACTTAAATAAGCCAATACATCATAAAAAAAATTTCCTTCTTTTATCACTTACAAAGTCCATCTACAAAATTTCTAGCTCGAATTGGTCAGCTTCATTAAACCGAGCATGATAAGCACTAAGCATTAAAACGAAGTGCATTCAATAATTGTTTCATTAAAACAACTATGTTTTAATGAAACAATTAATATATCATACCAATAAGCATAAGTAATAATAAACTTAAAAGAAGTACAAATAATGAGTTTGAATTACCTTTTAAGAAATGAGCATAATATAATCAGCAATTCATCGCATTGTATCATATAAGAATTGACCCAATCAATTACTTATTTAAAACAAACAATAGATCTTGTCATCTAATTATTTCATAATTCTTTCTAAATTGAAATATAGAATTTTACTTTACTATGTAACTAAAAGAGTTACTTTCAGCATAGTACATATTTAGGATGATTCATCCTACAACTTAAATTTATAATAAGAATAATCAATACAGACTATCCACGATTCACCATTCATCTAAATGATAGAAAATAGGTTTAGAAAGTACACAACTAATTACCCACATAACTGCATCAATTCAAGGGAACCAATAAAAGGATTCACCATTTAAGAGACAATATCTGATACAAGAATCCCAAACCAATCCAAGAAGAAAGAGAATCAAAATAGTCTACTTGCAAGCCTTAAATAAATTCTACATTATAGAAGATATCATTCAAAGATCTGAAACCATACATTCCAAAAATCAAAGCAAGACTCACACAAGGTTAATCTCTTCTCGTGTCCATCCAAGGAAGATTCATAATATTATTGAGTGCACAAAGAGGGATCCTTCCAAAAACATTATCCGAATGAATCATGACTCAATAAAACAAAGCAATAATCTAATCATGAATATGTTTTCCTTCCACAGATATAAAATCCGAATTCAAGAAGTCAAACATGCCTAAGATAGTAATCACTCTACAACATAGAAGAGAGTCGATCTACAGAGAAGTTCAAAAACTGAACTTAACTTTACAAAAGTTAAAGGAAACTCAAATAGAAAATATTTGATCAAGAATTCATTCCTTTGTATTATCAATTGAATTCCCATTTCTATTTCAAACTCAGAAGTTCTTTCGCTAGTTCCCAAAAGATAATACAAAACCAAACACATAGGTTTATAGGAAACAACACTTTTTTCCTTATAAATTCAAACTTTATAAAAACAAAAATATCAACACTAACCTGGTTCATTTATTCCACATTGTTTAATCATAAGTTTGATTTCATTCTACAGAGGAAAGTAAACAGTATAGTCCCAAAGTAGAAGTACAAATCTTGGCAAAACAAGATACATTCCACAAGAGTATTCAACTCCTATCTCCTTTAAAAACCAAAATCCATTCAAATGGATCTGAAAGAGAATATGAAAACCCAACACAAGTTTAAGTCAAACAAAGTTTCCATAATCCCCATGCATTCGAACTGTAACGGAAATCCCAACTACAAGGACTTACACAGCTCGATACAAAAGAAACATATAGTTTTCATTCATAAAGAAAAAAGTATACACTACAATCTCGAACCAGAAGTAATAATTCCTCCCAAACAAGATTCATTTTACGAGAGTATTCAACTCTTTTCTCTTTTTTAGAAACCCAAAATCCATTAAAAAGGATTTGGAAGAGAATACAAAAACTCAACACTGAGTAATAAGTCAAATAAAGTTCTCCATTACTCACGAACTTCAATAGTAATATAAATACCAACTAAAATAACTTTCATAGCTCCATCTAGCACATAAGATCGAGACAGAGAAATATAGTGCAGAAGAAGGTAATTGTTCCAGTCAAATTAACACAAGTTGAAGTACAAACACAACACTTCCATATACTACAAGAACCCATTATCGATTACTTTCAAACGAGCTTGAATTCATACCAAAGGGTAAGTAAACACTATAGTCTAGAATCATAGGTTCCATATCCCCACAACAAGATACAGTTCCATAAAAGGTCCAACATCCTTCTATCAAAACAATCATAGACTTTCAAACAAGATGTGGAATACCCAAAACATAGCAGAATATCCTCAAACATTTACACGCCATTACGTGCTCAAGTAAATAAGTACATGACAGGGGATGAAATACTACAACCTTTCCAAACTCAAGATGCATCCAGTGAAGATTTCAAAAGAGACTCAAATCAAAACCATTTACTCAAGCTATTTTCGAGCAGACTCTCTCGAATATGAGTTCTAAATAAACACAAAGCCTCAAATATGAGTTCAGAACAAACACAAAGCCTCGAATACGAGTTTTAAGAAAACACAAGGCCTCAAAATTTCCATATGCATATCACCATTGAACTTATGCAGAGAGAAACATCCAAAGACTAACATTATCATGCAATGGATTCATATCCAAAAATCACAGAGATTCATTCAATCAAGAAAGTAAATAACTAGACAAAACATGCAACCATTTATCTCATGAGAGCAGAATTATTTAATGAAACATTTAGAAGAAAGCAAGAAATCTTAATGGGTAGAGCCTATCATGCCTGATAGTGCTTTTGCCAATTCGAAGGAGACTTCTAGTCAAGCTTCCAACTCTTTTTCTCCTCCAAGAAAGATCAAAAACCAAACATCTTTTTCTCCAATGCCTCATATACTTTCCTTGGATCAAAAATAGACCAGAGAAACCAAAAATATCCACAAAGTAAAATTCGAACTACTAGCTCGAAGAACTAGATAACTCCATGTAAAGAAAAAATCACAAGGCATGAAAGACCAAACAACCTCCAATAAATCCACCCTTATAGTTTCAAAGACATTTTCTCACAGAAACCGAGGTTCATTAATGTCATTGATTACAAAATTCCTACCTATCTCTCCATGCCACCGCCATCTAGAATCGGCGAAACCTATTTCAACTTCAAGCATGCATTTCCAACTTTAGTGAAGACTCCACGTAAGTCCCACTAACTTTTCATGCTTCTGCCTAATCTGTCAATTCATTGGCATTTAATACAAAAATAAAATCTCATAAATAGCTTAGGAACCACCGCCTAGCCTCCCATTTTCCATACGACCCTTAGGTCCCCTTTCCACATTTCATTAGTTAGGATAGGTACCATTAGCTTAGGATAAGACCTTAGGCTAGTTAGAAATAATAGTCGTAGGTTTATAAACATCATTTCAATAAGTAATTGCCACCTTATGTTATATCAAAATTCACAACCAAATAGTATTATTTATTAGGTTAAAAATAGCCTAGCATTACCTTAGGTTATTTCTCCCTTATTCCATTTAGTACAACAACTTAGGTTAGGACGTCATCCTAACAAAATAGATATAGGTAGTAGGTAGGTATAATACATTTGTTTAGGAATTCCCGCTAGGATAGATCTCATAAGTTTAGGACTTAGATTCCCTTCATAATCATGAAGTTGGCTTGTTTCGCTTACGCCATTAAATTTCCTAAGAATTCATTCCCAAATATCCGACATAAAATATACAACCAAATGTAGGAACGATCTTACAAGACAAAAAAAAATTTAAACATACAAAAGTTTAGTCTGCTATGTATCTCAACCTATGAATGTCGGGTTTACACATGCGGTCTAGTAAGGAGATTTAAAACATTCCTTGGATCACCGGAATTGATCCAAGGATGAGTCAGTTAAAAGAGATAAGTTTGCAACGCTAAAAACCATATGCAACTCACATATCGAAGTGAAAATGGATTTTTGCAAGCCATATCATTTTATTCTAATGAATTGAAGAGAAGAAATGATTTATCCTGGAAAACATGATTTTCAACCAGCAAAGAAGCACACCGCATCAATAAAATCACATGTCGACGCTTTCTATGCAAAAGAGAAATATAATAGTTTTTCAAAGGTATTACAAGAATGAATTTTCCTGCACTATTATAGTTTTTCCCAATTTTTCTACATTTATTACTCCCCTACTACCACCACTTTTTTCTTTATAAGAACTTTTTTCTTTTTCCCACGCTTTCACTTCTCCACGTTTCAGATTATAACCTTCAAGTGTGGCACTACTTCTGGCCATGACAGTTATAACCTTCGGGTGTGCCACTACTTCCTATTTGCAAACCTTCTTATGTGTAACTTCCTACAAGACACCCAATCTTCCTCTACACCATTTTCCAAGTAGTCTATCTTTTTGTTACATCCCCGCATTACACCGCATGGTCATCCCTTCACATGGTTTCTAATTTGATCAATTTCCATTAACATCCTTAAGTACTTGCACACCATATCCATCCTTTCATCACATCATCATCTCAGTGAACCACCATATAATCCCATCGTGCATGCATCAACAAGATTCTTTAACTCACACTTGTCTAATACCACCACGTGCTTTCCTAACATCTTCTCAAAGAGCACTAGAATCCTAATTTCTCTCATACACACTTGTACTTGCTTCACCCCACACTAAAATTATGTGTGGTCTTCTCTACATCATTCTAATACAGAGGAATTAAATTTTACATGTGAATGTGCTTAATACAACAAAACATGAGAAAAATAAAACATACAGGAAATCTAATCTAATATGGTAATATTCCTTAAGATAAAAGTATTTATAGTAGGGTTTTAACCTACTCCCATTAAAGTAACTGGGAAACATGGTGTCATTGAACACCTGTAATTTAAATGCACTTGATTCCAATATATTATTCACTATAAATGGTCCCAACCAATTCACTTCAAGCCTTCAAAGGTGGCACACAAAATTTGAATCATACAAAAGCACCATCCCTCCAACTACAAAAGACTTTCTCTTAATATGCATTTCATGCCAAACCTTCTATCTAGCTTTATTTTTCTTCTAACTCCGGCATGTAATAACACATCGCTCATCTAACTACATAAAATTATCAATGCACTCATCAACTACCTTTCATAATCCAATCCTCTGTATGCATGCAATACACGGGGATGGTAACATAATTTCCATAGGTAGAACTTACTCTATGCCAATCACCAAATGAAAGGGTGTATCCTTATTCAACCTCTTGTAAGTTGTTTTATATGCCCATAACATGGCTGAAACCTTATCATCCCAATATTTCCTTCTAACATCACAAATCTTCGTAAACATTTTTCCCAAAATCTTGTTAAAGGCCTCAAAAGTTCCATTAACTTGTGGGTGACAGGGGTAGTCTTATGGTGTGCCACCACAAAATATGATAGTATGATTCTAATAGTCTCATTCCAAAAATGAGTCCATATATCACTTGTAAGACTCGATAGACATCCGTACATGCTTATGATATTTTCCCATAGAAACATGGTTTGTTGTTTTTGCAAAGGCAATCCTTTATAGGATCATCCTCTATCCACCTAGTCAAGTAATTTGTACATGTTATAATGCAATGTGTGCGTGTTGCAATGGGGCCTACAAAATTAATTTCCCACTTATCAAATGGCTCTACGCTCATTATAGGTTAATGGCATCTCATCCCTATTTTTGGGCTTACCTATTCTCTCGAAAATGGTCACAAGCCTTATTAAATGCCTTAGTATCTTTGTATAATGTTTCCCACCATAGACCAAGTAGTAAGATCTTTCATGTTGTTTTTCATACATAATTTCCTCCCTGTTATTCCCCCATGAGCTTCCTCCATTATAAATTCATGCTCAAGCTCTAGAACACATCTGCACAAGACCTCATCTCTACCAATTTTGTATAAGTATCCTCCAATGAGCTGATAGGGTGCAACACAAATAACAAGTTGCTTATTTTCCAAAGTCTTCACTCCTTTAGGCACAATTCCAATGCACAAAAATACTACAATATTTTTTGAGTTTTCGACACGTGGTTCAATCTAAACAAATGTGCATCTGAAATACTATCCTCTATTCTTTGCACATCTTCACCATAGTTAATCCTTGACAAATGATTAGGTCGCAAATTACTCTTTCTCGAATTCACTATAACGAGAAATCAAGTTCTTGGAAGAGAAACATCCAAATGGTAGATGTCCCTCGAAAAACTGTATTATTGACCAAGTACTTCAATGCCATATGATTGGTATAAAAATAAATGGTGTAGAAAAGAGGTACTATCTAAAATTATGAAGTGTACATATCATTGACAAGGCCTCATGTTTGATAGTTGTAGAGTTTTGTTCCACCAATTTCAGCTTCCTACTTGTAAAGCATATGGGATGATCAAAATTTCCTTCACTGTTTGATCTAATATTGTGCCAATGGCCATGCCAAATACATCCACATATACATGAAACAACTTTTTCTAGGAAGAGAAGTGTAATATATGCACGGTGGTTAGCTTCTCCTTTAAGGTCTCAAATGTCTATTGATGTATGTCGCCCTAGTAAAAATTTCCTTTGGATTTAAACAACTCTTCAAGTGGCACATAAATCTTGGCATACCTTGTAATAACTAGTGTGCCCAAATAAATCGTGCACTTAACTCGACTAGTTGGCTCTCTTCTACCCCAAAATAACTGCAATATTTGTTAGGTCCACTAACAATCCTTCCTTGCAAATGATATGTATAAGTAAAGTACCAAACGGAGTTTTAGAAATGCACTTCTTGATGTTCAAAGAGATGTTAAGATGTCTTGCATATTTCAAACATCAATCTTAGGTTATCACAATGATCTTTCATCAGCCCATACATGGTCCAATCATCCAAGTATACTAAAAACTTGTGAATAAAATCTTGGAATGCTTGAACAACTATGCGCGAGAACATTGTTGGCACATTCTTCAATCCAAAGGGCATGACAATGTATGAAAAACTTCCCCATTCATTTTTAAATGTTGTATTCATCCTGGTCTTCGTGCACAATTCTTACTTGGTGGTAACCCGAGAATCCATTTGTGAATGAGTATATTTCACACACTACAAATCCTTCTAATAGCTCTTTAGTGAATGATGTAGGAAAAGGATCTATGACATATGAAGCATTGAGAACCATGTAGTACTCAAAAATTTTATCCATCCATATTTCTTAATGCTAATAACCATGGGGCTTATCCATCATATCCCTCAATAGGCTCAATAATACCTAACTTGGGAATCTTATGAATTTCCCATTTTACTTTGACTTACAAATTGGGATTCATCTCGTAAGTCCTCTTCCTAACATGTGTCGCGCGCCCTTCTTAAGCTTGATTATCATATCTCCTAATGATGGATTCATGCCCTTTTATTCATGATATCCCTTGGGAAACATGTCTTGAAAATCATGCAACAACTCAATAATCTTTACAAATTCAAGTTTAGACCAGTAATATTTAATAATAGCTTCCTTTGGCACATCCTCACACTCAATGTTCACCTTCTTAGTTTTCAATGGTACATGGTATGTGCACACCTAGTCATTTGTAGAATCCAACACCTCACACGCACCCTTTTTTTTTCCTTATATCCAATTCTTCAACTTCCTCATCATTTACGAGGTACATAAGCTTTCCCTTTTCATTTTCCTTCCAAGTGTGCCCCAATTGTGTTTGTTTCATTTCAACTAGGTCCTTACACGCCTTAGTATCAAAATCACCAAAAAATTAGATCATGATCTTCTCATCCTTCATGTTATCTCCCAATGTGATGCACCTCATAATCTACAAGGCTTTATGGATTGGAGGCTTAGTAGAAAAATAATCAAAACTATAAAAATGCCTTCAATCAGGTCACACCAACTCATTGTTTCTTTCCTTAACTCGGCATACATGTGCCAATCACATGTTCCTCCACACAAGGTAGAGTAAAACTGTGTACCCATAGAGATTGTGGAAATGCATCTTATCCTTGCACACAATTCCACTCACAATTGTGAACATGTAATAGAGGAGTAGTCTACCATCATAATCTTGTACTAAATAAGGGAGATTACTCCTCACAAAACTTGTCAAAAATGCCACTCTAATCTTGCACCAACCCAATAAATTATATCTATGTGTAGCCCACTAGCACGTTGCAGTCCCATGTAATGTGTATACCATCATATTTCTCCTATCACCTTCATTATGCCATTGTTCTTCCATTACGCATAAAAATGACTCAGAGCTTCTCTTCTCTAGTATACTACGGCAAGTTTGGTCTTACCCAACTTCCTAGCTATGCATGGCCTTATCATCCTAGTAACTCATCCTTGTACCTTGTGATCGACCATTTCATATGTGCCATGGGCCCAATTGTCACAAGCCACGCTAGTTATATCATTGATATATTACACGTCTTCCTAATGAAACACACCTTTCATGGTTGTTATATGTTCTTAGGGTCGTGCATCATATGTGTGTAGATTCTATTGATATCCTCCTCGTTAATAGGATCTATATAAGGTGTAACCTTCACATCATCCAAGGGTATTACAATGTGCTCATCATTGTTTTCAAAACTAATGTATCTCTTGTTGAAGCACAAATTTGCATTATTAGCATAACACCAAGGATGTCTAAGCAACATAAGGAAATTATGTTCCTCATCTAGTTGTAATACTTCAAAATCACCTATAAATTTAGCTCCTTGAATAGTGATTAAATCATCCTTTAGTACCCCAATAGACATGTCCCTCTTCTTGTTAGACATATACAACACATTTGAGGATGGATGCAATGGTGGCCTCCCCATTTGGTTCTAAGCATCAAGGTGATAACATTACCTTCGCAGTACATGTATCAATCAAAATGTTACTTACCAACCATCTATTTATCACCTCATCCAGTGTGATTTATGTGTCATATTCATGGTCCTATGGTGGTAAATTATCATGTAGGATTGGATTCTCTTTTCCAAACCTACGCATGGTACCTTATCTCGCATCCATTATCCCAATAATGGGATGATGTTTTCTTTCCTCAACATCCTACATACTTCCTTAAGGTCATCAATATATTTCTAAGGAAGTTCAATACCCCACACACATTCCCTCTCGTGTGTTTTCTATTTCAAACATGGAATTTATCCTTGTAGCTCCCTAATGACACCCATGGTCTCTAATAGACTTTCTTCTACTAAGATATGTCTGGATACTTTACATGCACCACTTATTCCCTTTTGATGAGAGGTCTTTCCTACCCTTGTTCTCGTGTGATCGCTTCCTACGCGCGTGTGGTAACTAATAAAGGTTTAATTTTAGGATCAACCATATTTTTAGGTTCCCACTACTATGCTTCATGTGCTCCATCTTAATCATATCAGCATCTTTATCCTTCTTATTTTTCTTACACATATGGGCATATAGATATGGACAATCCTTAACCTCATGTTCATTTCCACAATATGTGCAAACCTAATTCTTTGGACACTTGCATTGATAATGATCATGTGACCCACATATTTAATATGTCCCTCATCTAAACCTTCCACGACCACCATGGCCTCTACTTATAAAACACACCTCTGTGACCTCTATTTCCATTATTATGTGCTTCAAGAGTCCTGTCCTTCCCGCACTTTGAGAGCTACTTGCCATAGTGGTCTTGTGTAACCCTATTTCACATGCCTCATGAATATGATCAATCAAATAGTAGTCAGTTGTGTCATGGGTGTGCATGTCACAAATTTTTCAATACGTGAAGACATTTTTCTACATCACATGCAATAAAAGTTGATAGTTATAGACATCATGATTCTTATGATAGATCTCACAAGATGTCAACAATACAAGCACATTCCTATGCGAGAAGCTATCCTTTGTATATCCTTTAACCTCGTAATTTATGCATCATAAACCACTTCATATCTCATGTGCTAAGTTGGCAGAAAAACTATTCAACCGAGTATTCATTGATGTTATACGGGCTTCAAGGAATGGACTTACCCCTTTATCAACACTTATAATAGCTCTTGCATGTACTTTTGCTTCCAATACTTCACATGGATCAGTGAATATATTGTGTGAAAGTGCTCTCCTAAAGGGTGTCAATAACCCTCCAACAAACCACTATGCATATTATCTTTGATGAATATCATAGGAGATATTAGACAATAAGGTCTTAAAATATGCATCATATTACCATACACTCTCGGACATTCCATGTTTGATATTATTCAACATATGCGTTAATGCTTTGCTGCTCAAACTTAGGGATATGAAACTCAACTAAAAGGTAATGTGTAATGTATCATAATCCACTTATGATTTATTTGGATCATATTTCCTATACCAACTATGTGTGTGATCTTGAAGTGTAGTTGAAAATTTACTTTCCTTTTAGTCAAGAGTTTTTATACCCTTGACTCTCCACAATAACTCACACTTATGAACATGTTCAATTGTTTCTTCCACACCTCTATACTCTAAAAAAAATGAATAGACATCTGAAAGAAAATTTGAGGGGTCGGTTGTTGTGGAAACTAAGGAATTTGTATTGGCCATTATGGCCCTTTTCCTGGAGTAGATCCATAACCTAAGCCTAATCCTCCACTATGATTACCTCCATGTGGTGGCTAACTTGAACCTCTTAAGCCTCTCATCATTACATAGGGGATTTTTGTATAGCTTCCTTACACCTAGGTCATGTTAAACATCACACCATTATCTATCCTATAGTCTAGAAATAGTACTATGTCCAACAAAGTAGCGTGCCACTACTTTTCCACGATGACACGACTACAAAATGGGTCCCAAAAAAACTTTGTCTAAACAAAAGTTCATGTTACACTACCATGTGTGTGTCCTTAATATATTGCACCTCTAAGGCTGATGATAGCAATATGTGCTTACCTATATCTCCTAACCAACATGGTGATACCTGATTACCTTCTGTTTGTCTTCACTATGGTGATCTTCTATAACAAATTTTAGATTCTAAGCACCTTACACAAGGGATATGTGGCCATGTTAGGTCATATGTGCACACACGGTTATCATTCTCTCCTTAGACCCACTCTTATCTAATTTTGAATGGGTCTCTCTATTTCACTTTCCCAATACTATAAAGACATGATCATATGGTCCCCTCGCCTTCTACAAGGTTCTCATCTCTACCACCATTCATGATTCCCCTCAGTCTCATCACCTTCACAACTTCCCTCTCTTGCGCATCGTTATATCCTAGTCATCTCTCTTCCCTATCTCTTTCTTCTATTTGATCCAATTCCATCCTTCCCACACCTACTTCCTACCCCCTGCGTGGGGTGGGGTTTTATCCTACCATCGGTAAAATTTCCATTCCAAGCTCAATCATCAAGATCTTGATAGCTGGAGTGTTGCACACAAATACAATCATCTTGGCTCATGTAAAAACTAGAACTCTACTTCCTTTGGGCATCAAGTATGTCAAAATTTCATACTCCATGGTATAAATTTTAAGCACACCTTCCCACCAATGATCTACATCTCTATTCCATGGTGCATCCAAATTAGAGAGTGCTTAATAGTCGTCCTTTTCTCCACACTTACTTTCTTCCTATCTAGATATGTCTATTATCCACGTAAGTTGTCAACCAACAATAGAATTATACTAGGAAAATATAAAGAATGTATCATAAACAAGGAATCATATTGATTGACTTCCACCCGCTTACGCATATTAAAATTAGGTCCAATGTTGTATCTCTGAGAAAACACGTCCTGGTTTTCATGTATCCAAATCTTAATTTTCTCCAAAGACAATTGGAATGCCATGGGTATGTAACATCCTAATGAACATATTGAAAAGATGTCCGGCAATGAACCAAAATGTAGTCTTTATTTCACCAATACCTAGTTAGGAACGTTGGCACTTCATCCATACAAGTTTGAAAGCTCACCCAAAGTGCGCGTAGCTACCAAGTCCATCCTTTGTTTTCTTATCAATATTTCAAACATGCATATTCATCATAACCATACATGCAAGAAGATACATCATATCATAACAATTTGGAAACACATAATAAGGAAGCTTAACTAACATATAAGATGATCAATAACACTTGAATTGCTATAATACCATACTCAGATGTAGTCACCTTCAAACCCAAACATAATTATCCATCATAAAAACAATTGATTACATAATAAGTATGTTGATTACATCATAAACTCCTTATAGTCAAGTGTTGAACCATGTGCACATGCAATACTTAGCTATAGACTCTAAAATCTACATACCATCAATGGTATATCAATAAAATTCTATTTAATTCAATGATTCTATTCCTATTTATACACGGTGGGGACTTTCCCTTCACCATTTACATACACATTTCCTAATAATATGTTTGTTATTCTTATCATGCATGATTTTTACAAATTTATCTTAACAAGAGATCAAGATATAAATAGTTTGCATTAACATGCTCTAATTATTATAATTAAAACGCTTTCATGCACCATACTTGTCCTTGTCTACATGTACTTTGTCCTATTTTAACTTGTTATCCATATTTCACCCCCAGGTGAAATATTGGATCGAATCATGACCCCACTTGAAGGAACCCGAGAAAACTCATCTAGATCCTGCAAATTGGTTGCAAGAAGATTCAACAATGGAGTGGCGGAGGCCAAGAAAGATCAAAGGACCTGTACAAAAAGAAAATGACTCTGTTGGGTCATTTCTACATCTTAAATCCATCCTCTAAGTTACATGTAGGTAGAACTATAAAATAGCAGGGTTAGACAATAAGGATCAATGCTACAAAGAAGCCAAAAGAAGGAAGAATGACGAAGATTCAAATCCCTGCTCGAATTGGTTCAGAAAAGGGAAAAAAATGACTAAGTATGGAGGAGGAAGTAGAAAGGGCCACGTGCCTTAATGGTGTTGTTTCAAGGGTGAATCCAAAAGGAGGAGAAGTCCAAAATTTTGCCAGGCTTCCACGCGTCCAAAGTCCCCAAAAGTCAGTAAGGTGTTGAAAAGTCTTCGGTTGAGAGCGAAGCATGCTAGGTGTCACTTAGCAAAAATTCACAAAGGGAACCCCGGGTAGAAACCCAAATGAGTGCGAGGCTACCACGTAGCTCAAAATCTAAAAAGTAAGAAGGACCGTTGAACAGTCCACAAAGTAGCGGAGGCAGACAAGTGTCAACCCGATGCTCCTCCAAAGGCAAACTTTGGGTTGGATTTACAAACATGTGCGGTGCCTCCACGTGTCCTCAAAGGGGGACAGAGTTAGTTGAAAAGTCAAAACATTAACAGGCCGGTGGAGGCTACCAAGTGTCTCAACGGTGCTGATTCAAGGGTCAAAAGGAGAGAAGGTTCCCAAGCAAGCGCTAGGGTGACGCGTGTCCCAGGGGAAAGTGGGGAGTCAGGGAAAAGGTTAGTTTTTCCCTTTGCCTCAAAAGGGGTAAAAGTTATAAAAAGACCCGCGACTCGCCCAAAAAGGAAAAATTCAACATATAAACCCGAGTCAAAGCCAAGGTGGGGCATCGAGGAGAAAAGTGAAAATTTTCCTTTTGTCCAGAAGGCATAGAGGTAAAAATGGAAACGCATTTCCCAGCCAACCAAAAGGAGCCACATGTCTAAATGGAGTTTTGGGCCTTCGAAGGTTTATGAGTTTTTACATTTTTGTGCAAAAGACTAAAAGGTAAATTGCGGGCTTGTGGACCCAAATTTTTATCCCAATCAAAAGAGGGACCCATTTTCAAGTTTTTTTCCCGCCTATTTGTATAGAATCGATGCAAAACTTCAAAAGGGCATATCTTTTGACTTAGGGCTCGAGAGATTGCGAATCTGATATCATTGGAAATATCTCGACCTCGTCTATGCCATGAGAGTCTAAAAATTTAATTTTTGAGAGGGTAGGTGGAAGAAAAATGGAGAAACATCTTTGAGCTTTCAATGTAGGATCATCAGTCTCAACAACCAGATCGGATTCGATCTATTTCCACCGTTTCCTCTTCCTTCAAGGCGCCAAATCGAAGATCGATGCAGTAAATATGGATTTGAGGGGTATATTTCAGTAGAAAACATTAACAACATTTTTTGAGCTTTGACCCGCATTTCCCCACTTCTCTCTCCCTTTTTCTTCTCTCAGATCAATTCTATAAATACGGGGACAAGATTCATTGTAAAGGGTTGGATATTCTTAGTTTTGCAGGCTCCCTTCTCCTTCTAGCAAAGGATTTGTGGGGTTTAGGCCTTCCTTTAAAATTTTATTACATTTCTGCCTTTTGGCTATTTTGTAATGAACTGTATTAATCTATTAGAGCAATAAAATATGTTTGTGATTGATCTCAGATCCTTCTTGTCTATTTTGCTTCTATCGATCTCCCATTACTGAGATCCGGCTATCTCTGTGTTTGTTTATTGTATGCATTTTATTGGTTTGTGTTGAAGGCAAATTAAGTATTCATCATTCCTTTGGTGCATCTCCTAGTAGTTTAATTATTTCTCATTTTTGTACTCTTTTATCCCCGTATCCTTGGAAAGTCTTAGACTAGGTATAGATATAGATCCTCTGCAAATCCTCACATATGTACCTAAATAGAGGAATAAGGAACCAACCTTTAATTTGGAGAGATTTTTCATTCTGCAAGGTCCTAAACCTTAGGAAAAGTTCCATGTTATACAATCACACCAAATGATTATGCCTTAGAAAATTAGATCTTTAGAAATCATCCGGGGGTGTTGTGATTTCGCACTAACATAACCTTTCCTTGTGCAACACTCCATCTCTTTTTTTCTATTTTTATCCACATCCTAAAAATTAGTTAAGTCCTCAATATTCTGCATGTACGCTGACTATTTCATGCTAACCTCTTCCCCTATGATGCATGCACCTTCACGCATTCCTTCTATTCCTACTCTTAAACCTTACACACATACTCTCGTGCACAATATTAAAATCTCGCACATGTCTAGTACTTAACCATTTTCTATTACCAATGGGATAGCATGTTGGTGACGTGTTGAGACACCCATACAGGTCTCGAAGATGATTGCAAGGTTTGAACATGTTTGTAGGTCTTCATCTAGACCTCGTCTAGGTGATTTATGACCTAATGAAGCATGAATGTTAGGTATATAATCTTGTGGGCCCATGAGGGCATGTAGATGTGTGAGACATGTTTTCTTAAGGATGTCAAGACCTTTTGAAGAGATTTGAAGAAAAATTATGTGGTTATCTACTCTGTTTAATCCTAAAATAGAACTATTTCTATGACTTAGCTAGGAAATTCATGGTGGTTGAGAAGATGCAGAGCCAAGAATGATCAAGTGAGCATTTAGGAAGTTGAGAGATATTTTCTTGAAGGTGTGGGAAAATTTTTAAGTGTGAATGATGAATAAATTCGTAAGAGATGAGGTTTTTACCCTTATCAAGCTCTAGAATGCATATTTATTAGCTTGATATGAAATAAATCATGTTGGTTGGCACAAGAAAAATATTCATGGGGACATTATCCTTTCATTATTTTTGAGGAATGGAGATAAAAATATCTCATAGTTGGATTGAGCTTAAATAAGGGTCTAAGCTTTATGAACGATTGTTAAGAAGCTAAGGAGGTCAAAACCCTCCATAAACCCTAGTTCACTAGTGATGGAGGAAATATTGTTGATGTGAGATCAAAAT
The DNA here is from genome assembly GCA_018340775.1 of Taxus wallichiana var. yunnanensis. NCBI lineage: Eukaryota > Viridiplantae > Streptophyta > Pinopsida > Cupressales > Taxaceae > Taxus > Taxus wallichiana. Next base: position 346,179,067 of record CM031240.1, on the reverse strand, counting down.
GTATTGGATTGTTAAATTTGGTGATTGGAGGATGGAAATTATTCTCCCAACTTTTATATGGTAGTGGTTTGGAGCCTTGACTGAAGGTGGAGCCCACTCAGATCTACATGTTTCCGAAAAGTCTATTTTTTCAAGTTTTCCATTTGACCTATGATCTAAATTGGTGTTTTTATTATATAGGGAAATATGCTATATTTTTTCGGTGATTTTAGATCTTTTTGAAGCCATTTGGAGTTCTACACAGTTTAAATGTCAAGACTACTTTTAGGCCTAATTCGCGAGTTTTAATAGTCATGGTGAAAGGAGGTTATTGGGAATGTGTGGCCTAATTTGATGAGTATATTGGCTATGTGAGTGTTTTATACATCCAATATGGTTATTTTCATGCTTTGGTTGAATTTTTTAGGTTATTTTGGTTGGAAAGGTTGAGGTCACAAGTTAACCTAATTGACTGGGTTTCAGGACAATATAGATTATTTGATGAAATTGGTCTAAACGAATAAAATCCTATCTTTTTCATGTTTCCTATCCATTGGAAAGTGATGAGGGGTTAAAATTTTACTTGTTCCATTCATTTAAATGTCTTGAAAGTGTCAGCAAGGGTGTGATAAGGTCAAACTTCCAAGACTAGTTTCTGGGCATTTCAAGTAACTTAAAGGAAAAAATTGTTTTGATGGCTATATGGGATGATTCATAAAGTCTAAAGTGTTTTTAGGTGTTCCTTGGGTAATTTTATTTACAATGAGTGGTTTTTTTCCATATTTAAGGTTATTTTTGAGTGTTTTGTCTTCATATTTGAATACTTGGTTTCTTTGGAGGTGCTTTCAAATTATGTAGGAAACAATCCTACTTGATGGTGTTATGAGAAGAATGAATGATGCAAAGGTTCCCGATATTTTTTGTGTAAGGTTTTGATAGGTTTTTGTGACATTCATGGATCTATTAAAGTCTTGATGATGATGGAGTGTTCCCTTGTAGTCCATGGAGTCCTCGGTGGAGATGAAACTAGCCTTTTAGGCCTAATTGTACTTGTTGAGATTCTTGGTCCATTTCCAACCTATATGGTCATTTCATATGATTTTATATGCGTTTTTCGGTGTGTTTTATTTTTGGTATTACTGAACTTAATATTCATGGCCAACCTAGAATTATTTTAGGAGTTGATTCATATATATAAGAGTGTTATATTTGTTCATTATGACTAGTTGTGTGTGTGGGGAATGTGCGAGCTAAGAGAGAGTTTGAAAAAGGTATGAGGTCATCAAGAAAGAGATGAAAGAGGTTATGAATAATTAAGAAGATTGTAGGATCAAGTTTTCAAGTTCATTAGACCTAATCAACCTATAAAGAAACAAGATTGAGTGAATTAGGAGTAAGTGTGTTTGAATAGGGTTTTCAAGTGTGTGAGCTTAAATTGTGATAACTATTTATTGTAGGAGAAACAATACATTAGTGGTATTCATCTTCAAGTGGTTCAAAGTTGTTCTTGATCACCTTACGAGGTTGTAGCATTCTTTCAGGGTTGGTGCCTTGCTAAATAGGGGTTGGTTCTCCTTATGGGGTTGGTGTCTCACTAAATAAATCTTGTGTGATCTGTCATATTCATACTAGTCTTTTAAATTTAGTAATATATTCAAACGTTTGTTGAATTTTCTTCCCTCGAGGGTTTCCCACTTTACATCTTGTGTTCTTGTGTACTCTCTTGGTTATGCTCATATGAATGGTTGTTTCATGTTGTTAAGATCACATTAATACATGGTTGAATGGTTAATGGTTTATATAATTTGAATACGATTGTTTGAAAGTTTTGAAGGACTGATTGACCTCCCCCCCATCTCAGTCCATTATGCTTCTAAATTTAAAACCCCTTCCTAATATGATATCTCCATGAATGAAGGTGGTGAAGTAGTAATGCCAAAAAGGAGATAGATAGAATTTTTTTCATGTAACATTGGATTATCACTTTAAAATGACAAGGAAAACTTGTTTTTGATTTAAAAATTTCTGTTAAAATTTTATTTTTAAAATAAAATGGGTGTCATCAATTCATTTTAACCTTATTTTTTTATCAATAATGAAAAATAAGGTTTGAATATTCATTTAAAATCATAAAAATATAGGTTTTACCTTGAATTTTGATTTAAAAGTTTTTTTAAGTGAGTTCTAATCATTTTAGCATGGATAAGTCACAAATGTTAAATGACACTAACAACAATATTTGGAAGATTTGATTGAAAGCAAATTTTATGGCATAAAAATTGTGGACTATAGTGAATGGCATGGAAAAGGCACCTACTGATAGACAAGTGACGGTAGACAATGTTTTTGCATTTTAGTAGAAAGTGCAAGAGGCAGTGTTGATTATTTTGTGGAGCGTGCAAGTAAATTTTTTGCTACACATTGGAAACCTAGAAATTCCTAGTGAAGCCTGGAAATGGCTAGAATCAATGCATGAAGGTGCGCAACTTTCTAAAATCATAAAATTGATTATTGAAATAATGAAAACTCTCATGAAGGGGGATGAAACAGTAATTAATTTTATTTATAAAATTAAACATGTTAAATCTCAATTAGATGGGTGTAATTTTGATTTGATTCAAGATAAATTGTTATATTTTATCATTCAAATGAACATTCATGAAAGGTTTAGGAACTTTATTTCTATCCTAAACTCTAAATATCAAACTAAACAAGATATTCCTAACTTATCTACATTTAGCGTTGTCCTCATTCATGAAGAGAAATTTATGATGAAGTTTAATTCAAGGATAATGCCACTTAGAAACTTATCACTCAAAAACCTAATAATAAATTTTCTAATTTTAATAAAAATCACAAGTTCAAATCAAATTTTAAACATCCTAATGAATATAAGAAACCAGTGAAATAATCACCTAAAAGTTATTTTTGATGGAAAATGTCATAATTGTGGAAAATTTGGTCATAAAAAGGAATATTGTAGGAAAAACAAAAATAAACCAAATTTCAAAAATAAAAGATGAAACAAAACTAATCAAAATCAATGCAAGAATCCAGAGAATAATTAAAAATTTGAATTATAAGAGTGACCCATACAATGGGCCACCCGCCTTGTATAAAACAAGGTGATCTCATTTGAGATTGGTTACAACAAGTAACAGTGATTTATGTGAATTATGTGAGCAAGTGAGCAAATGCATGAAACCTGATGCGAATGGTGCAAGATTTATCTCTACACATGAAAGAATGTTTGCGAAATTTTTAATTCCTTTTAGAAGGTGTAACTATAGGGGATCCATTGGAAATAGTGGGAGTGTTGGGTGAAATTCAATTCTCAATAAAGATAAGTGATATTTTAGTGGGTTTTTTACCAAAAGGTTTTCCCACTTAAATCTTGTGTTATGTGTTCATTTGTAATGTGTTATGGGATCTTTACATTAAACTATAATGCACTCTATAAATTTGTAATCTATGTTTAATTCATTATAATTTGTTGTACAGTCATAAACTATAATCCTTGGAAAATTCATGGTGGATATCTAATATATGTTTATTATTTATCCCCGCATTTCCTAACATGGTATTAGAGCTAGATGTTTGTGGTTGTGTAGGATAAATTTTTTTTTTAGGTGAAGATTCACTTGAAGATCAGTCATTGGAAAAATTTCAAGACCCACGAAACCTTAAGTAGTGTTACATGGCCTTTTTCAGCTCTATAGGTGCAAAACTCCAATCCCCTACAAAATAAGTTAAATTTAGAAGTTTTGCATGATTTAAATAGTTGAGGAAGATCAAATTGTGTTTGTACTTATGCTCCTAAAGTTCACAACCTTTTATGTGATTGATATTTTGATCCATGGTCTTCCCCTACTTTTTTATTCTTGCGTGGATTTTTCTTTACGTTGTAGCATTCTACTATCTTGAGCATTTTTTCACCTATTGCGTGGCTTCCAATCATGTTGTGCAACATTTTTGTTGTTGCACAACCTTCTATCTTGCATTGTACACTTTTACCTTGTTGTGCTAAAAATATGTTGGATTTTTTCTTGGTGTGTGGAACATTATCTATTTCACATCTTTTCTACTTCTTGCACAACAATTTTCCCTATTCCAATGCTTTCTACCTTGTTCGCAACATTCTATTATGTTTTCACAACATTCGCATTGTCTGCAACGACATGTTGGCTTATTCTATTGTGATTGCCTTGTTATGTGGCTTCCATCCTTGTTCTATGACTTCTATCCTTATTCCACAATTGTTTGGATTTTCTTTTGCTTCAAAACTCTTTTTTTCCTTGCGAAAGTTTTTCGTTTCACAAACTCACTTTTCACTTTGCGAACTTATTTTGTCTTGGGAAAATATTTTGTTCTATAGCCACTCCTTGTCTTGTAACTTTTTTCACATTTTCTTATTACACATTTTTTCATGATCCCTTGTCTTGGGACATTATCCATGTTTTTGTGTTTCATGGTTTTCTCGGCATTTTTTTTTTTCATGAACACTAAAAGTTTAAAAATCTTGTGGAACACAATTTTCTTGTTTCATGACTTCCTAATTTGGATATTCTATAACTTCTTTTTTTACCTCATGAATTCTCACGGCTAGTGTATATTTTTTTGCATCTTTATATTTGGTTCTCATACTTACTTTGAGTATTTTAACCAAAATGTTATGTTAAATCTACGGAACTCTAAACTTTGGATCTACGTCAACCGTTAAACCCTGCATAACACTAATTTTCTAAGTTTTATTAAAGTATGGCTAGTTCATCTAACTTATCTATCATGGATAAATCTCAGTTGTTAAATGGTACTCGATTATAGAATTTGGAGAGTTAGGCTAAAAGAAACTTTTATGGCTAGAAAGCAATGTGATCTAGTTATTGGTTGAAAACTAACCCATTGAAAGACAAGCTAACCCTGAAAGCTTGAGTTCATTTTCCCAAAAAATCCCAACAGGTCATGTCTATCCTGTTGTAAATCATTAAATATGAATTCTTATTGCACATACGACACATGAAATCTCCATCGATACATGGAATCAATTATAAACTATGCATTAAGGTAGTCACCTTTCTAAAATAATTAAGCTAATCATGGAATTGTTTACAACTTCAATGAAAGGGGATGAGAATATAGTTAATTAATTAGCTAAAACTAAGAATATTAAGGCTCGGTTGGATGGATGTAACTATGAATTATAATAATTCCTATGAAATTATTTCCTTTTCTCATATGGTTCATAGTTAGCATTCCACTCTTTAGCATCTTCCACTTCATTTATAAGAACCACAAGTCATTTACCTGAACATTAAATACATATGGATGATTGTTTGAACTCGTTTGAAAATGGAAAAATTATTGAATTTATTCTTAATCTCATTCAATCAATGATTTATTTTGGACGTATCAACACGTAGGTTGTATAAAATTTACTTGTGTTGGTGCGTTTATGATTTAACAAAGGAGACACCGTGTTTGAAGTACAAACACGCTTCTAACTTAAATTATATTTCATATTTGTAAGGATTTTTCCATGGTGTGTGAATTATTCTCCATACTCTATATTGTGACCATAGCATGTTGAGTCCCAATAGTTTAAAATGTGATTTTCTCCTTTGACCTTAATTTGACCGATGGTAATGTTCACCATAAAAATTTCTCAATATAGGATATTCTTTAAAAAGTAGGATATTATCCACATTGTTTCCCAAGTCAAAGCTTTGATACCACTTGTAATGAAATAGATTCAATATAAATGTAAATATAGTGGAATATATAATAAATATCTAAGAAATTGTTATGGGAAAACCTCCACAATATCACAATAAGACAATAATTCACAAATGACCCCTATGGGAGAGATTTACCCATCCATATATATGTATGATTATGTAGGGTCACACCCTTTATCCTAATTAGGCTAGCCTAAAGTAATTAATAATTAATGAATATAAATATAAATGTTAAGGGATCCATAGGTTGGCCCAAATATATCTCAATATATGTTATAAGATAAGGCCCATAACAAGAATTCATCCAATATGTCGGATATTTTAATGATAATTTAAAATCAACCAATATCATGTGTCAAGGGTACAATTTGAGTTAAATTTCCCTATTATTTGTATTTGGCTATTGATCACCATGCCTCGCCACACCATTAGAGTTATATTTTTAATCTTAAACTTTCAAATTTGTTATAACATCATTCTCGGTTGACCATGGACACATCAGTGTACATAATTGTGTTATCCATGACTCAATTTTTTAAATTCCCTTACCTATGATCCATGTATAATATTCAATATGACACTAACCTTGATAATGTAAAATCAACCCATATCATGTGTCAAGGGTACAATCTGAGTTAAATTTCCTCCATGGTTTCTATTTGGCTATTGATCACCATGCCTTGCCACACCATTAGAGTTAAATTTATAATCTTAAACTTTCAATTTTTTTATAACATCATTCTCGGTTGACCATGGACACATCAGGTGCACTAATTGTGTTATCCATGTATCTTTAAACACTTTATGCACTATGATGTCTTTAATATCCCCAGATGCAAGTAACTACATTATTTTTCCTTATAATATTATCAAAATGTTAACTAATAAGTCATTTCTCTTCAAGGATATAGTGTTAACCCTAATATTATTGGGAACATCCCACTTAATCTCCTCAATATAGATGATGATGATCCTAATGATATCAACCTCAAGATAAAAAAAATTATAAGCTTCGTGATTCTATCATATATCAATTCCCTATTTTGAGACCCCATTCTTGTAAGAAGGTAACAAATGTAATTACTATCACCAACTCTTCTACCTCACCTATTCATTATGTGCATCTTGTTTCGCATACTAGTGAAATCATCATTAAGTATTTTCATATCAAAATCTACACCTACGTATAGAGATATTATTTAATTTGATGATCTCTTGTTTTTTGTAGATTCCCAAACTAAGAATGTGGTGATTTTATGATACTAATAATTCTCTCAATATTTTATCCTTATTATGTCTTCTCCAAAGAATTGAAATATTTTTTTATTGATCGGTAAAAGAGGGTTGGAGGGTCCCTCACCCTTTTATTAATATCATAAAATGAGTCATAAATATCTTATTGGCTACGTGGTTAATTTTAAGAAGCCTTTGGTAAATTAGAGGTGGAAAATCCCTTGTGAATATACCTAGAACCACTTTCGCTAGAAAGGTGAATTTTCCTAGGTTTCAGAACGAAATTTTCACCGGTAGTTTCTTTAGGGAGAGGCATGTTTTTGCCTCTGAAAGGTTCTATTTTATTAATACAGTAATAAAATTTTGTTAATGCATGGTTGATGCACATCAATACAAAGTTTTATCGCACGACACAATGGTTTTGGTGCATGAAAGAACAACACGTAGACATGCAACATTACTTATTATTGACGCCCATCAACAAAAGCTAGTGTCACGTGACAATAAGAGTTGTTGACAATCGACAATAGAATTTTTTGATGTGCATCAACAAGGATTCTTCATGCATGACATCAAACCTTATTGACGTGTGACAATAAGCTTTTGTTGTCATGCATCAACAATCCTTGTTGATGCACGTCAACAAATTCTCGTTATCAAAGGCCAATAACTCTTGTTGTTGTTGTGTGACAACAACTTTCATTGATGGATGTCAACACAATAAGAATTGTCACGTAACAATAAGGATTGTTGATGTGCGATAGCAATACTTATTATCGTACGATAACAAGGATTTTTATCATGCATCAACAATCATTGTTGTCACGTGACATCGGTGCCCTACTTTGCATTTACGACCTAAACCCTAATATTTTCCCTATAAATACCCCTCTAGCCCTCATTTTCATGTTCACACTTCCTAGATTGCAAATTTTTCCATTCTCCCAGTGTTATAGGTATCATAATTCCCACTCCCAATACGTCAACAAAAATAGCCAAACACAATACAACCTCTAGGTCTTGAATCTCTACCTCACATCGTCATGGTTGCTCAAGATCAAGATCAAACAGAGTTTCAAACTAAACAGGTTGAGGCAACTCCCTATTCCTACCCAAGATTCTATACGAAAGCGTGATGTGCCCACACATTAATGTTGTTTTGTAAATGAATGAAAATTACAAGGATTGGGTACAAGCATGTGATTTTATAGGACTGGTTAACATGCCACAGTTCGAGATAGATCATGACATTATTAACTACCTCCTCTCCTCATTTAATATAGAAGAAGGAAAATTCACTGTTACTTTTCCTAATGGTTGTACATTCATGTTCAGTGTTGATCTAGTTGATATCCATCGATTGATAGGCCTTCCTTTTAAAGATTCCCCATTGTAACAACCAAAGCAACCCTGATTGAAGATGATAATATTTACCTCAAATCTTGTTTCAATTTCCATGTTGATGGTACGTGTAATGTGCTTTCATTTGTAAGATTTTTATTTTGATATAAATTGTGGTTAATTCAACATCCAATGACTTTTTTGCAGCTAATGTCAACAAATCAAGACGAGGAGTAGATACGCAAGGAATTACACACCAATTTCTTGCTGCCATGATTTCTTTTTTTTCAAGCCAGAATTGTTTTGTAGGGTCGAAAATTGATATTCCAAATTGGGATATTACATACATTCTTGCATCGATCGGAAAGAAAAGATTTTATTGGTGCACATTTTTGTCTAAAAGGATAAAAGTTGAGATTACAAATGTTGGAGTTGCTAAAAAACTAGTTGTTCATTCCACTAACTATCTCCTTGGTCTTTATTATGAGGTGTATTATAATTTAAAAGGTGAACCAACTCCCACTTGCATGAGCGACACAATGAAGCAATTGTCAATTCCTATTGAAGAACAACATGTTAATAGTTTATATTTTGATGTTAGTAAGGTTATTGTCTTGATTTTTCACTTTTTTACAAATATTATTCTCTCTACTAGCATTATGTACTTCTATTTGCACCTTTACCGTATGCAGGGAATATTTTTGGAGGCCCTTCCATGAAAAAAATAACCATCAAGAGGAAGAGGCCAACATCATGTTGAGGCATCGAGGAGATTCCCAATCTGAAATGGAAGCTCACTAATCACCTAACCCTCTACCTTTTTCATTATTTAAACGACCGAGTTGTAATACCCTTAACATTCAATATAGGTTTTTTTACACTTACCATTTAGTATTTACTATTTAACATGTAGATCTTGCAAGGACTTTGGCTATCTACATGTTTTTCAACAAGCATCGCCCACTCACTCAGTCTAGTTTCATTCCTTTGTCAATGTTTAACCACAACAAATGCAACACCCTACTTAACCATACCTATCACCCACAACTCCACCATAATCAATTCAAACTCTGACACATTTCCCCTCAACAAGGTATAACTTATTGCCCCTTAGCTACAGCCTCATGTTGCCCCTCAAAAAGGTATAACTTGTTGCTTTTGTGTAATTTTCAACAATTTTTATATAAGTTAGTAATGATTTTGTTCTTGGAATTTATAGTACATTACAGTCCTTTGTCGTCTATTCAAACAATTCCACCACCATGTCCTCCACCAACAACATCATTACGATTCAAAATAACCACAAGAGGTTCAAGTAAAAATAACATTGGTAAACACATGATGCCACTTCGGCCCCTAGCGGGACACTGAACATTCCCTCTGAATTTCGAACCTCTCTTTTGGTGGCTTTCCCAAAGCATAATGGAAAATCAGTTTTAAATCAAATAACTTTAGATGAATATTTTTTGGGCATTGATAGCAATGACCCAACAGGTATTTTTAACACATGCGATATGATTCAAGGCATGCAGTATATTTCCATTTCGATGTAATTTATTTAACATTGATACATATTAATTTCTTGTCTCTTTTTAATTTTATCACATACAATTTTAATATGAATTTATTTTATCACAAATAGGATCAGGGCACATAGAGGCAAAAAGAGGCAAAGACTAGTTCCTCAACCCAAAATCCCCCATACCTCTCCATCGGCAAACATCCTCTTCAGATACGGATAGTGACCATTGACATCATTTGGTTTGGATAGCTTGATTGGTTATGATTGTGAAGCCCATGTCAAAGATTTTATTATGCCTCATATAATTCAGCTCATAGAATGGGAGCGAAGGGATAAATTATTAATCAAAGAGATAAAAATTCGTTATGATAACCATTTCCAAAGGTACAGTTTATATGTTGTAGTCCAAAATCAACTTGCCAAGATGGATGTCTTACTCAACCAAGCACAAGGTGGGACTGTCACATATAACAACAGTTATAACGACAATGTTTTAGATAAAGTTTTGAATAAATTAGAAAATATTAATGTTGAATCCTGGACATATTTCAACAAATGGTCAAAGGAAAAATATTTGGTGGCAATTACAAATGCGGAAAGAGATAGAGTTGTTGTAAGTATTATCAATTTGAAACAATATTTTTGTAATTGAGCTCAATGTTTTTGTTGCAGTTGAAATATGAAAACTTAAAAATTCAAGAAAAGGTGTTCCAAGTTCACTTGGAAACCACTAAGAAAAGTTTATCTCGCATCAATGTAGCTTAAGCAAACTATTATTTTGGTTAACAAACAAAACAATACACTTAAGCGGATTATTAAAGAGAATGGCTTGGACGTGGAGATTTTGTTCAAGGAAAAGGCAATTGCATATCCTTCTTTGGTATCCCATGGAGATGCTTCAAAGGAAGATGAAGCAATCATAAATAATCTAAACATTGTTGCAGAGGATCTTGTTAGTTCTAGAATTATTGAAGCAGAGAATAGAGGAGCACCAGCCATTGGGAAAAGTGGCACATAAGTCGCTACAAAAACTGAAAAGGAAAGTGCCAGTGGGTGTGGGGAACCTGTTAATGATTGAGCAAATAGTCCAAATCTAAATGTATTTGTTGAAAACTTGAAAAGAGTTTACAAAACTTGAAACTTGAAATATTTGATAGTTTGAATCATGAAACTTGAATATTTGTTTAATTTGAAGAATGTTTGAAGTTGAATATATTGAATATATGTTGCAATGGTTTTACTTTTTTTCATATGGTGATTTTGATTTTGATGGTGGTGTTTATGTTTGATATGGATGTGATGGTTACAAATATAATAATGATAGATTTAGATGTGGATGATGACATTAGAGTAGATATGGATGATGATGAATTGTTTTTGGACATAGATGCAACATGATCATGATTCATGGATGATGATAATGGATTTAAACATTAGACATTATTATGATAGATTTAGACAGCAAAATATTCTTCTCTCTACTTGTAATGATGATAGATTTAGATGTGGATGATGACATTAGAGTAGATATGGATGATGATGAATTTTTTTTGGACATAGATGTAACATGATCATGATTCATGGATGATGATAATGGATTTAAACATTAGACATTATTAATTCTCTTCTAGTTAATACAACAAAATCTTCTTCTCTCTACTTGTAATGATGATAGATTTAGATGTGGATGATGACATTAGAGTAGATATGGATGATGATGAATTTTATTTGGACATAGATGTAGCATGATCATGGATGATGATAATGGATTTAAATGATTATGTTTTAAGAAAATTTAGAATGTGGTATGACTGTGACGAGATGTGATAGATTGCTTTAGACATTATTGATTCTCTTCCACTTAATACAACAAAATATTCTTCTCTCTACTTGTAAAATTTGAACTTTGTATCAGGTTTCTTCACATTACCTCTGTAAACCTTCTGAAAATGCTTAGGAAGAATCACATTACAGTTTTTCATTATGTGCTGATATCAAAATATGTCTGGAATGCATTTTTTTAATGAAGAAAGTTTAGTTATTTACAATGCGATGTTTTTTGGGAATATCAATTTTTACACATAATTTAATTGACTACCTCATTTCACATGACCTGAGTACATTCAATATTTCATGTAATGATTCTCTTCCACTTAATACAACAAAATATTCATCTCTCTACTTGTAAAATTCAAACTTTGTAACAGGTTTCTTCACATTACCTCTAATTACATGTTTCTTCTCATGGAATGCATTTTCTTTAATGTTGAAAGTTTAGTTATTTACGTCTAATTACAATATTTAAAAATATATATAAAAATACATGCCACAAATACTACATCAAATCATTTTGCAAATCCCAAAATAAATATGTAATGCCATAATTTTTTTTCAAATGCAAGCACACTAATTTTTCAGATTTTATATGTAATGCACAACTAAATATTTCAAGTTTTCAAGTGTATATTGCATAACTATATATTGTGCAGATTTCTAAACAAAACAACACCTTCCAACAAGAGACATTGAAGTAAAAATTTCATGGTTTCATTTTGATCTCAAATGATAATATTACAAGATTTTAGCCACAATAAAAATAAAAACTTTCTTGGTAAAGACCAAAGTTTACAAGAAGCAATAAGTACAATAATGGTTATTTACAAGAGTGTATAGACTTGACAAGCCACATTTATTTACAAGGTGAAGGCAATGTCCTCCAAAGATGAGAAAGACCAAGATGGCAAGAGACTCTACTATCTCCAACTTGAGCTCCAACTCCAATACTCCTACAAGAATCCAACTCCAAGAGAACATGGCTTGTTTACCACCCAACCAATAGGCATCATCACATGCCTTTCCATGGTTGGAAGTCATGCTAGCCTCCCCCAAGCCCATGGGAGAGAGGAACTAGCTTCCACAATGTGCACAAGTATAATGGGGATTTACACACAACAAGAAAAAAAACATAAGACCATTTAACCACTTACTACACATGAAAACAACAACATGAGGATAACAATGTCAACCTCACAAGGGGGAAGAGAGGAAGTAGGATGCCCAAATCAAGGTGTCCAACCATAGGAGCACCAACAAAACATGTATACAAAACTCCTTATACCTCCTAATCATTCATCCTCCTTATTCCTCCTTTATGCTATAGAAATCCTTGTTGGGAGGATTTTCAAACCCCAAAGGGTTTCCTCACCAAGAATGGGGAAAGGTTCAAGCCATATGAACCTTTCTCCCACCTCAAACCATATGAGGGGATGAGAAGGGACATTCATGGCTTGACCAACAACCATGAGGTTTGAGAGGGAAATCCCTCTCTCTTCCCCTACATTCTCCAAAAACCATCAATCCAAATGATGGTGGAGAGAAAAACAAAGAAACAACAAGAAAAAATCAAACAACTACATTCATCATACACTTCATAACACATTATTTCACACACATTATTTCATTGATCAAGCATAGTTAACAAGATAACACAACTAAGAAGAAAAAAGGTAAAGTATCCTACCTCTATAATGCTTTCCAAGGCTCTAAGCTTTTCCCTTTGTCCAAGCTCACCTCCAAGCTCCCAAAATTCTCCAAGTGCTCCAAAAAAATGAACCAAGAAGACCCATTCCTTCCACATGAGGAAGAATAAGAAGAGGAACCCAAAAGTTTCCTCACCAATGGGAAAGTGGCAAGTTTCACCCCCTCTCCTCTCAAGAGTCAAAGATTCCAAAAACCAAATAAGTAAGAGTAAACTCACATTTTATCCCATATCACCCAAAATACCAAAAACTAAAATAAAACAAAGTGGAGCAACTTTTAACAATTTCACACAACCCAACCATCTTACATGGATGGTGACTAAAGAGGGGAAAATGGGAGGGAAACTCCCTCCAAACCTTGGAAATAGGCCCCCTACCTATTAGGTAGGGTCCAAGGGCCCATTTTCATGCTAAGGGAACCCCCAAACTCAAAAGGGGTCCCTAAAAATGCCCAAAATAACCCAATTTCGGGTTTGGCATGCTTGGGCACAAGGGTAGAGGGTGTGGGGTCCACCCAAGGTTCACATGTGGTCCCCAATCCCTTCTACCAACACACACACACACTTTCCCAAACCAACACTTAACTTAAGATAAGATCATTAAACCCCTAAGCTAGTTTACTTAATAAAACACACCCTAAACCTAATTAATTTTACAAAACAATATTACATTACAATTGAGGGGTTCACCCATGGTGCCCAATTAAATACATCTAATCTAAGGCCTCAAACATTTAGCATGGTTAGGACTCAGCCCATGGGCCGCTTGTGCACAATTACGTAGCTTCCCTGAAACCCATGCTCTCCTATACCTATCACCTGCACACTCATTGCACACATTAACCGCATCTATCCAATATAATAAACATCATCTACACATCACAAATTCAATCTAACTTATAATGTCCTAACATTATTAAACAATTGATAGTGCAATGCATACAATTATTCACATAGTTTGCCATGAATCACCACCAAATAAAATTGCAACGACATACACTTAGGTTAGCATGAAAATTATCATCATTAAATCCATAACACTATATCATTAATCAAATCAACCACAAGAGACTAACATCTAACCCATAAATCTATCATATAACCCTGTTAGTGTCATCAAAATCATAAGAAATATATCAGTATACGAATCTAGTCCAATTGGCGCTACACACCCAAAATGCCATAATGTCCATGAGGATAAAATATCATAGTAAAATGTCCAAAGTCTATCAAAGTCTCCATCAAAACATGTCTAGGAATAAAGGAACCAACAAATAACTGGAGCTATAAAAATGTGGGCACTATATCCCCCTCTCCTAGAATTAGACTTCCTCCTAGAAGTCAGTGGAAGAGATAGGGATATCTAGCCCTCAGTGGTGTAGCATCCTCTCAAGTAGCTGATGACTCATCATAGCGGTCCCACTGCACTCTAACCTAGTCCAAATCTTGACCCCAAAGGGCCAACCTATGGTGCTCCAGTATGCGTATGGGCTCAAATCTCCACTGCCCTCCATCCTCTACCTGTAATGCCAACCAATCCAAAACATGAGAAACATCTAGTACATATCTACGTAGTACAGAAACATGAAAAACGTTGTGGACCCATGAAAGGCATGGTGGCAAAGCTAGGTGATAGGCAACTGGACCGATGACCTCAAGAATATCAAAAGGCCCCACAAAACGAGGTGATAGCTTAGAACCATTTCCATAATGGATCGGACTCTTATGAGGACGAACCCTCAAGAAGACTTTGTCACCCACTGAGAAGTGACGTTCGATCCTCTTGGTGTCCGCATACGCCTTCTGGGGTGCTCTAGCTTGCTCAAGATGATGCCGAATTAGAACAACCTGCTGCTATAAATCCTGAAGATAAGCTGGCCCCAAAATAATCCTGGCATCTAGTCCGTCTCCCTCAAAGGTGTCCTGCAAGGTCGTCCATACAAAGCCTGATAGGGAGCCATGCCAATGGAGCTATGATAACTGTTGTTGTAAGAAAACTCAACTAAATACAAATAGTCTTCCCACTTCTTCGCTGGTCCATCACATATATCCTCAACATGTCCTCAAGAACCCGATTAACCCCTCTCTGCCTACGCCCATCTGTCTCTGGATGATATGTCGAAATAAAATTAATTTGTGTGCCCAAGTCTTCCTGAAAAGAAGTCCAGAAAACTGATGTGTAGATGGTGTCTCTGTCATTAATGATCATCTTCGGGATCCCATGCAATCTGACAATATCCTCCATAAACACTTTGGCGATGGCCTGTGCATTATAGGTAACCTTGGTTGGTGAGAAATGCGCAACCTTGGTCAACTTATCCACAGTGACCATAATGGCATCATGACGATAAGAGGACATAGGAAGTCCTACTATGAAATCCATGGAGATCACATCCCATTTCCACTCGGGAATGTCATGAGGGTATAAGAGTCCTGCGGGATGAGAATGCTCTACCTTGACTCTCTGACACTCAAGACAACGTGCTACAAAATCTGCTATGTCTCGACAAAGACCCGGCCAATAATATAACTCTCTCAAATCGGCATGCATCTTCTTCACTCCTAGATGTGCTGCGTATGGGGCTCAATGAGCCTCAGTAAGGATGAAACTACGTAGATCACCTGCCTTAGGCACATAAATGCGCCTATGGAACTGAAGAAAACCATCTGACTCTAACATGCATCCTGAATATCTACCCTCAAAAGAACCCTGAGAATCCAACATCTGCCTAGCACCCTCATAAAACATGTCCTCTGGAAGATGCTCAAGTATCCTGCCTCTCAAATCTGACTGCAGTGTCAAAGAAGCAAGCACATGTCGTCGTTTACTAAGTGCATCTGCAACAACATTTTCCTTTCCCTTGATATACTGGACCTCCATGTCATACTCACATAGGAACTCCATCCAACACCGTTGATGAGCGTTGAGGTTCGGCTGAGAGAAGATATGTTGTAAGCTACAATGATCTGTCCTCAAGATGAAAGGTCTACCCAAAAGGAAATGTCACCAATGCACAAGTGCATGAACAACTACTGCAAGCTCTAAATCGTGAGTGGGATAGTTAAGCTCGTAGTCCTTGAGCTTACGAGACTCAAAAGTAATCACCCAACGCTCCTGCATAAGAACTACTCCTAAACCCTCTAGTGATGCATCAGTGCAAACAACAAAATCCTCTGTCGGGTCTGGAACTACTAAGATGGGTGCCGTGGTTAACCTTTCCTTAAGCAACTGAAAGGCCTGCTCACATTTTTCTGACCAATCAAACTTCTTCCCTTTCCTCTGAAGAGAAGTAATAGGGTGAGAAATCCTAGAAAATTCTTGTACAAACCTGCGGTAATACCTGCTAAACCCATGAAGCTCCTCACCTTAGTGACTGATGTGGGTGCTGGCCAATCCAAGATAGCTTGAATCTTAGAGGGATCTACGGAGATACCCTTGCACGATATGATATGACCCAAGTATTGAATCTCTGTCTGAAAGAAGCTGCATTTTTCCAAGTTCCCATACAACTTCTTCTCTCTCAAAACCTGAAGTACCTACCTCAAATGCTCCTCATGTTCCTCCTCGGAACGAGAATAAATCAATATGTCATCAAGTAACACTAAAACAAAGTGATCCAGAAATGTCCTGAATACTCCATTCATGAGGCTCATGAAGACAGCTGGGGCATTGGTCAAACCAAATGGAACCACTGTGAACTCATAATGCCCGTAACATGTGTGAAACATTGTCTTATGAATGTCTGCATCTAAAATGCGCAACTGATGATATCCTAACTTGAGATTGATTTTGGAGAACACTCTAGCTCCCGCATCTGATCAAACAAGTCATCAATCCTAGGGAGTGGATAACGGTTCTTTATTGTGACCTTATTGAGCTGTCTGAAGTCTACACAAAGCCTGAGAGAACCATCCTTCTTCTTCACAAATATGACTGGCGCTCCCCAAGGAGATACACTAGGGCGAATGAGACCCTTCTCTAACAACTCCTCTAACTGAATCTTGAGCTCATGAAGCTCTGAAGTCATCATCCGATAGGGTGCCCTAGAAACTAGTGCAGATCCAGGCACTAAGTCAATGGTGAAATCCACCTCTCTACTAGGTGGTAAACCTGGAAGCTCTCCTAGAAACACATCTGCATACTCCCTCAAAATTGTGTGATCATCAAGGGGTGAATGCTCTAGAGTACTGTCTGAACGATCACTGATAGTGATAGCAAACAACTGTCAACCCTTACGCATGCTCCGCTTGAGTTGCTTAGCCAAGATCATGCGCAAGGAAATGGGTATCTCGCATCCCGAAATCACTGTTGCACTACCCAAATCATCCTGACACTCAATGACCTTCTCTCTATAATCCACCTTGGCTCGATGAGCCTCGAGCCAATCCATACCCAACACTACCTGATAGGATCCTAAAGGAATAACTCGGAGGTCAAGTGTAGTGGAGAAGACTCCCAAATCGAGTACACAACTCTCCACATACGAGTCCATGGTGAGTTTAGCCCCAGAGGCCAACTCAACCTGCCAACTATCTAGCTGCCTAGCCACCACTAGCCCACACACATTGGTCTACAATAAGGAGATATAAAAGAATCAGAAGCACCTGAATCAAAAAGTACGATACAGAAATACCCCGATAGTACTATCGTCTCAATGATCGTGGCACGATGCTCGGCTGGTGGTTGTCAACCGCTGCATACACACGATGGGCGCGTCCCACGTCACCCACCGTCTGCTCGGATCTAGGAGCTCTCTGCATATCTGTAGTAGTGGGCTTGTGCGGACACATACACACATAATGGTCTAGAGCCCCACAAATAAAACATCCTCCTGTACCCCTCTGAGATGGGGTCCCTCCTGTGCTCTGGCGAACTGAACCTGCCGGTCCAACCCTAGTAGACTGCTGCGAGCGGGCTGGCTGTGAGTGATGAGTACCCAGCCTCCTGTCTCTAGACCCACCTCGCTGAAATCTCTGAGTCTATCTACCCCTCTGATGTTGGTGTCCCTGATGTTGTGTATGCTGTGATGGGTGTGGAGGAGCTCTCGATGCTGCTGGAGAAGACCAGAATCCTCCTCTATGGGGTGGTACTGCTCCCCATGCTCTCTGACTCTAGAATGCCTGAATCTTGTCCTGGAACTTGCTCTTGTTTCTATCTCTGTGCTCCTGAGCCTTGGTCCTATTCTCCTCAGCCAAGTAGGCCTTCTCAATGGCCTTCTCGAGCATGGGAGGAGATAACATCCTAACAGCTCCTGCTATATCTGCATTCAGGCCCCGAATGAACCTGTTTACCTGTAATTTCTCATCTTGCAGGTAGTCTACATACTGCAAGAGATCCAAGAACCTGCTCTCATACTGCGCCACTGAGCCAGAACCCTGTCGTAAGTCGTGAAACTCATCGATCCTCTTCTGCACAAAATGCTCTGACATATACCGGGCTCTAAATGCTCCTCGAACAACTCCCATGTCACTGTATCTCGTGTCAAATGGAGCTTCCGCTCCTCATTCCTCCACCAAACGCCTGTTGCATCTGGAGGAGGTGTATGGCGAACCTGGCTTTGACGTTGCTCTCATGAGAGTGCAAGCCAAAGCAGCTATCCAAGCTAAGGAGCCAGGACTCTGCCCCAAAGCCATCTGTCGAACCAGTAAACGTAGGTGGCTGAAGGCGAAGAAGGTCTCGAATCACACTGCCTGTGTCTCGATCCTGACGATGTGGTCTAACAGGTGAAAGAGGTCACCTATCTCCAAATGGTCCCTCGAAGCTGTGTGATCGGCTGTGACGAAACGAGGCCACCCTCTCGCCAAGGATGGAAGGGCTACGTGACCTCTCTCGTCTCGGAATGTCGTGCTCAGGTGGCTCTGGATGTGCATCCTCACCAATCAACTCCTCGTCTCCCAACTGAATGTCCTCCTCTATCGGCACCTGCGGTGGTGGAAGGCGCTCTATACGACACCTATCACCGGCCGCTTTGGGTCTCCAATATTTGAGGCCCAAAATCGGGGGCGGTGGCTCCGTGCAGGTGCACTACGTCCCGAACCTCGAGCCGATCGTCCCCTCTTGGGTGCCATCCTGCACCCGAGGTAAATAAAAATAAATAAAAAAATGGTTCATAATGTGTGTATATATATATATATATATATATATATTGGTTATTTATATTTTATTATTTATTTATTTAAAATTACGGAAAGTGTTAATTATTTATTATCATTATTATTTATTTATTTATTTATTATGATTTTTTTGAAGTGTTCAATAATTATTAAGGCTTGCTTAAGCCTCTCACGTTAATAATTAATTTATATTAATCAGTAATTTACCTAAAAACAAGTAAACATTAACCTAATAATAATAACTTAATTTGTTTTACCCTATCAAACTTCCTAAGGTCATGATTAAAATATACACTCCTAGCAAGTAAATAGTCTTCCTCCCTTTTAAAATTTTCCTTACACACTCTTTAAATTTAATTTTGTTTTCCCCCTTTTAATTTAATCTACCCACACACCCCCTTTTATTTATTTATTTATTTATTTTCATTCCCATCAAATTTCCCATAACTTTAAGTTGTGCAGGATTTAAAGTGCACCCTAGGATCAAACTAATATTGGCCCTTGATTTTAAGATGCTCTAAAAAACCCTAATCCATCTTTAACTTATCTTTTCCTTTCTTTTCCATTTGGTTTCATTTTTATTTTTCTTTTTTCTTTTGTGTTTTCATTTCATTTTTCTTGCAGGTGGAGGAGCCATGGAGGAGGAGCTATGGAAACTTGTTTATTTCTTATGCATTTTTTTTTTGTGATATCCCTAAATCCAAACCCCCTTTTTTTTCATATTTTATTTTTATTTTTGTTGCGAGAGGGGTGAGGGGTCGGTGCCGCACACTGGGGGGTCGCGTGGGTGAGGCGTGGCGGGGTGCGCGTTGTGAGGGGGGGGCAAAGTGCGAGAGGCGTGGGGGTGGGGCACGAGCGGTGCACGAGGGGGCGGGGTTGGGGTTCGAGGCAAGGGCGCTGTAAGGTTTGGAGGGTCCGTGGGGGTTCGTGGAGGGGCGCGAGGTTTGGCGGGGTCTGCTGGGGCGGGGTTCTGGGGTCCGGGCTGGGGGGCGGGGGTTCGGGGAGGGACAGGGGATCCGGGGGCGCTGGGGGGGCGGGTTAGGGTTTGGGGCTGCAGGGGGTCGGCCCCCAATAGCACATCTGTGTTTTTTAATTATTTTTTTTTTATCTTTTTTTTTTTTTTTTTTTTATTTTAAAATATAAAACAAATGACCATATATATATGTATTCATTTTTTTTTGAATTTTTTTTTTTGAATCCCATATATATATATATATATATAATAAATATATATTATATAATAAGAATATTATATGCTGAAAAAAAAAGTATATATATATATTATTTTTATTTATTTTTGTTTATTCTAGAAAAATATAGTTATAAATAGGAAGCAAAAAATAAAAATAAAAATAAAGTAACTATATTAAATTTGTTTTCATTTCCTTGTTCAATACTAACAAACTTGCAGGCCAAAACTTAATTTTATTTTTATTTTAAATGATAATATAACCATTTAATTTATTTATTTTTATAAAACTCAATGAACACTAATTTTCCTTAAATGAACTAACTAATTGGTATTTTCAAAAAAATTTGCAATACTAACTAATTAAATATTTCAGATTTTCATGCAAGGAGATTACATTAAAAACATCCATGTATATTTTTTTTGTTAAATGCAAGACTAAGACATCTACAAGTTACCCAAAAGTCCGTGTGTTTGAACCACGGCTCTGATACCAAAATGTAATGCCATAATTTTTTTCAAATGCAAGCACACTAAATTTTCAGATTTTATATGTAATGCACAACTAAATATTTCAAGTTTTCAAGTGTATATTGCATAACTATATATTGTGCAGATTTCTAAACAAAACAACACCTTCCAACAAGAGACATTGAAGTAAAAAGTTCATGGTTTCATTTTGATCTCAAATGATAATATTACAAGATTTTAGCCACAATAAAAATAAAAACTTTCTTAGTAAAGACCAAAGTTTACAAGAAGCAATAAGTACAATAATGGTTATTTACAAGAGTGTATAGACTTGACAAGCCACATTTATTTACAAGGTGAAGGCAATGTCCTCCAAAGATGAGAAAGACCAAGATGGCAAGAGACTCTACTATCTCCAACTTGAGCTCCAACTCCAATACTCCTACAAGAATCCAAATCCAAGAGAACATTTACCACCCAACCAATAGGCATCATCACATGCCTTTCCATGGTTGGAAGTCATGCTAGCCTCCCCCAAGCCCATGGGAGAGAGGAACTAGCTTCCACAATGTGCACAAGTATAATGGGGATTTACACACAACAAGAAAAAACATAAGACCATTTAACCACTTACTACACATGAAAACAACAACATGAGGATAACAAGGTCAACCTCACAAGGGGGAAGAGAGGAAGTAGGATGCCCAAATCAAGGTGTCCAACCATAGGAGCACCAACAAAACATGTATACAAAACTCCTTATACCTCCTAATCATTCATCCTCCTTATTCCTCCTTTATGCTATAGAAATCCTTCTTGGGAGGATTTTCAAACCCAAAAGGGTTTCCTCACCAAGAATGGGGAAAGGTTCAAGCCATATGAACCTTTCTCCCACCTCAAACCATATGAGGGGATGAGAAGGGACCTTCATGGCTTGACCAACAACCATGAGGTTTGAGAGGGAAATCCCTCTCTCTTCCCCTACATTCTCCAAAAACCATCAATCCAAATGATGGTGGAGAGAAAAAAAAGAAACAACAAGAAAAAAATCAAACAACTACATTCATCATACACTTCACAACACATTATTTCACACACATTATTTCATTGATCAAGCATAGTTAACAAGATAACACAACTAAGAAGAAAAAAGGTTAAGTATCCTACCTCTATAATGCTTTCCAAGACTCTAAGCTTTTCCCTTTGTCCAAGCTCACCTCCAAGCTCCCAAAATTCTCCAAGTGCTCCAAAAAAATGAACCAAGAAGACCCATTCCTTCCACATGAGGAAGAATAAGAAGAGGAACCCAAAAGTTTCCTCACCAATGGGAAAGTGACAAGTGTCACCCCCTCTCCTCTCAAGAGTCAAAGATTCCAAAAACCAAATAAGTAAGAGTAAACTCACCTTTTATCCCTTATCACCCAAAATACCAAAAACTAAAATAAAACAAAGTGGAGCAACTTTTAACAATTTCACACAACCCAACCATCTTACATGGATGGTGACTAAAGAGGGCAAAATGGGAGGGAAACTCCCTCCAAACCTTGGAAATAGGCCCCCCTACCTATTAGGTAGGGTCCAAGGGCCCATTTTCTAAGGGAACCCCAAACTCAAAAGGGGTCCCTAAAAATGCCCAAAATAACCTAATTTCAGGTTTGGCATACTTGGGCACAAGGGTAGAGGGTGTGGGGTCCACCCAAGGTTCACATGTGGTCCCCAATCCCTTCTACCAACACACACACACTTTCCCAAACCAACACTTAACTTAAGATAAGATCATTAAACCCCTAAGCTAGTTTACTTAATAAAACACACCCTAAACCTAATTAATTTTACAAAACAATATTACATTACAATTGAGGGGTTCACCCATGGTGCCCAATTAAATACATCTAATCTAAGGCCTCAAACATTTAGCATGGTTAGGACTCAGCCCGTGGGCCGCTTGTGCACAATTGCGTAGCTGCCCTGAAACCCATGCTCTCCTATACCTATCACCTGCACACTCATTGCACACATTAACCACATCTGTCCAATATAATAAACATCATCTACACATCACAAATTCAATCTAACTTATAATGTCCTAACATTATTAAAAAATTGATAGTGCAATGCATACAATTATTCACATAGTTTTCCATGAATCACCACCAAATAAAATTGCAACGACATACACTTAGGTTAGCATGAAAATTATCATCATTAAATCCAGAACACTATATCATTAATCAAATCAACCACAAGAGACTAACATCTAACACATAAATCTATCATATAACCCTGTTAGTGTCATCAACATCATAAGAAATATATCAGGATACGAATCTAGTCCAATTGGCGCTACGCACCCAAAATGCCATAATGTCCATGAGGATAAAATATCATAGTAAAATGTCCAAATTCTATCGAGTCTCCATCAAAACATTTCTAGGAATAAAGGAACCAACGAGATAACCTGGAGCTATAAAAATTTGGGCACTACAAAATAAAACATGATTATTAAAACTCTAGGTATGATAGGGTTTAAGGTACCTCTAGTCTTCTAGATGGGTGACAATGTATATGGAAGCAAAATGAGAAATCCTCCTTCACAATGAGCTAGATGACCTTCAAATCTAGAGAACTCAACACGAAAAATGGATTAGTATATAGATGGGTGAGTTGCCTGACAATGTCAGTCCCTAAGAAGTGAGAGCTTCCTCAGATGGATGTCAACCCATGTTTTCGATAAAGAAAATATGAAATATTGATTGAGCAGATGAAGGAAGAAATAGAAACATCAATGCAATGAAGATAAAGTAAAATGTAGATCTGATCTAAGAAAATTAAAGCAAACTAGAACATGTGCATGTCGACGGTGACACAAGTGTCAAGAATGTAGTGCCCAGTTGACGGCAACTGGAGCAGATCAACTAGAATTCGAAAGAGACTAAGAGTGGCGAGGAATATGTAGATCTAAACTTTGAAGGCCTTGTAAATTAGTATTTCAAAAATGCATGTCACAAACACAACATCAAAGCAGTTTGAAAATTCCAAAATACTAATTAAATAAAACAAATTTATTATAAATAATTATATTTAAATAAATGTAAATATATATACCTATAACATATTCAATGATAACTAGAGCTGAAACAAAAATGTTCAAAAGCCTCCTCATAGTCAATATTTGCACTGAGAATTACAATTGTATTACGTATAACTATAAACAATTTACTATGAAATTGAATAAATAACAATAGTTAAAATTTCAGGTGACAAACAATAAAAGTAAGGTCAAGGTGATACCTATTATCTATAAGTTTTGAAATCATATTTAAAGATGAAACAATCCATTTTCAATAGCTTCTTCATAGTCGATATTCACATCTGCAGAGTTTGATGACGCATCAATTCTAGTCTCATTGTTAAGAAAATTTGTACGTGTAGCTACATTATTCACACATCTTATTTCAACAAGTAAATTCCAATGCATAATTGCTCTGTCGAAAGGAAAGGTGTCAAAGGAGTAGCATGAAACATAACACCTCATGCAACTTTTGAGATTTTTATCCAAACTATTTCTCAGTTTTGATTTTAAGCACGGAAAACCCTTTCATCCTCCACAGATCCCAAAATCATTGTTTGGCACAACTCATATAATCTAAAATATTCATTGATGTCTTCCTGTAACACACTACTTTGGTAGATTTTTCACCAGATCCTTGTCATAGCACCACTCTCGCTAGGTTCATGTAAAAATTTATACTGACTAATCATCGTTGTTACAAAATCATTTGATTGAGCCTTTATTAATTCAATATTCAGTATACCTTTGATTTCAATACCATTGACCTCTGACGTCTTGGTGAAATGATCCATTATTGTACCCATGGATTTATGAAAAAACTTACTTACAAAATTTGCACGACCACCTTCAGTATTCCAATAATTTGGATTCATCACACCCATAGCTTCAAGAATTTTATCTTTACTGAAATATTCTCTTATTTCGGATGCTAAGGATTGTGCATTTTTTTAATTTTTATTCGTGTATCAACTATAACAGAATCAAACAAAACACGTGTCATAGGAACTTCTTCTCTTTCTGATCTTGTAATATCTTGACGTTTATGCAAAATGTGTAGTGGTATCTCCCTCCCATTAAAATTGATACAGAGGTGATCATGGATATTAAATCTCAAATAATTATTGGGATTCTTAAGATCCAATAAAACTTTCTAGTTATCGAAAATAGGTGTATCAAAACTATCTAGGAAGTGTACAAGACATCAAGATTTTGACATACCCACTTTCTCATCCGTATAAAATCAAAAATATAGATTAATCTCTCTTGTGCATGCTTCATCAATGTATTGATCTCCTTCAACATTGGAATAATTCCAACCAATGTAAGAAATGTTTCCAAATCTATTAAATGAACAATAATTCCTTGGCCCTATCAACATCATGACAATATTTTTGTATGAAACCAACCAACGATATAAACTCCTCATGAATTTTGCATGTAGGCTCATTTAAAGAAATCCACCTTGTCTCAACATCCTTTAGAAGTTTTTTGCCATTTGTAATTCCAATTACAATTTTTGAAACTCAAGAAATCACTTTGGGTTACTTACCATATAGGAATGCGTTTTCTATTAGGGTCTTCTACTTTTGCAACATTTTCAAAGTTGTTAACTATTTTATATGCTAGATTGATTATGTGAGCCATACAATGAATTGCTATCATATAAGGTGCTATTTTTGTTTGTAATCGAACACAGCTCTCAGTTTTTGACCTTGTATTAATGATGCACCATCTCGCACTAAAGCATACCAACTTCATAGTAATTTCATAATCATTCATGCTAGAAATATCTTTCAAATGAGAAACAACTATTTTATATAGGTTTTCGGCATTGCAATTTTCAACCATTTTTTGTACACCCAGCAGATGTGGTGTCCTTATATGATTTTCTAAAGTATAAATGTGGATACATACCCATGCGGTGTTGTCAACTGCTATCACTTCATCAATTGATAGAGAGATAAAATTTACATTTTTTACACTCTCTTTCAAATCTTCCTTCTCTATCATTGCAAGGAATTTAGCCATTTCCCATGCACTGTTGTCTAACCAATGAGACTGAGGAACGTTGTGCATTCCATTATATTGATACAAAACTTTAAAATCAAGGAAATATGAAATCATTTTTTCCTTTCTTAAGGATGTGGAATAAAGTAGAGAATTGTATGATTTTAGCATGCAAATTTGATTGATTCATCTTACCAATTTGTGATGTGATCGTTCCGCCATTTTCCACAAGATGTCTGCGTCTTTTCTATTGTGCTTCATACTCTAATGCATATTTAACATGCATGCATTCTTTTTCATTTTCTAACCATCCTCCTCGTTATAGTCAAATATTGTTTTCCACAATGTTTCTCAATTGTGTTCAGCTTTAGTTGCATTTTTTGTTGCTTTCCCAATTTTCACTTACATATTGTACATGCACATTTAGATGGGATATCTTCTAAATTAGTTGGTTGTATAGGTTCGATAAAAGGGAATTGGTAACCATCTTGAACTTGTATGTCCTCCCAAGTGTCCACATATTCTTGTTTGTTTTCAAAGTTTTACTTTTACGAGTAGAATTTTGAGGAATATCACAATCATCTAGTTTCCTCTTTCGTGAACCAGAATTTGCATTTGATTTTTGTGTTACATTTTTCTAAGTATTTTTATTTGATATATCTTGATGCACTCCTGGTTGCACCTCAACAAGAATATCTTCAAGCTCTGGCATCTCAACAAGAATATCTTTAAGCTCTGACATCTCAACAGGAAAATCTTTAAGCTCTGGCATGGTATCATCATAGGTATCATTTTGTTGATATTGTATTGAATCCAAGTCCACTTCAATAATACCTTCCACATATTTTGTACTCTAATTGATTCCAGTGGAAGATGTATGGGTGCTCATGCTTGGTGGTAGTGGTATTTGTAGTAGAAGAGTTTCCTAAATACTTAAACAGGGACTTACGAGATTTTTTTGTTACCTTTTGGGTCTTGTGAGCACCATCAATTTCCATGTCTATGAGTGGATAATTTAAACCCTTGTCGTGTGTCACTCAAAAATTTGGTATGCATCAACAACCCCTCTAGTCATCAGTCTAAAAACCTTTCCTATCGCATGAAAACAACCCCTCTTGATACCCGTCTACAACTAGTTTTTTTGCCTATATCCAAACCTCTTGTGTCATGTTTTATCAATATCCTCTTCCCGTATGCGTTAGTGACCCCCTCTTTTCACTCACCAAAAACACTCCTTGACGCGTGTCAACAATACCCCCATGTCGCGCATCAATGAAATTGATTCTTACGTATCAACAACCTTAATTGATGCACATCAATGAAATTTTATTGTCACCCATATGGAATCTCATGGCGTGCACCAACAACACAAGATTTTTGTGCATCAACAACCTCATGTCGTGTGTCAACAACATGTCCTAAAGTTCACATTACTTGATATGTGGTACCTCAAGTAAGCTAGTAATAAGTTACTAGTATGTTGTCGATTACTTGATATATCGATACCTCGGTCACTAGTATATTGTTGATATATGTCCTAAAATTCACGATACTTGACATACCGGTACCTCAGCCAATAAGGAGTAGTTTGCAATGGTAGGTGAATCCGACCCCTAAAAACATTATCTGGAAATTTTAGGTGAACATGACACCGGCCTGCTCAAAAAAATCACCTTTTGATTTTGCTAAAATGGAATATTCACCAAATTATGAATATTTTCCACTAAAAAAAGCCTTGATTGGTTATATATACTCCACCTTCATGAATTCAAAATAGGATTTCATAGCTACAGATTGTGAAAAAATTACAAAATTTTAAAACACAAAATCATACTACCCGATATCCAAAAAATGCTACTAAAGATTTATAATCTACGCCCATCCTAAAAAAAATTGTAAAAAATAATTGAAATCCTATTTCAACCACATAATTATCATTTTCCACCTCAAATTTCCATCGTTTCCCATAATTAAGAATTTTAAGACCGAGATAAGTTGAATTGATTGTTAAAAAGGAGATAGCTTATACTCTTTTCAAATAAACATATTATCCCAACTTCATCATGTATCCTCTACCTATTTTACCTATTCCCTAACCTTTTAGTTACCCAAATCCTGAACCATTAAAGTATTTGATGGTTTGGAAGGATTTATCTTTTATCTTAAGCATGTGTACCCATATTCTTCATGAATAATTGTCAACAAAGTGTTAGAAGCATCTTTATCTCGTGATATGTTTATCTCATCTTACCATAAATATTGGTATGAAATAGGTTCAAATTTCATGTGGCTCTATGTGGATTCTTAGGAAAACTTGATCGATGTTTCTTCCTATTATACAACTAGTGTATATATCTATTTACCTCTTTAACTATGAAAAACCTCAAACCATATACTTCTCGGTGAGTGAGATTAAGTACACAAATCTTAAATGCCTATATCTATGGTGCCAAAATTCCTATAATTTGTGTCCTTAGAAATGAAACATTCATTGTTACATGGAAAAATATTCTACCTAAAATATTTAATGGACACACATGTAATAATTTGGGAATTTCTATCTTTGTCATGAATGAGGCACATCTTCTTCCCTCTTGTGTAGTCAAATTAAACTATGATATTGTGTTCCAATATTATTTTTTGATGAAAAAGATCTTATATTATATTAATGCAATAAGATACAAGATAAATTTCAACAAAAAAGTGGGTGGTATGAGAGCACACCCCAAAACCATGAACAAACTAGGCCAAGCCTAGAACAACAAAATTCAAACTAGGTCGAGCCTAGGAAAGTACAACAAAAAAAAAAGCATCATTCCTGACAAAAACAAAGGCAAATTCAAGCAGCAACTGCAAACATGCCCGAGGCGGGTGGATCCTTATCATCCGGCCACCCCAAACCAGGTAGATCTTTGCTAGTGTCTGGAATCTCCCAACCAACAACAAGCTCTTCCTTAGGGTCTGCTTCCTCATGCGTAGGAATGGTGAGGCTGAGATGTGGGAATTTTCCAGATGATGGCAGGGGTGGCGGCGGTTGCCAAGTGGCTTGGTGTGAAGTGATGGTAGGAGGAGAACCCCAGCCCTACTGGTGAGCTAATGAATGTGGCAAAACCCCACCCATGCTACCGAGGTGGCGAGCCTCAAACTTTTTGGCGAGCTGAGGAGTGTGGCGGTGAGCCTGGACCACAACGGTGTACATGTGAATGACTATGTCGATGACTCGGTCCTAGAGAGTGGTGCATGTGACTGAAGGCATGGCAGTGGGATATGATGTGTCAACCTCCATGAGCTGAAGGTGAGGAGCACCTGGTGGGAGATGGAGGCACTTATGCAACATTGCACGGGGCTTCCCCCAATGTTGTGGCAGATTTTGGAGGTGTTCCACCTCCATTGCCACCTTCTTTGCTTGGACTTTAATCTATAGAAGCACATTGGAGATCACCATAGATTTATTATAAATCGAGAAAGATTGATCAACTGCAAAATTAATAAAAAAAAATATTTCTTTTTCCATATCCAAAATAAAATCTCCCCTTTGAAAACATGCCAAATTTGGGTGAACATAGGTAGAAGTTTGGGATTATCTCCCAAGAGGATATGCTACCAAGTGAAACAATGGGGCCGTGAGGGAAAGAAAAAAGTATGGATCTAGTTCCAGGCAATTTGAGCTTTGGGACAGAACCAGAAGACATGCAAAAGTGTTTCTAGATGCCCAGAGAAGGGGCATTTTGGAGATGGAATCTGAATTTGAACAAGACAGGCCCGATAGGAAGGTCGTGGTGTAGAAAACACCAAAGAAAGTGAGCAATTTTGGTCTCCACACATATGGTCCAAAAGCTGTCTCAAAGCTATCACCCTGTAGACATAGTTTGTGAATTCCTAATGAGTATTAAGTTTTTCCACCATGTATAAATGGGGTGAGAACCATTGATAGCCTTAGTTGGCTTTATAGTTACAGAAAGGAGTATCAACATACCACTTCTAATTTTTCCACCAAGGGCAAGAAGATTGTATAACAATCTTATATTGCATGTGATCAAGAACCAAATTGATCATAGTATTGAAAGTATCTTGATCTTGGTTAGAAATCAAACAGAGATTTAAAATCTGGCCAAGATAACCAAGATTGTGTGTTCTTGTAGAATAATTCCTTGATGGTGTGAATTCTCGCACTTGAAGAATTTGAGCGCGAGATTCCTGGGACCTCTATTAAGCATTGATCTTGGGATTGAAAAATCGGCAACCACCAGAGAGATTGCTAGTTAAGAGATAACCCATTACAAAATCCATCCCATTTCCATAAAATCTAGGGTTTGACACATTCCCACGCTTTCTAGATACTTTTAAGCACAAAAGTGCCAACAATTTTGATAGGCACAGGGGTGATGAGAAAATTGACAAACCCTAAGCCTTTCCATGTAGGGCGGCCATAAGGAGAGCCTTCCTTGATGTCATGTTGTATGAGAACTTTCCAATCTTCTTGGTTAGTTATGCTTCTGATAATCCACTTAGCATGGAGATTTTTCCCTTAGCGTTGAATGTGAATAAGCCCAACGCCTCCAGAGTTGTGAGGCAGACAAAATATATCCCAAGCTACTCGATGAAAACCTTTTCCAAAAGAGGCATTAGCCCATAGGAAATATTTGAGTAGATTTTCCATATTTTGGATGGAGGACTTGGAAGGAACCCATCAATATGAGTAGTAGACATTGGTAGAAGCTATACCTTTAGAGAAAATTTAGAATTTTTCAGCCAGAGATAGAGGCCTAGTAAGTCAAGTATTAGAATTTTTGCCACCCATTGAATGACATAATGCCATAGATCAGTAGGGGAGGCTTGAAAAGAAAAAGGAATACCTAGAAATTTGAAAATCTCACCATGCTATAGAATTTTCCAATCAAATTTGGTAATCCATTCCAGTAGCAGAAGGAAAGATTGCACTGTAACATTAATTTTTCGTCATTGAATAGATGAGCCAAAAGTTAGGCAGAAAGTATCCAAGCATTGCAAATGTTTTCTCATCCTCGATAAGCATAAGGAAGGAATCATTTGTAAAATTCCCATTGAGGAGTTGAGAATTGGGCTCATCAGGTAGCGAGATTCCATGCACAAGACCTTGTGCTTTGGCATGGGCTAAGAGATAACCAAATCCTTCGGTCAAAGCACATAAAGTGCAAGGGCAAGAGGAGAGCCTTGCTTGATAGACCAAAATAGATCAAATGGCTCGAGCTAAGGCCATTGATAGAAATTTGAGCAGATGCATCTACAAAGAGCATATTGATAGTTTGAATAAAAATGGATCCAAAGCTAATGGTCGAATCATGACGAGGATGAAAGGCCATTCAATCTAATCATAAGCCTTCTCAAATTCAATCTTGATAAACATGGCGGCCTGATGAGATCTATGAGCCCATTCCATGCCTTCCCAAACCACGATGATGTTATCCAGGATGAAATGCCCCTATATGAATTCGGTTTGCTCTGGTTGAATAATAACATGTGGAATATTATGTAATCACAGAGAACTAACACTTTGGAAATGATTTTTTAGGAGACATTCAGCAACATAATCAGCCTCCAACAAGTGATTTTCTTGGGATCTCCTTGCTTAGGTATAAATTTAATGTTCTCCTATTAACACATGGCCCTAGGAGTGGTTTTGAAAACCTTCAAGATAAACACGAAAAGGTGTTACCCGATAGAATCCCAGAGAGTTTTATAGAATTCATAAGGGAATCCATTGTAGCCCGGTGCTTTATCATTAGCCATTTACATAGTGGCTTCATGGAGGTATTCAATGGTGAGCATTCTTTTGCAAATCACCTTCTAAGTCTCTAAAAGCTTGTGTGGCACAACCCCAAACATTGGTCAAGAGTGGCTCGACGAGCTGTGGAGGGTGGCTGAGCTTGAAAGATGAGCTTGTAATGTTACACAAAGGCTTGCAACATAAGTTGTGGGTCAGTAATTCGAGCTCCGTTGTCCATGATAGCTCAAATCTATTGAGAAGGATTTTTGGCTCGAAGAGAAAGAAATAATTCTTTCAAGACCCAATCTCAATCTTGAGCCAATGCATTCAAGCCCGGATCTGAGTGCCTCTGGCATTATAGTTTTCTACAATTTGGATTTGATGCCGGAGTGTTACAACTTGTAGTTCAAAGAGTCGAGAAGGATCATCTTGAAGCGCCATTGTCGCAGGCCGAGAGCCGAGGTGTTAGCAGTGTATGAGTGGAGCCAAATTTTTGCTAGTTGGCGGTCGTAGATTCTAAGAAATCTAGAAGTCCAAGTCAGCGGATCTTCCCACCATGTAACTACTAGGTCGCATAGGTGGATAAAATTGATGATAGTGACTGGGTCATGGAATTAAATTCTAAATTTTCATGATATGATTGATAGTGGGGCCATGTTGGATCAAGGTCGTATTAAGAAAGAATTGACCTTTATGATAAAATGGGTGCGCATCATGCCAACATATACAAAATCATATAGGGGAGTGGTCCGAAAGGACAAAGTCAGGCATAACCTCCACTAGAATGGAATAAATGATATCAAACTCAAAATCATTTTGAGTTGATAACATGGCCTTGTCAAGCCATTTAAGGATGTGATATGTCCCTCCACAAAGATTGGACCATGTGTACCAAGTTGTAGAGGTGGGAAAGCAAGATGTGTTAGGATCAAAGAATCCAAATTTATTTCACATGAAGTACCATGCTTCCCTTTCACCAAGTTTCCACCTCATAGGCAGGTGGCCACATTTATCATTCGGGGACTCAACCATATTAAAATCTCCACTTATTACCTAGTAGGCATCGGGAATGGAGTTGGCTATCCACCACCACAGATCATCCCTTTTGGCCGCATCATTTGAGGCGTAAATATTAATAAGCCCAAAAGGCAGCCCTCAATATTAAAGAGGACCCAAATGACACGTTTGGTGGGGTCAATTCCATGGTCAATAAGTAAGGGAAAAAGGCAAAATTAATCCCCCATGCCTTACTTCATGATTTCTATAGAAATCCAATTTGTCAAGCCAAATGGATTTGCATACCATCTCAACTGAAAACCTGTAATTTTAACTTCCTACAAAAAAAATCCATATTTACACATCGTTGTTAAGTTTCATGCGCCACATACTTACGACAAGATTCTGTGAGACCCATAACATTCCAAGATAAATAATTCATGGGAAATGTTGGTCAAGATCCATATCCCCATCCTCCAAGCCCTCAAGGGAATCATATTGATTATGCAACAATCGAGCAACATTATGTTTTTAAAAATCATGCAGATCAATTTTTTTGTTTGTCGTACTCAATGTTGTATTCCGCTTCATGGAATCCACATTGTGTGTTGGGATATGGTCCGAGAGATGCAAGGTGGACTTCTGGGGTCATTTGGAAGGCCCTTGTGAGTTTCTTGACAACATTAGAGGAACTAAATGTGAGATGGGGACGTGAGAAATAGAATTTTTCTGGTCCATGAGAACCAAAACCGCAAGAGGTGTGCTTTGGAGTACTTTGGTAATGGGGTAGCCAAAATGGCAGCAACAACTGGTTCCTTAGCAAAGTAGAAGTTGGTTCCTTTAGCAGTTGTAGGCTCCTTAGCCGGAGTATTGTGAGAATGTTCCTTAACAGCTAGTTCTCGATGGCCATGGGAGCCAAAGGCTTTAGATTTTTGGGATTTTTTCTTGTTTCGCCAGCCCCAGAAACTTTCCAACCTTCCTCTGTTGGAGTTTGGTGCTCGAGAGCTATTTTTTCCATAGGGCAGTTACGGGGGACATGAAGCAGATAATCCCCGATATTGTCATTAGATGCTTGACAATGGAAGCAAGTGTTGGGTAGATTGATATACATGACCTGCTAGGAGTAGCGTTTATCACCCATTTGAATATCCACAAATTATTTGAGGTCTTGTGAGAGATCAATCTCAACACATACTCGCTTCTGGGGATGAGCATGGTAAAACTTATCGGCTTCCAGGCATACTACCCGCCCAAGCAAAGTAGAAATTTGTGGCAGAAAAATGAATGCATGACAAAGGAAGACCAAGAAATTCAATCCAAACAGGCACTTTAAGGGTGGTATACTTAGATACCACAAAGTCCTTGTGTTAGGGTGTTAACACAAGTAGCGAGTTACGGACATACCAAGTGGCTTGCTTAGCCAAAATATTGGGCGCATTAGCAAGGTCAGAGAAATGAAAAAGAAAGAAACCCTTGGTCATGTTTTGAACACTATCCAAACGGACCCCATGAGGGTTCTAGACTGTGTTAGCCTAGGATTTAAGCATGCTTTCAGAGGGGATTCAACCCACAAAATACCCAATGAGGCAAAAATATTCTAACCATTGACAAGCAACATTAAATTCAAGAATGGGCAGAACTACATTCGAGAGGAGAGAGATTACCTCATGAAAAACCTTTGGGATGAATTTCTGGGGTACTTCACCGACGGTGCCATTGCTTGCTCCACTATCTCTTGTCGCGGTTGAAACAATCGGGTTCAAGATGGCAAGGTCATTATATAGGGGATGCCCAGAGTGTGAAAAACCCTAGGAGATACTATAGCAATAAATTATTGTAGAGCCCGAAAAGGACACGGTATGATGGTTAGAGGGAGGAAACCATATAAGATCCAACTCTAATTTTGCACCGTGAGTTGCAAAGCGTTTTTCCAAGAAATAACTAAGAAAATTTGTTTTCATGCTCCAATATCTAATTTACTAATAGTATACTTTAGGAAAGTCTTGGGACATATATAAAATTTTTACTTTGTATTCTTTGGTTTCAAGAGGAAACTTAATAATCCTAGTTCCCTAAATCTTGTAAGAAGTATCATCACCCAAGGAAACTATTTCTTTTTATGTGAGATGGATTAAGTGTGGAGAACCAATCCATTCATCATGTCATGTGCCTAGTTACGCCTAAATATACTTACCAAATGGATCTTTATGCGGATGATCCATCTATTATTTCTACAATTTATAAGTGATCCACATTGGAGTGATCATCTTCCTAATTAACAATGTTTCTATAGTGTTGTTTCTTTTTTGTCTATTTTTTTCCATTTTTTTCCATGGGATTTTGTTGTTAAAAAGATTGTTATTATTTGAGGATTGTTGTTGTTGGTTGGGTTTGAAATTAGAATACTTGTTGGTCAACCCATTGAACTAAAATTTATTTATAGCATTTCTTTTATTACAAATAGAACATGGATTTTTTATTTCTAAATTCTTGCACATTCCGATTCAATCCTTGCTTCTTATTGAACTTATATTTTTCTTCCCCTTGTGATTTGAAGCAAGTGCATATTTTTCATCATTTTTTCATGTTGCATTAATTGCTATTGTTGTAACAAGTAAATCAACTTTTCAAAGGGTGTTTTCTTCTATGTGACATTGATTGTGGTCACAAACACCTTGTATGAGGGTGATAGACCTCTTATAGTAATGGGTATGAGAGATTCATCTTACACTCCTTTGATTCTAATCAATGTTACAATTACTAATAAAAATCTTATAAGGATTTAAACATTAAACTATGAAACTGACTTATAAATGGATAATTTTATTCTAATTATTTTCCTCAAAGATAAAATGGAGCTTATCCCACATTGATTTGGAATAGTTACTATCTCTTACGTGTGGTTGTACCTCATCTATAACTTTGAACATGATTATTATATTTTGTTTTTTGTTTTTCTTTTCATATTTTCATTTTTTTTTATCTTCATTACCATGATTGATAAAGGATCCATTCATAATAGAATACATATCTTCATACTCAACATAATTCTTCACTTTTTTTCCATACAAACATAATTGACTCCACAAAGTAATTGTGAGTCTAGCAGAGAAAAGAATTCTAGACCATTTTCCATCATGTAAAAGCGTGATATGGATTGGTGACTTATAACTCCAAAAAACTTCCCTCTATACACCATCGGATAGATATACCAAACCTCTTGATACATGCACCCTCCTTATATACTTGTCGGTACATGGAAGATGCTCATCCTCTCAATATATGTAGTTGTACATGAGAGATACATTAACATGTTTGATATTAGAGTGGTATGTGGTATAAACAATATTTGAAATGGATCCATTTTATCAATGATACCTACTCATAATAATATACTTTTACATGGGTGAAAATTCCTTCTATACTCAGATTATTCCAATTTTAATATTTATGTCTACCGATCATGGTGGGGTAACGAAGGGAATAAATGTGAGTGTAATGTTCTCATTACTCCTTAATAGTTGATAGGGATGATGCCACAAAACATATTGTTTTACTTATATTATGAATACAATCTAGTACATCAACATGATAACTTTACTCGTAAGCACAATCTAGAGGCGTGGCTAATACCAAATGCTAAAAAGAGATCAAAATATCTTGTGAGTGTGTTTCGAGAACCAATTTCTAATTTTACGCTTTTGGGGTATAAAACAATTTGCATTTGATATGGAAAATTGAAATTAGTAAAAAATGTAGTACACACCCCCTAGTAAGGAAAAATATAATTTTGTTTTATTAAAAAAAATGTTTAGGCGATTGTGCCTATGTGCCCCCCAAAATCAAAATTTTGCAACAAAAATATTCCCTTTTAGTTTTATATTTTTTTCAATAAAAGTGATATTTTCCCCTATTTTGCATGCTTAGTTTTGCAAAACAATTGTTGTAAAAGATCCCCATTTTGTTTGGAAAACATAAATACCCATGTTTTGTTTTAATAAAAATGCCCCCTTTTAAAAATTTAAGAAAAAAATAGGGGTTGGGGTTGAACCCCAAACCTTTCTTACTATTTACTTGGTCATCCTTTAGCTTTAAAACTATATGTGAACATGTTATTTACAGTTAATAAAGGCCAAGGTTGTGTTTAAAATAAGGATGATAGGGGTGGGAGTCAAACTCCCAACCTACTTATTTGTAATGCCTTATCAAACCCCAAATAGTGGAGAGAGACAAACTTGTAACTTGAAATATGATAAAATTAATTTATATTAATACGATCTTTTCTAAGAATTATGTTTTCAAAAAAACACTTTTCCACTTATGAGTGTATGATTGGGCTTGAAACTGATAATTAGGGTTTCTTGGACCTTTGATGTTGACAAAAATTTAGTTATGCCTTTGCATTGACTTTTCCATAGCTTGGGATCTTCCTTGCAAATTGTTGCCACAACTTTAGTGTTTACAAGGCCTAAAGGTTTGCATTTTGACGGTGCGGCTGATTTTGAAATGTGTTGATGGGGTTAAGTTAGGTCAAGATGAGCAATGACATTAGTGTGGAGTTGATTTGGATCTAGTGTAAGGGGCATGGCTCAGGTTGTTAAAGAATCTTAGGTGAGGTGATAAAGTGTCATTATAGTCATCTCAATGTATGGGATGAGATCATAGGAGCTCAAAATATGGATGCGGTGTGGTGATCGATAACTCGTAAGGTTGATATCGTGTGATCAAGTAAGTAGCTCAAGCTAAAAATTTAGATTATATCTCACTCGATTGAATCATCTCGAGCAAAGGAGAAATTGATTGAACTTGGGCTCAATGCAATGAGATCATTGGTGAAGTGATGATCTT
This sequence comes from Taxus wallichiana var. yunnanensis, assembly GCA_018340775.1. NCBI lineage: Eukaryota > Viridiplantae > Streptophyta > Pinopsida > Cupressales > Taxaceae > Taxus > Taxus wallichiana. The sequence goes on along the minus strand of CM031240.1, from coordinate 346,141,275 downwards.
GCTCGAGATGAGCTAAGGTACAAATATAATAGGGTTCCTCCTTTAATGACCTCCAAAGTAAACAAAAACTATAACAAATTGTAATCACTTAACTCGGATATGCAATCTCCAAATGCTTCCTCTTTAATAAAACCTAAATGGGATTTGGAGTGGGGAGTGTTTGGTGTTCTTCCTCAAATGACAACCTAATTTTTTCCCACTTTTCAATTTTGTTTAATATGTAATACAATAGAAGATTTTTGTTTTTGATGACACCTTCTTCCTTCTCATTTCCTCTCTCCCTCTCTTTCCTCACTTGATTAGATGTTTGCAAAATAAATCTCTAATACAAAATGTTGTATAACCAAAAATTAGAGTGCAATAAATGAAATTTGATCATTGTCTTAATAAAATATAATTTATGTTATTTATAGATACTAAACATTTACTTTTAAATTGTAAATGTCACCCGATTAGGATTAACAATAATGTTAGAATCGGCCCTATATAAAGTGACATGATTACACAATAGTTAAGTCACTTGTCATGGTTTAATCTCATCCTAATCATAACTATAGAGAACTAGTTACACACTACTTGTAATAACACTTTAATCTTTTGCTTTATTAGCAACAATGCTAAATTAATAATACAATAAACTAATTTTATCAACTCCTAGATTGGATACCTTATAATTCTTTCATTCATAGGAACACAATATAACAAATGTGTATTTACTATTATAGGTTGTGGCTATTTGTAACGTAGATCAAATCATAAATATACAAATATAAAGAGAACACATGTTTGTACTGTGTGTGTGTGTGTGTGTGTGTGTGTGTGCGTGCATGCATGCGTGTGTGTGCATGTGTGTGTATGTGTGCACGCATGTATGCGCGCATGTGTGTGGGTGTGGGGGTGTGCTTGCACATGTGTGTTATGTGGTGCATATGTGGCATATATGTGTATTGTAACAGAGTTCATCCGTGGAGTAATGTGTATCTAGAGTGGAAGATAAATATGTCTCGTAGAGAGAAAGTATCAACACAAAAATATAATTTTATTAATCTTTATGCCTCAAAGGGAATTACAAATATAATATTGCCTTGGGACCTAAAATGGATTACAAGTTACTATGTGTGAAATATGTACTAACCAATGTACTAAACAATAGATCTATTTTTTCTTTTCCTTGACAAAAATAGAGCATTATGATGTTGCATAAATGGATTTTTCCATTTACCAATGCCACCCATAACTAACGTAGAAATCTTATTGATCCTACACATGTGGAAATAGTAAGAACCATCTATTGATGATGAGTGGGTTATGAGAACAAATTTGTGAGTGAAAGGAGCAACAACCCACTCAACATCGTAACTCACATGAAAATTTGCAACAAAGGTAGTTAGATCCAAACAACCTAGGCCCTCTCTAGGTCTACAATCAATGCTTCTTCATGACTCGTAAGAGCTGAGATTTTTCGTTATTCCTCTTATTCCAATAATGCAAGATTGAAGAATGTGACTTTCTTGAGCTAGGCAAAGGAAAGAGATGGAAACATAAATTATCTCATTTTTATAAGGCTTACTTTCCATTTCATAGATTTTAGACTTTTATGTGGCTTCAAAACCTAAACATTTCCTATAAATAGAAATTTGATTATTTCAACATAATATTGTAACTTGTCTCCTTCTTTATCCGATCCTACTTGGTATTGTGAGTGTGTGTGGTTTCCATCTTGAGCTAAAAACTTACAAAAGAAGTAAGATGATAGATCAAATATTCACCATTCAATAACTGACACCTAACAATATTGAGGCCTACATAGAGATGATTCAAACTTTACTAATTTAGATTTCCACAATGCACTTCATACAAGTGTATCATTGATAGAAATGAAATAGACAAGTACTACTCAAATCTGAAAATTAAAATATGAATACTAACATGGAGAGGACAATTGTTGGGGTAATAATATCAAGTGGGGATACCTTTGGGTGGACCACCACTTCACAACCTCTTTATTTTAAATTTTGTTTAATAAACTTTATTATGTTGGTCTTCCATGGTTTAGAGTGAAACGATGTGACCGATTCACCCATCCTATATATATAGGATGATCCCTCATGAGATTGGTAGTATGTTATAATCATATTGTTATGATCATTTGTATTGAAATTGTGAGAAAATATTTTACAATTATCTCTATGAGACCAAGGAGTGAAGTGGAAGTGCTAGGTAAAATTTTATGTGAAATTATTAATATAGGAAGTGTTTTATTTCAATGGGGTTTTTTCTTCGACCTCTATAATTCTCGTGTTCTGTCTCATTTACTTTCTATTATTTACTTTCAGTTCTTTTTATTACATTCGTAATATGCAAATATAAAATATCTTAATCTATGTTTAATTTAACTGCACAACATAATCTATAATCTTCATAAATTATATTGTGGATTTATAATTTGTTAATTATTCATTCCCATTAATTCCCTAACATGGTATCAGAGTTGGTGATTATGCTTGTGCTAGAGATAGATCTGGATGTTTTTATTTGCAGGAGTAAAGAACTTGAATTTTTTTGAATATGTGAAACCCTAGTTGTTCCGTCGTCGACTTCAAGTTAATCAGGTTCAAATTTTCAATTTTCAATTTTCGTCAAATTAATGTGAATATTGGATGCTTAGATCTTGTTTGTGTATTTTTTTGCATAAATCTATGTTTATTCTCCTTCGCGACCTTTTTTCCTTGTTCTTGGATCTTCGTAGTCATCTATAGTTTTTTAAAAAAATTGCACTCTTTATAGCCATTAAAATAGTTATTTGAATAGTTTTTGTTTTTGTTTAGTGGCCTACTTTGACTTTTTGGGGCGGATCTTAATTTTTGTTTAAATTTATCTTATTCTAGAATTTTTAATTCTGTAGCTTGTTTTTCATTTAAAGTGTGTCGGACTTATGACACTTGTCCTCGCCGACTAGGGTGGACCATGCACCACGTTTTTTCTTTTTTTTTTTTTGCAAAGGGAGGAGTGGACTGAATTTTATTTTATTTTGGATTATTCCAAGGACTTCACGTCCATCCAGAGTCATGTCTCAAAACTTGGCGAGTCTGCCAAGTTTCCTCCTTTGGTTATTAAATCTTCGCTAAGAGGTGCTTGTTAATTAGTCTCTTCCTTTCGCTTTTTTCTCCTATTTCAAACCCAAAATATTTTAATCTATGGTTTATTCCACAGACTTCATGTCCCCTGAGCAGATCTACATTAAAATTTTCAAGAAATCCAACACGTATCATAGTAGAGTGTGTTGATTTAAAATGTGTGTCATTTCCTACTTCTACTACATGTCCTTATGTTTTGTTTTTTGCAGGTCCTAAGAACTCGCTCGAGCTCGGTTAGCTAGTTTACGAGCTCGCTCTTGCGATTTATTTTTATCAAATTATTTAATAGCTCACCGAGCTAATCCTTTGTCACTCATCCTACCCTCGCTCCGGATCCGTAAGTTTATTAACTATGGTTTATTTCAGGTGTTTCAATTCCGTCATGGAAATCTTGTTTAGAGAATGCCAAAAAAGTAATGTGTGTCTCTCTTAGCCATTGGATTCATGTCAAGTGGCATCTACCTATTCCTCTACTTGTTTTTATTAATTTAATCTATTTTCTAATTTTTTTAATATATGTCGAGTTGTGCTTGTTGTGTTCCAAGTTGTAGCTCTTCCTCGACTCTGTTTGGCTTTCCCAGTGAGGAATTATTTTTAGTTAAATTTTTGATTCAATCTATTTTATGAATATTGTGAGTTCTTGTTTGTGTGTTTATTATTATTAAAAATGGTTAGTAATGCTAGTTTTTTAATGGATAAATCTCATTTATTAAATGGAACTAATTACATTATTTGGAGAGTTAGGTTAACGTTTGTTTCATGGCTAGAAAACTATGGGATCTTATAATTGGTGTGGAAAAATGACCCACCGGAAGACATGCAAATCCTGAAAACCTTAGCTCCTTCTCTCAAAGATCGCAGGAAGCTCTATCCATCCTATTGCAAAGCATAAAAGATGAATTTTTAATGCATATAGGTCATATGGATTCTCCTACTGATGCATGGAAACAATTAGAAACTATGCATGAAGGCAGTCACTTGTCTAAAATAATTAAGCTAATTATGGAATTGTTTACAACTCCCATGAAGGGGGATGAGAAAATTATTAATTACTTGGCTAAAATTAAAAACATTAAAGCTCAATTAGATGGCTGTAATTGTGAATTATTTTAGGATAAACTTCTATATTTTATCATTCAAATTAATATTCATGAAAATTTTAGGAACTATATCTCCATTCTTAACTCTAAATATCATAATGAGAATGATTTGCCTAATTTGGATACTTTTTCTTCTCTTTTAATTCAAGAAGAACATGTAATGGAGAATTTTGATTCAAAAGAGATTGCCTCTCAAGCATTTTTCTCTCATAATCATAAACCTTCTCAAAATAGGAATAATATCAATCCTAATCAGAAATCTAATATCAGATCAAAATTTAAACCTAATCCTAAATCTAATTTTGTTAGAAATAGTTAGAATTTTAAAGTGAAATTCAATGACACATGTAACAAATGTGAAAAATTTGGTCATAAAGAATCTGATTGTCGTGTAAAAAATAAAAAATTTGTTAAAAATAGTAAATTTTAATCCAATAGTCGGAAGAAAGATCAAAAGAAAAATCATGCAAATAATTTTGAGCATTCTATTGCCCTATATACGCTCTCTCTACCTCAAATGAAAATGAATGGATCCTAGATAGTGGTGCCTCTATACACATGACTTATATTTTTAGTATCCTCTCAGATATTATAAAATGTGAGGAAAATATATATCTAGGAGATAATTCCATCATTAGATCTATAAGTTGTGGAAATGTTAAACTGAAAAATGGAATAATTAGGAATGTCTTGTATGTTCCTCAATTGAAAAAGAATTTTTATCTTGCTCTCAGTTAACTAAAGAAAAAAATTACGTTGTCTTTGTTGTAAGATAAATGGTATGTAAAAGATGATCTCAATAATGTTATTACATCTAGTATAGAGAAAATGGTTTATATATTTTTAATGGATTTGTTTCTGAATCTTGCTTTTCTTCTTCATCTAGAAATGATCTTCAACTTTGGCATGAAATATTAGGACATGTGAATTTCAGAATTTTGTATGAAATGTCTCACCTAAATCTTGTAGTTGGTCTCCCTAAGATGAAATCGAACATGAAACAATTGAAATTTGTTTGTGGTAAGAAAAATGTTGAACCATTTCACAAACATCATGATCCAAATTCTTCTCATTTATTAGAGTTGATTCACAATGATGTGAGAGGTCCACTTGAAGTTCCTTCTCTCAATGGAGCTTTGTATGTTGTATGTTTTATTGATGATTTCTCTAGGATGACCTGGTCTTATTTTATTAAGAAAAATTTTGATGTCTTGTCTAAATTTCAAGAATTCAAAGCCTTAGTTGAAAATGTTTCTAATCTGAAAATAAAAAGAATTATACCAAATAATGGAGGTGAGTATGTTAGCAAAACATTTGATGAGTTTTGTGTGCCATGTGAGATTGAAATAGAGTTGACAACTCCCTATTCTCCAAAGCAAAATGGCATTGTAGAAAGAAAAAATAGGACTATTTTAGAAATGGATAGGACTATGATTCATGTAACAAATGTGCCTAAATTTATATGGGAAGAAGCAATGAATATTGTAGTCTATATCCTTAATATAGTTCCTACAAAATCTCTTCATCAAACTACTCCTCATGAAGTATGGACAAAGTAAAAACCAGATATATCTCACTTAAGAATATTTGGTAGTCCTGCTTCTATCTTCATTCCAAAAGTTAAAAGGAAGAAGCTTAATCCAACCTCCTTTTCATGTATTTTTTTATATGGTTGTCAAACAAAAGGTTTAAGAGTTTATGATCCTTTCAAGCATGATATAATTGAAAATAGGAATATTCATGTGTGATTATTCTTATGAACCCTCCTCTGTTTCTCCTGAAATAGAGCCTGATAATCCTTCTCCTAACAATATGGAAATAGAAGTTCAAGAGGATGATTATCCTGATCTAGATATGATGGAGATTGAGGGGGAGTCATCTCAAAATGTGTTGCATCCCAAGATTCCTAAATGGGCTCAAAATCTTGTTAAGGACTTTTAGTCATGTTAGCTGAGAAAGGTAACCCATAGTCAACATACTTATCATGCCTTGATGACCCTATATGAGGTTGAACCACAATATTTCAAATAATCTGTCAAGATGATATATGGATCAAGGCTATGAAAGATGAATACAATGCTTTAATTAAAAATAACACTTGGGAACTAGTCCATCCTCCTTCTAAACAAAGCATTGTAGGATCCAGGTGGTTGTATAAAATTAAGTATAACTCTGTAGGAGAAATAGATAAATTCAAGGCAAGGTTAGTAGCTTGTGGTTTCACTCAGAAACCTGGTCTTGACTATGTTGAGACTTTTTCTCCTATAGCTAAAATGAGCCATTGTTAGGACTCTTCTAGCTTTAGCTTGCCAATATGGTGGGAGATTCACCAAATGGATGTTAAAATGCATTTCGAATGGTTACCTAAAAGAATAAATTTATATGCATCAACCTAAAGGTTTTGAAGAACCTGGTAAGGAACTATATGTCTGTAAACTGAAAAAATATTTGTATGGTCTTAAACAAGATCCTAGAGTTTGGTATGCTAAAATTAATAGTTTCGTCAGGATCTTGGTTTCTCTAAATGTTATTCTGATAATTATTTATTTATTAAATTTAAAAATAATCATATTATCATTGTTGCGCTATATGTTGATGATCCGTTGATTACTAGCAGTGATAAAAATTTAATTGTTAGAATCAAAGAAATATTAAAACAACGTTTTGAAATGACTGATTTAGGTCTACTAAATCATTTTCAAGCATGGTTATATTTCAGGATCATAAATCTATTGTTGCATCTCAATCTCAGTATGCTACTAATTTACTTAGAAGATTTAACATGATTGACTATAAACCTGTTGTCATTCCTATTGAAGTTGGTGTGAAATTAAATCCTAAACCTGCATGTGCTAAATTTGATCCTACTTTGTATAGACAGCTCGTTGATAGTTTAATTTATTTGACTATTACTATGCATGATATTTCCTATGCAGTAGGATTTGTTTCTAGATTCATGCAAGATCCTTATGAGGATCATTGGAAAATGAAAAAAGAACTCGAAATATGTTAAAGGAAAAGTTAATTATGGTTTGTATTATTCTTCTTGTGATGATGCAAAGTTATTTGGATATTGTGATTCTGACCATGTTGGTGATGCTACTAGATAAAAATATACTTCTGGATATGTTTTCAATTTGGGTGCAAGTGTCATCACTTGGAGTAGCAAGAAGCAACCAACAATTTCTATCTCTTCTACTGAAGCAGAGTATATAAGTGTTATGGAAGTAGCAAAGGAAGCTATGTGGCTGAAAAGACTGTTGGATGAACTACATATGGGCGTCAAAGGAAGCACTACTCTTCTATGTGACAACTAGAGTTGTATTGCTCTTGCAAACAATCCAGTTCAGCATCAAAGGAAAAAGCATATCGAAGTTCATATGCACTTTATTCGAGAGAAAGTCTTGAATGGTGATATTGATCTCAAGTTCTGTTTGAATGAAGATCAAGTTGCAGATATCTTCACCAAGACATCAGATCATTGTGAAGTTTTGAAATTTGTGTGCCTTGTTGGGCCTATCAGAGTTGCCATTGAGGAGGAGTGTGCATTACAATGCCACCTCTTAATAGTCTATTGTACGTTTCCAATACTTCCTCCATTTTGTGATAAGTAAATGTTCACGTTATGTGACTTTACTTGTAAATCTCAGCGAAACATTAGTTATGGGAATGTCTTGTTTTATAAAAGGCTCCATAGTCTGATACAAGTCTTCATATGTAAAACACTTTTCCTAAGAATTTTTGTATGGGAAGATCTGTATGATTTCCCTTGTTTACATGCTAGCCTGAATCATCATTGATGATTTATGGATCTGTAAATCCTTTTATAGAAAAATGTAATTTGGCATGTTTTGTTTTTTTCCCACTTAACATTAAGGGGGAGTGTTGGGGTAATAATGTCAAGTGGGGATACCTTTGGGTGGACCACCACTTCATGACCCCTTTATTTTAAAGTTTGTTTTAATAAACTTTATTATGTCGGTCTTCCACAGTTTAGAGTGAAACGGTGTGACCGATTCACCCATCCTATATAAATAGGATGATCCCTCACAGATTGCTAGTATGTTATTATCATAAATTGTTATGATCATTTGTATTGAAATTGCTAGAAACTATTCTCAGAATTATCTCTGTGAGACCGAGGAGTGAAGTGGAAGTGTTGGGTAAAAAGCTTATGTGAAATTCTTAATACAAGAAGTGCTTTTTTCGGTGGGGTTTTTTCCTTCGCGTTTCCCCACTATAAATCTAGTGTTCTATCTCATTTACTTTCAGTTCTTGTTATTACATTATGTAATATGCAAATATAAAACATTTCAATCTATGTTTAATTTAACTACACAACATAATCTATAATCTTTGACAATTATATTGTGGATTTATAATTTTTAATTATTCATTCCCATTAATTCCCTAACACAATTGGCAATGGTCATTCACCATTTATTTTTAAATTACAAAAATTAGGCTAGATACACCTTTTCACTTGTAACCATTTTTAGGATTTTTTCCATTTTCGCCATCATAACGATTGTTGAATCGCTTAATTCGCAAAGACAACAATCTCACTTCAAAGCAAGATCTCGCCAACCAATATATAACTTTTTTCCACATGTTCCTTAAATTTTCCCCTGGAGCACGTATTGTGATATTTAGATCAAGTAGCTCATACACGAACATTAAAAAATCATTTGGGTTTTAGTTTGATGTTTTGTCTAAGTTAGGTATGGATGTTTATTACAACAATATCATACATAATATTACAAAGGTAAAATTTTAATGCTATCTCTGAGAAGATGGGAATTAATATTGCTTCCTTTTGGATTCACAATTCGCTAAAACTTTAGTTGTCTATGTCTACTAAAGACATAATATAAGGAAGAAGAAATCTATTTTGATGGCCTTTGACTCCATTGATGAAGTTTGAGGGTGATATTATTGTTAATTAAGTAGGCTTTACCTCTTTTATATTTTTTCGTTACAAACTTGTATTTTCTTTATTGGATTTTTACATTTGTGCTTTCTGGTGGACTTGTTTTAAACTTTGGCCAATTAACCATTGTAATTTGTTAGTTGATATGTATATTTCTTCTCAAAGATATTGATTGTAGTAATTTGTTAACAACCCAAGTATAAATTAGGTAAGTGTCCTTTTCTCTCCTTTGATTTATAAACCAAAAAAGAAAAAGAAATCCATTGTATAATTTTCATAAATATTAAGATAAATTGAAAGTACATAGTATCCACACCTTTATTTGTCAATGCCTTTAGAAATCTTGATATTTGTCGACCCTCATAAATTGGAACAACAATCCTCTCGTATGCATTAGTAATGCCTTGTCCATCCATTACTCCATGGATGGATAAGTGGGTCCAAAAATGCAGGTTCCATGGCATATGCTTCTGGTCTCATCGAATCCAATTGTGGACAAGACTTGCAAATCTCCACCACCCATACAAATCTTCAACTACTAATGACCAGGGGGCCTTGAATCTTGTCTCTTACCATCCATGAATATAAACCTCTAGTTGCTACCCACTTCACCCAACTATCATATTCACTTCATTAATCTACATATATTTTTAAATAAATGCGTGGATTCTTCCTAAACCTTTAGCATTTGTTCTGTTTTTTATCTCTTAAGATTTAGAGTATAGATTCTTCTTTATCCACACTTTTATAATTAAATAGCATGGCAAGAATATGGCCACGATATATATACACAATATCACAAAGAATAGGAGTATCTCACGTACTTATTGAAGAAGTGAGCTTCAAGTAGATTTCATGGCTGCTGCTGGAATTCCAGGCAATGGAGAAGTAGAAAGAGATGGCAGAATTTTGGCGAGATACACTAATAACAAAAGTGGAACTCCATCAGATGGTGTGAATAGAGGAGGAAAACAGAAGCCATATGAGCACCAAATGGATGATTTCTCTGTTTACAGCCATGTACATTTTTCAAAGCCTATTAGCTTCACACCTCCTAGAATTCCTATACCCAACTCTAGAATATTTTCATCAAAAGGCCTGGAGAATCAGATAAATGTAGCTCCTGCATCACCAGAATGATTTCTCCGAATTGATAGCTTTTTCAATCTTAGATCAGTGAAGTGAAGACATATATGTATAATATTCTTCTGAATAAATCTTTGTAAGAGTATAATTCTAAGCTTAAAAACCAAGACATTTAGATCTTAAAAATTAAAAAAATCCTTCCTATCCAGTTATGTATCAGTAAAGTATTATTATCAATAGAAATTTGTTTTTTAATAATCAATTGTATATAAAAATCAATGTCTTTTTGCTTTTTCTTTGGAAATTCTGATCTTTTTGTGAAAGTGATATATGCTGTGGAATTTATTTATTTGATGGGTGTCTATGTTCATAAATCTACTTCCCTATGACCAGAAGGAAGGGGGAAAAGGGAGTTCTCACAAGATTTTGGGTGAAGTTAAGTATATCTGATCGTGATGATTAGAAAATACTGCCAAAGACAGACAGAAGTGGACTTCAATATAATTAAATGTTTATGAGTATGTTTATTTTTAATTTTGATTTTAAATTTGATATCTACTTTATTGTTATAAAAAAAAAAAAAAATTTAAGGAAAAATAAATAGGAAAAAATCATAATCTTTTGATCATGTAGTAAAATTTAGAGTTTATTTATTTTATTATTTTCTTGTCCTTATAAATTAATATAGATAGATTGACACCATTTGTCATCCTTCATTAAGAAAATATGTGTGTGTTAAAAATTCAATAGTAAAATACTGAGATTGATATCTCTCAACATTTTTACATAAATACATTTGAAATATATGTACTGTTCAAAATACATAAAAAAATTAAACAAAAAGAATCACCAAATACACACCCTTATAAGTACAACTTTTTGGTTCAAAATGATCAAGTCATATATCCAACAAATAAAATTTAGATAAATGTGTATTACAAGAAATAGATTTTAATCTTTATATAGTAACGTGTATTTTACACTAAATATAATAATAAACACCCATAACACGTATATTAATTGGGGTAAAAGAAATACTAACCAACTTTTAAAAAATGAATTAAAAAGGAGGGGGAAAGAAATTAAATTGTCTAGTAATTGGAATAGTTTTCAAAGTCTAAAACTTCACTCACTAGGTTTGTAGGGAAGATAGAGAGAACCTAACAAGATACAATGAATGAGGAGCTTTTTCCAAAATGTGATGTCTAGAATTGCACTATTTGGATTGTGAAGATGACACTCTACCCGCTCCGATATCTAATTTTTGTTGATGACTAGATTTACCTATTTTTTCCTTTCAAAAGCCTTACTTTAATGAAACTTCACTTCTATAATTCGGAAATCAATCTTCCTCATCAAAACCCTTTTAGGGATGTTGAATCTAAAACCATGAAGAAAACTATATATGTTTTGGGGTTTGTGTTACACTAAGGAATAACTATGCTATCTTGATTTATTTAGACTAATCAACATTGTACAATATCAAAACAACGCGCCAAGTATAATGTAATGGTTCTCCAATGAGTAAAACTAGTGCAATGCAATGTGTTTCTACCATAAATCTTAGTGCTTCAATGAATTATTTTGAATGCTTGATGAGTTCCTTATCTAAATTTCACTTGAAAATTTCTTAGACTTCTTGATAAAATAAATGATGCATCTCTAGATAGATCTTTCATCATAGTACCCAAATGAACTAGATTGTTTGTGTATGTATAGACAACGATATTAAAATCATAACCCATTGGCATGCAAGATGACTTCGGTAACCAAAAACAGTGCGAAGGGTTAGATATACTAAATTTAGGAAAGGGCCAAACTCCCAAGAACGTGCACTCTATATTCTTGGATTGTGAAATGACATTCTATACCGCTATGATTTGAAATTTTCTTCTATAGTTAATTCACCTATTTTTTCCTTTTGAAAACTATAGTTTTATGAAACCTCGCTTTGAGAACTCGGGAATTATTCTTCCTCATCCATAACGTAATAGGGATGTCAAATCTAAAACCATAAGGAAAATAAATTATGTTTTGGGGTCTATGTTACACCAAGGAATAACTAAGTTATCTTGATAGTTTTCATACTAATCAACATAATACAATATCGGGAAAAAAACAAGTATAATGTAATGTTTCTTCAACCAAACAAACTATTATGATGCAATCACGATGCAATATCTCTCCCTTGAATCATAATATTTCAATGAAGGTTTGTGAACTCTAAATTATTTCCTTCTCTATATTTCACTTGAAAATGTCTTAGATATCTTTATAAAATAATAGATGCCTCTTTAGAAATATCTCTTGTCATATTCAAATGAATAAGATTGCCTTTGTATTAAAAACAACTTATGACCCTATTAGTGTGTAAGTCGACTCAATAGCGAGAAAAATTGAATAAGGATAAATATGGATTAGATATGCTAAATTTTGGAAGCTCTAAACTCCCAATAACATGCACTCCAGGTTCCTAACATGTCATTCTAGGAAAGTAGAGTCCAAGTTCCAAACATGGAGGATTACCCGGAGGTGAAATCAAGGTGTGGATGAGGTGGTAGATGAGAACTACACGGAGATGAACTAGGACCATTGAAATTAAATAATATATCCTTAATTTCAACCAAATTTACAAGTACACAAACTCTCTAACAACATTCAATTTGTAAATTAATAAATTCCTATACACGAGTTTTAGTTTATATTTCCCCCACTTTGATGTTTGTAATTACATGTATATTAGAGTAATATAATATAAGGTATGTATATAGAATCATTTGCACCTTAAGATCTTGAATAATTATTCTAAGATACATATAATTCCTGCAAGAACATTTTCACATGAAAAAGCACCAATATCAATATTTTGTTGTCATTTATAAAGGAAAAGAAACTATAAATGATACACCTAGTTTTATTAGAAAAGTGAGGGAATCCTATATAAGTTCTATGATATTGTATCCAAGTGAATTCTAGTTCCTCCAAATTTTTGTTAAATCATGCATACATTTTTGGTACAATATTTTGTTCTCGATCAATAAAGATAAAAATATATATTTGAGCGTTATCTAAAGTTATTGTGGAAAATATCTTGAATATGTACCTTTATAGGTCTAAAGTTGTTTTTGAGGGCATCCATTTATGGGAGTAGCTGATAGGAATGCCCTCTCTATAAGAGAAAGTACTACTATGAATATTTTTAGTTTGGATGATTTTGTTTGTTATTGATACATAGGAGAAGGCTCTAGCCGCAAAACAAATACATGAGGAACCGCCTAGTAATATCATACCAAGTGGACTCTCATAAATGTTTCGCACATTATCATGCGCATACATACCAAAATTAATGGGAGAGTGTTGTAATCAGCATAACTACACCCATAATCGCATCCTATCTATTTACACTTCAATATTCAAACCGATTCATACCGAAAAGCAAAAACCTAATCCATAGGCGATTAAACACAAACATTATCCACGGACATATACCCAAAGAAGATCAATGAATCCTTCCAACCACTCGAAGAGACCTCCTTGATAATATCCACATCTGAGTCCCCTTTACTTTACGCCGAGGAGGAGGAAGGATCCACGCAAAGATTCGGAGCATCACAACCTTGGCACACGTCGGAAACTCTAAACCCTAGTTTTACGCCGCCATAGCCTCCAACCCACATGTAACATCCTACACACCCTCATCAAAGCATGAATATGATACTATAATATGATCAACCGCTCCTCTAGACTGCGTGCTCTAGCATATGGAGAATAAACTGCCCAGATGAATTGGACAGGATATTAGCAACACTCAACCCCTGTGCCATGTCAAATACATTTCTCCACCCAATTGATTGATTGGGGTCCAGCATTAGCTTCCTCATGCTTTCACAAATGTTTGCCTCCTCCTCTTCTTCAAAGCTCTCTCACACCGACCAAAAAATTTCTAATTATCTCCTCATAGCCGCATTCGAATTTTCCCATCCATCCAGGAAGAAAACAACTCCACTACCTCCTCACCAATCAAGGCCCTCCACCTCTTCCTACTTGGCCCAACCTCCATGCTCCCCAAAATCTTCATCTAGACTCACCAACTACCCCCGTAGAGAAACCCGAAGCAATTCACACCGAGAAACGAAAAACAAATTGGGGCGAAGGAAAATCCTCCCAGATTCGAATTTAAAATGCTCCTATATGCCTCTCATGCGTGGAGAAAAATGTGTAAATACCAAATATCCATGGTAATATTTCCTAAGATATTTTATCATGATTCCAATTATATCCTTAAATGAACGACACCAATACACTTACTCATCCTCATGATATTCCACCAACCTTGCATTATTCATGATTAGAGACATGATATCACCCAAGAATTTCTCCTCCCATATGTTCCTTTTCGAATGAAAATTGTCTCGACGTCCAAACCCCTATTAGCAAGGAAATCGCCATAATATTCCCTTCTCTTTTAACATGGGATATCTTAAATTCAGAGAAAGAAGAAAGAATTGCCTTAATCTTCTTATAAATTGGTTGCACCTTCCAAGCAGAAGGAGACCTAGCTTGGGCCAAAACTTTCGAGTCACCTTATATCCATAAGCGATGCCACTTTTTCTTCATGTCCTCTAATAAACCAAAAAGGATAGCCATCCCCTCTGCTTGGTTATTTAGGGATATCCCACAATTAGTAGTTATGGTTAGCATCGATTAACAATTAAAATTTCTGAAAGATGCACCCACAACTAGCTCTTCCTGGATTTCCTTTTGTTGCACCATCAAAATTCATTTTAATCCATCCTTTTAGGTGGACTCCATAGACTTGACTGGATTTCCCTAATCCCATTATCGGGAGGAGTTTGGATGAATATTATGAGTGGAATATCTACCTCATTTTGGGATTGGTGATGATCTATGAATCACACATATCAAAAGAAAATAATTATGCACATCATTTGAAGAATGTGAAACAAAGTAAGTTTCGGAATATAAATATATAAGCTTCAAAGCATGTATCGACATTAATAACTTTCCCGCATGACCATATGATATAGTTGATATAAGAGCAAGATTAGGATCTTCCTATGTGATAAAAATATAAGAAATGTAGCACACATAATGTCATGTCCCTATGTAGTAAATATATAGGCCATATAGCACAAAGAGTAACATGTACCTATATTTCAAAAATATATAATTAATAATGTATCAAAAATGATAAGTTAATGTTAATAAAAAACATGGGTCATTATCCCTAATAAATTCATGATATTGAATCACATAAATGTATCCAACTAATAAAAGCAATGTACATCGCATAGACCATGAGACCATACGGAACACCAAACACCTACAAAAGATAAGCAACATGAGATGTTTCATATATTTCAACTAGAACGTATAAATCATGTGATTCGTGTTGATACTTTAGAGTCCCCGAAATTCACTTGTACCAAAAAATTTTAGAATCTATAGACACTTCATATATTAAACTTGATATTAGGGTTACATATACATTTAAACATCCAGTTAATAAATGTAGAACCCAATCAATTGAGAACACAATATATTTTGAACTGAAATGAACTATTTCTATCATTATCGCAAGAGGTTTTCAATAAAATATCAAAATCATAAAAGGTTACATTATGCTACTAATTATATGAGCTTAATCATATGTCATGTAAAATCTTAAATTTTCAATATGTTTCAATTATTTTGAGCACAAAGAACAAAATGTGTAAAATTGAATGCACTAATAAGAGTGTAACTAAATGTAGTAAATATAGTGAAATTAGACTCTAAAAGTGGATATATATATATATATATATATATAAGAGAGAGAATGGAAAAGTAGTGATTATAATCCATACATTACATATGCATACCTATTTGATTGAAAGAAGACACTGGAGCTCATAATAAACTTGGGAAGTAGTACTAAGTGAAATAGGAAGTTTGACTAAAGAAGTGTTAAACCAACATAGTGTGGACAATAACGAACATTGTTAATGGTCACTTCTAGAATCAATAATGTTAGTGTTTTTGAGTCAATACTAGTGGATTTGTTAACTATGATAACCTATAAAGAAGATCCTTTATTTTTATCAATGAAAACCTCCTCTGGATAAGATAATTATATGTGAAAGTGCGTGAGTATATTCTCTCTTGATCTATCTCCAACCCCTAATAATTCACCCAAATAAACCTGGATAAAATACAACATAATAACCCATTTAGCTCCATTGGATATTTCTTTACATATCAACTATGGATTTGAGGAACATGTAGTTCTATGCATACTTAGGACCCATCCCAATATAAAACAATCCTCAAATTTTTCTCCTTATATATTCAATAAATGCAAACAAATGAATCGTTCTTTAAAACAAAGAATAGGAAAACAACACTAAATTTATCATGGAAGACTTTGTCTCGAGCTTGATTGATTTTTTATTATTTTTGTGGATCCTTGGATGATTTATAGATGTTTTCTTGGCTTTTGAGATGTGTAGAGATGTACTAAATTATCTTTATGGAATTTCTATAAATAAGGTTCCCTAAAATACTTTTCTCAGTGCAAGTTGGCCCTATGAATATGTAAATGTTGACCACAAAAGAATGACTTAATGGGAAACAATATTGAAAAATGAATTTTTCTATGTTAGGAACCCAATTTCAACATATATTATTTGTGCACTATAGCAATTAATTTTATTTTGGCTCAAAATCATATTATGTGTGGGGGTTTACCTTGAGCATTAAAGTAAGATTTTTAATGACATTGAAGTATCTATGTGTTATAAGGTCAACCCTTGAACATTAGATTTAGGTGTGCAATGTTTATATATTGATTATGTAAGGAATTTGTATGGATTGTATGCATAGTTAATTTTAGTAATTTATCCTTTGGAAATGAAAACATTGGATTTGTACCTAAATCATGACTCCCGCATACATATCCATCCTAATTACACACCCTTATCTATATTGCATGAATTACTTCCTTATTCCCACTACTCACTTCACTCAAAGAGCTACTTGCATTAGTCAAAATTAGTATTTTCCTCCCAAGTATCATTCCTAAAATTTTACAGAATCTCAACACTGTCTATACAATATTGTTCATCTAATATTTTAGTTTGAAGTTACTAGTTTCATCCCTAGTGGAAAAAAATCACTTTCTCAATTTTACATCTTTTTATGGTTTGGTACTTTACTCATGGGTCAACCTTAAAGAAAGTATACCTACAAACCCCTATATAAGTGATTATAATGCACTCATTAGCTCACCTAAAACTTTCAAGAGAACCTATTGTAAATTTCATTCGCAACACTTCAAATTGTCCTCTTTAATAAAGAACCCTAACAAATGTCCAAGAACACTCAACTAGGTTATACAGTCACTCTTCCCAAGCTAGAGACCATTCAAGCCAAGTTAAGAGATGCACACCAAGTCATTATTATATTATCAAGTAATAAAATTGCCAAATTTAGTTACATATAAATAAATATCACATGTTAGGTGACAAAGTACATGCAGTTTGAAGACTCTTCAAAGTATTTCCGATGTAGGTGGTCTACAAATTGCACTTCAAACCAAAAACTAAACTTTTACAAGGTATCTTATTCTTGTTTAGGTTTTGAAGCTATTTCTCATTAAACAAAGTATTTCTCACATGTTTGACATTTAGAGTTTCACAAAAATCATATTTATATGGTTTGCACATGTAAAAGGATTTCTGTAAAGCTAGGAAATCATTATATTAGAATTCCAAATTGGTACAAAACAATCAAACGGTTATGTACACATCTAACAATTCCAATTTTAAACTCCAAATTTAGAGACAAAGAACTTGCAAATCATTTACAACTTTCATATTAAGTATGTAATCAGTTAAGTGCGTCATATTTCTCTGTTGTCACCTTCTTAGCAATCGTTTCTAATATAATATATTACATATTTATAGTAATAGAATATTCTAATATCCACATTATTATTTTATTGATAATTTGAAAATACTTCATGTTACTAACCTTTATTCCTATGAAAAATAAGAACTACATCTTAATCCAACACTTAATGTTTATTTAGAGTGTAATAATTCAAGTGAACCATATTTTTATCAAATCCTATCTCCGAGAAAACCCTATCTACCTAACACCTTCCATTTTTAACTCACTACATGGTACTTGTATCTAGGATTTTAGTTTTACTTCTCCTTTTTACTTTCGTGGATTTTACTAATCATATTACACTTTCCTTCCTTAAATTCCTACATCACACTCCTATATGCAAAGATAATGTCTATGAGAACTTTAGAATCCTAAATATCCCCGCTGATGTGGACCTCCTATATGTGGATTCCATTCTTAATACTATGACCTTTTCGTTCCTCCCATATAAAATACTAAAAGTGTATACTCTAATGTTTCTATCATTGCTAATAATATAGTCATTGCCTCTATTGATTTCTCTCAAGGGAAGGTTCTAAAGATGATTCTAATATTAAAAGTGACACCATTACTAAATAGGATTAGCATGAGTTAATAATATTTTTGAATCTAAATATTGGGCATATTGATGCAATTGTCTATATAGCTTGGGATGAGAAAAAGTACTTACCTACATCCACTATTGTTTCTTCTCTCCCTACATATATTATGCCTATGTCTATATAGGCATCCCACATTCCCCTTCTTAATTTTGTAATGTATATTCCTATGTCTACCTTTATTCTTGCATCCCTTATGCATACCCATGGGCTTCCCACTCCTATTCTACTACACATTCACTTGATTAACATCTTGGTAATGGCTGCAAGCCCATCCTTTACCCCTCTAGTTTTTGTCACCTAAGCTTCATATACATGAGGGAAAAAGTAGTCCTAAACAACATTTTCACTCCTTTCATGTCGCTTTATTATATTCAGTTATAATGATTGATTATTTACTAATATTTTTCGAATAAGACTCAAATACTATGCTTTATAGTGGTTCTACAATTTACCTAAACATTCTATATGAGCTTTCACTCCTTTGGCTAATTAGATCCTTGCACATTTTTCCATCAATATTGGTGATAATATTTCATATGCTCAAATGACCAACACAACAAGGCTATGATGAACTAATTAGTAACTACTTATCAAGCTATAATAATATGATTACTAAAATGAACATAATCCTTATGGACAATAAGATTAAATATTTATTCACTCAAAGTATTCTATATTATTTAAAAGAATCAGTCATGTTTGAAATATTATGATCTTTTGATGAGTTATGTCATGCTTTAATAGTTAACTAGAGGCCAAGATCCTTACTTTGAATAATATTAACCGTGTATCTAATTATCCCAATACATCTACATCTAAATTTCCAAGAAAATCTAATTACAAAGGAAAACTTAATGATAACAAGATCTATCCATATCTCAACCTAAAAATATTCCATTAAAAGTTTCTCCTTGGAGGAAATCCACACAATTTCCCTCCACACCACAAATTAGTTTACAAAAGCTACTAGAGTGTAACCTTATATCTATCCCTCCTCCTATTGAGACCGATACAAGAAAGTTTTGCAGTACAAATTTTGATTTTAACTCCTATTGTGGGTTCCATAGATTTATTGTACACTCTACTAATGAATTCTTCAAGCTTCATTATGTCATATAAGATATCATTGATTTTAGTCCAGTTGAATTTCAATCTCATCACAATAAATGTAATCCAATGAAATTTTAGTGGAAAATATTCGTTAATTCATGAATATTCCATATTTGTAAATTTGGGTATGGCAAATTTTTAGTGGTCGACTTGACTTGTTATTTTGCCTAAATTTTATGGGTATAAGTTATTTTTGTGTCGGTTCACCAAGAATTTAAACTAATAACCAAATATTTATATTAGATTTACCTTTACCATGAAATAGAAATTTTCCATATTCGCATATATATATATATATATATATATATATATTAATTATAATTCGATATTAAACATCAACTCACAATTCCAATTTTAGTGTGGGTGTTGACGATTGAGAAAAATATCTACCATAAGACGATATATAGAATGTCGGGTGATGTAAATTATAACTATTCCATTGATTATATAGTATGTTCTTGGTCGATTGGCATATATGCTTTAACCTTTCCTATAAGGCTACAGGTAGAGTATATGCTACTGTCTGCAGTAGAGGAGTATATTCTACCATCTGGTAGCATGAATGTATGCTACCAGCCTAGTAGCATATATTCAACCTATCATTCGTTAGCATATATTCATGCTATCATTCGGTAGCATACATTTATGCTACTGGCCAAGCATGTGGTACGGATCGTAGCTAGTTTTATAGTTTACATCTGGCTCATCCATGATTACATACTTAAATTACATTTGGATTGGTCTTAGGTAAAATGGCCTCTGGTAATAATAACAAGAAGACATATCAATTAAAAAGGAAAAACAACATATTTAATTATTTCAGGAAGCCAAAAAATCACACACATAGCTTGCATCCACTTCAAACATAGGTAAGAGATTGTTTTTAATGCATTTTTAGTTTAATTTAAATTTTCAAAATCATAGTCAAACCCTTGTCCCTTTTGAATGTAGAAACCCCTACTGATAATTTTATTCCATATGAGAATATAAGGCATATTTATAAGGTGTCTCATTACAAGTTGGTTGTAACCGGTTGTAACTACATCAACCATTTTGTAACTATTTCATTTATAATAAATAGACAAACACACGGTCTCAAATGTGTGCAATCTGCCTTCTCTTCATTTCTTCATTGTATACATTTTCTAACAGTGGTATCAGAGCAAGGGAAAGCGAGGAAAGAAAGTGGGTAGAAAATCCACCATGTTAGGGCATAGAATCAGAAGCATAAGGAGAAAAACGAAGACATTTTCGTTTTTGTTTTTCGATAGAGAACTAGGGCATGTTCATTTTCGTGAGGGAAGAAAACTAAGTCATGAATCTGGTTTGCAACTCTGTGATGCGAAAAGTCGGGTTTCACTGTTAAAATTGATTTTCACCATCATTTCCGCAAGTCACTCAAACACAGTTGTGCAAGGAGTAAAGAAAACACAGTCGTGCAAGCAACAAATGAATTTGCAAATTAGGAGAAAAAACCAGTCACATTTTTTAGAAAAAAAAAAAAGAGTTACAATCAGCCATTACAGTCACGAATTACAAGGGCATAATGTACAGTCATAATGAAACTTTGTCTGGTCGAAAATCTAAAGACAATAGACAATACCTGTGTTAGGGCATGGAATTGTTCAACTGGTATTTTATTTTATTTTATTTTTTATTATCCATTTCCAAAATATGCGGTTGTATTCATTCTATTTTATTGAAATGGAAATTCCCATAGAAAAATATTCTGGTCTAAATTTTCGTACATGGAGAGTGAAAATACAAATGTAACTTATGAATAAAAATTTGTGGGGCATTGTAAACGGGAAAGAGATAAGCACCTACTCTTGATGCACCGAAATTGTTAGAATGGAAAATTAGAGATGATACAAATAAAGCTATTATTGGCCTTGCTCTCTCCGACTTTGAACTTCATCATGTAGACCTAGATAAATCATCAAAGGAAATTTGGGATACTCTAAATAAATTATTTGGAGCAAAAGTAGTCAATGCCAAATTTTCCCTAAAACTTCAGTTATATAGGTTCAAAATGGATGAAGGAGTCTCTATGTCAAGCCACATCAATAATCTAAGGTCCCTTATCAGACAACTAGCAAAATTCAAATTTGTGATTAAGGATGAGGATGCCAAAGCTATCCTATTAAATAGTTTGTCTTCAAAATACAACAATGTAGTTTTTACCTCAGTCAAATTCAATCTCAATCTCTGGATGATATGATAGCAGCTCTTCTAGTTGAGCAAAAATGAACCATAGAGGATGCAAAAGGTCATTCCCAAAGCAAGAAAGTGCATTCTATTCTAGAACCGGACATTCGGGAGATCGCGTGATTCGGGAGTTCGGGAGGTGGAATCGGGAACTCGGGAATTTAGCTTGGGAGCTACACCTTTATGAAGGTCACGAAGCATCTTGATGGAGCCCTACCTTATCATAGCATTGCTTTCAAAGTGAAAGTGTTTGAAGATTGCATAGTTTTGTTTTGTTCTAGTTTTGTTATATTGTTTGTTTTTTTAATGTAGAATAAGTCTTAAGAGGGGGTATGAGAGTATAAGGCATATTTATAAGGTGTCTCATTACAAGTTGGTTGTAACTACATCAACCATTTTTTAACTATTTCATTTATAATAAATAGATGGACACACAGTCTCAAATGTGTGCAATCCCCTTTTCTTCATTTCGCCATTGTATATGTTTTCTAACATTCCACATGAAACAATTAATGAGAATAACATGTCACCAGACACACCACATGGAACAATTAATCAGAATAACATGTCACCACACTCACCACATGGAACAGTTAATCAAAATAACATGTCAACACATGAATATATTATTGATGATGACATGCTAGAGTTGGAAGATAATCCTCATTATAAAATGCCTCCAATGGAAGACATTCCTAATGATGAGATTCAACTAGTACAAGATATTTCCAATTCTCAATCTCATGAAACAGAGACTCAAGTTGAAAATTCTAAACAAAAATTTGTGTGAAGGAAGAAAACTAGTTGGACAATTGGGAGGTCATTTAAGGTAGACTGGGCATCTAAATATCCATTCATTGAACCTATAGAGCCAGATAATGGTAGTGATACTCCAACAAAATGTAGATGTACAATATGTAGTTGGAAACTAAAAAATACCACATATTACAACTGAAGTTGGACATAATTGAGAAACATTGTGGAAAAGTATATGTGAAAGTCACGTAAAAGATGGGAAAAAAATAAAGACACATAAATGGAAAATTGCAAAAGATTGCTTGCATGTAAGACATGCATCCGAGTATGAAAATGAACAGAAAAGTCAACAACTTGTTGAGAAATGGGGAACACTTAATGTACAATTTTAAAAATTAATTAATACTAATCTACAAGTCAAAATGTATAGTTCTCTATTATATTCCACATTCTTTAAAATGGCAAACCAGATTCATATTTTGTAGATTATAAGGTTTTGAGATTTTTCAGTTCCTCATTTTCCATCACAAATGCCTCTACGAACAATTTTCCGTCTTCCATATCATAAGGGAGGTCACAATAAATCCTTAATAGCACCCACCTATAATATTGTTTTAGAATAAAAATATTGTAAAGGGCCGATGGTTATGTGCAAGCCAACAAATGATTTCCCATAAACATGCATGCAGGATCCTCTTTTCAAGTTTTTCCTTTTTTGTCTCCTAGGTTTCCTTCTCTTTTCTAATTTCTTCAATTTCTCTTTCAAATTTGGCTATTTTATATTGTTATTTAAATTATTTTTCCTAGATTTCAGCTTCTCTTTTTAACCATCTTATCATGGTATAAGGCTAGATCATGTTTATCTAAGTGGTTCCTTCTGTGAATTCAATGGATTTTGTTTTTCTTGATCGGGTACTTCAATAATTTACTCTTGAACATGTGGTCGACTAAAATTTTTATGAGCATATATAGTTACCACTTATTTTTAGGTGGGTGGTGGATTTTCATTTGGTTGAGTGACTACCTCCATAGTATCTAGCTTTTGGAGTGCTTGAATGGTCCCATCCTTCTCCTTTATTGCTTGCTTTAGGAGAAGGATTTCTCTCCTATTTTCTTCAATAATCCTCTCAGCGTTAGAAAAATATAATGCATATTTTAATTATCTTCTTTCATTTGGTGAATGTGGTAGATTCTCAACATCTTCTTCAATTGGGGCATTTCCTTTGTCTTTCCTCAAATCCCTCATTGGTGTATCTTACATAGCCTCTTCCATTTCTTCAAGAATAGTGTTATGCCTCACCTCTATGTCATCCATGAGGTTCTCCATGATTTTGGCTAATGTTTGTTCCTCTTCACCTGGATTCCTCACAAGCAATGATTATCCTTCTCCTTCTTCTCTATATTTGTGGATTTTCTTCCTCATAATCTCTTTCAGATATAATTATAGGAACAAATGGTTGATCTCATTCTTCCATTTTATTTCTTTTGTTGGAATGATTTGTTTGGATTTCTTCATCCTTTTATTTTGTATGGTCCTCAGTAGGCATACTTGGAGGACTGAGTTCAAATTTTCTTTAAGAAATCACTCCCATTTTGTCTTCCCTTAATATGTTCTATAAAATGGTGCTTGCAAATCAATTATAGCATCCCATGATGTTTCGTCCCTTTATCATCATGATTATACCTATGAGACATAAATTTAATAGATTGATACAAAAAATAAGGGAGGTTGAAAGGATGTTGCTTCCCCTTTTTAGATGGATCATCATTTTCATGTAACTCTCTAAAACATTCCTAAATTGAACATCACAAGAAAAACACCTTATGATCCAAAGGGTCACTTGTGTCCTGAGTTTTAGGTAGGGTTTCTCTTTTGATTCCCTTTTACTTACACTGTTGGTTACATATTACCTCTACTTCTTTTTCATTGTCTACTATAAAAATATTTGTAAGAGATGAGTATAATATTTTTCTACTAACAAACTTTGCCCCTTGTGTTTGAAGTTTTAGAAATTTGTGCAATAATATTAAGAGTCACAGGGATTTTGACTCCTTTAACAATAGTATGGTCAATTTGAAGGTTCCTAGAAAATTCCTCTACCAGTTACAAGTTATAACCCTCAAATTTCTTTAAAAACCCTAGCCACCCAAATTTCTTAAAAATAGATACTATTTCCCATATTTTAATAATTCCTCAATCGATCCATGATCTAAATTCTTCTTAAACCCCATTTTGTAAAGATCCACAATAAAATGTCCCACTTTTTGGTATGTTTTGTACCTTTTAAAAACATGAATTTTCAGTTTCATTTATTTTCTAAAGGTAATAGCCACAAAACCGTACACATTCATGAAATTCCACAAACTAACAAAATGTTGCATTTAGAGTGTAGAATACATGTAAATTTTTGTTTAAAAAATGGCAAAAATTATAGTTTTTTCTTAATTTTATTCATATGTTGTTTCTTATGTTATAAAAGAGGAATGACTGTCCCTGGTGGTTTTTTTAAATGAAAATTTATTTTTTCACCATGAAATTTTAGATATATGTTCAAGATTTGAATTTTGAGTTGTTGTCAAATTTTATATTTTTTGACTTATATTTTTTTAATTAATTATTTAGTAAAAATATTTTCAAATAAATGGCGTACAAATGTCTATGCTAATAACTTTTAATATTTATATCGAAATTGAATTTTTTTTCACAGGTAAGAAGAAGACTTCAACAAATAGTAAGTTTATTTTTTCAATTTTTTTAAATATATTTTGCTATTTTTAAAATTGGGTTGATTGTGTATGATTGATTGTCCTAAAATACCATATGTTAGAAAAATATAAAAATAAATAGTAAAACATATTTTTTTAAATGAAAATTATATTTTTAGAAAGCTAATAAAATTATGTATTTTGTGTTAAAAATTTGTAATTTTAATCTTTTGTTAACCCTAATTAGGTGGCACCTAAGTGGTACATTTTAGCATAAAATTATCCTCCAAGTGGATTTGGCGTCAAATGTGCCACATAAAAGGGTTCTATGCAAAGGGGTTTGTATGAACCCCCTTCACCCGAACCCCCTAAACCCTAAATCCACCGCCCAAAACTATATAAATATCTATATATAACTCTGTGCCACCAAAATTATTTGAACCCAAAGGGGTTTTGCGAAAGGGGTGTTTGCGTGAACCCCCATTCACGCGAACCACTTTCTTTGGCCTACGTGGCAGTTCGGGAGAAGGGGGTTCACACGAAAGGGGTGTTCGTGCAAACACCCTTGATTTCTGATCTCACCCAACCTCTTACTCGCATTTTTGGGACATAAAGTGGGACACAACATTGTGCTTTGATCTTCCTAAAGGAAAATAGTATTTTACTCATTTTACGGTTTGAAAATGTGAGCTTGAAAAGAAATTAGGGTGTGCATATCTCGGAGGAATAATGCACCGACCCAACTAGCTCCAAAATGAGAATGGGCATTTGTTGTGTTTAGGGTGGCCATAAATTTTCTTCCTAGAGACATTTCAATAAATTTCACCTTTTAACCTTCCTATTTTCTACAATTCATAAAAAAAAATTGCAATAAGTTATGTGTATGTTATTAGTTAAGTTATGTGTATAGATTCTCACTACACTATTAAGGATGGATGTAGTTAGTATCACTCTTTGCAAGATTTGGTCATCGATTTACAACAACATTATCCATCACTAGACACAACTTCTTGAATCAAATATCCACACAATACAAATGAACTAACTGTCTCTATAAAGAGTTTCTCTCTCCAATTGGGTAGTTACCCATTCTAATTGCCCATTTTGTAAAGTCTACGAGAATGGGAAGCTTCCCATTCTCATAGACTTTATAGAGGTAATAAAATTACTTAAATGTAATAATATTTATCATAACAAAATTTCATTTTTATGTTTGAACATTTTAAATACTCTTACACGAGATATCTTTATGTTGTGTTGATAAATATAATAACACGAGTAATGGTTATGTTGATATATATATATATATATATATATATATATATATATATATAGTGTGTGTGTGTGTGTGTGTGTGTGTGTGTGTGTGTGTGTGTGTGTGTGTGTGTGTGTGTGTGTGTGTGTTGTTGTTGTTGTTGGGAACTAAACTATGGAATAGTGCTATGATTCAATAACAAACTAAATCATACAAATTCAGAAGTAGACAATTCCCAAAGCATATACTATAAAATCCAAATCAAAAAAAAGTACACACACAACACAAAGATGTATCATGGTTCACCCAATGTGGGGTACGTTCACCAAAGATTACAATTCCATACAAGATTACAATGCATCTCTCCATTATGCCTCAAGATTACAAGATTACAAGATTAATATACTATAATGGATCTACATGAGTGCACTACAATTATGCCTCCAAACCACCACCAGATCTCACATAACCAAGAAAGTATTGCATCTCCAAACTATGCAACCAAGCTCTCCTGTGAATCTACAAACAAGACCTCTCAAATGGATCTACCAATGTGTAACCATAATTGTGCACCAAGAAGTAAGTCTCTCCTCTGTCACTACATCAACTTGTGCAAATAATAATACAACCTCCTCTACAATATCTCGATACTATCATGTACAAACAAGTTATCCAATGAACTACAAATACTATATCTCTATGTACCAAAAATACAACATGAACTCATGGATCTACAATACAAGATCTCATAACAACATGTGGATGTACAAGAAGAAACCCGTATGTGCTTTTCATACTATGTAAGCCATTATATTGAGATAGAACAATACAAAGGAAATACAGTAGAAGACATTACCCTCTTCTCACCATTTAGATGTACTTGTCATTTCCTTTTGTCCAGCTTCTCTCCATGGAAGCTTTGTCTTCATGCAACCCTTTTTCTTCTTCTTCTTCATCATCTCAACCAAGGAGAATCAATATTCTTACTCAATTCTCTTTCTAACCCTAGTTTTCTAGCTTATATAAGCATATACAAACTTAGGGCATCTTAGTTATGCATTTACAACCTTTAGATCACCTTTAAAGCAAAGGTTTAGATTTAATATGCAGCCAAAATAAAACATTGAATCGCACAAGTCGACCGATACCGGTTATCTGACCGATGTCGGTTCCTCCCAAGTGACCAACACCGTAACCCAACCAATGTCGGTCTCTGTGTAAACCAACAACCTGTAAAGCATGTTATTTGTGAAGCAATTTAGCTCCACAACTCTCCATATATATTGTGTTATTAAGTTTACCCATTAAGAATTTTTTCCCTTATAAGAAAACTAAACTCGTGATTTAATTTAGAACTATTTTAATGTTTATGTTCAATTCCAAACTATTATCATAGTTGACTTCCATCCCAAAGGAGTATCCCCATTTAATGATAGTAGAATATACCAAAGAAAATAAATCAACATAGGAATGAATGACAATTTTGAGTAAAGAATACCTCCTTCCATTCACATATCATCTTCATATTAATACATTCTCAAGTGTTACATTTTTCCCACAAGATCATTGTGATCAAATACAAGTAGTTGGATAGTCTCTTTACAAGTCATGGGTATCCATTCTCCTTTCTCCTTTGACCTTTCAATATGGGTATATATTCATAATCTTCTAACAAGTGAGTAGCCATGTAAGGGCTGCAAGAATCTACATTATCTTTGTATGGTCCAATCAAGTCAAATTGGTTTCCATTCACAGTAACAAATTTCTCCTCTAATGCCCTATTATAGATAGTTAGGAAGGTTAGTTCATCACAACTAGAAAGTAACTTCTTATCTCTCTTCCATACTAAATATTAGATGTATATGTACTAAGAACTTAATAATATGATTATGCTTATTGTTTATTCTAGATTCCATCCACCTAGAAAAAATTATATGAATATGTTGTTTTGGAGAGGTGTTTATCTTGTAAAGGAAATATACCATGATGTTCAAACTTATTTTTCATTATTATGATACGTAAAAATTATTAACACAACATAAATATATCTATTTATTAACACATATTTTACTCGTGTATCCTTAAAAATTAACCTCTATACTTCCTCTATATTTCTTGTATTATGATAATGGGCATAAATTTATTTATTTATAAACACGGATTTTACCCGTGTATCCTTAAAAATGTAACTTATATACTTCCTCTATGTTACTTGTATTATGAGAATGGGAATTTCCCATTCTATACAAATTAAAAATGTAACCTTTATTCTTCCACTATATTACATGTATGAGAATGGGTGTCGATTACATAGAATAAAAATTTACATTATGTAAGAGGTGATGACCATCTAAGGGAAATAAACCTTCATGGTCAAACATTTATTCTTCCTCTATATTGCATGTACGAAAATCAGAATTTATCCCTCCTATACAAACTAAAAAATTAACCTTCATTATTTCTCTATAGTACCCATATTATAATGGGCATCTACCTTTTCAAAACATTCTCATACAGAAAATACGAGAGAAAGAATAGTGGTGTATATGCCAAAATGGGAGCATCATGTATATGCCAAAATATTTCTATAGTGGTGTATACAAAGAACTCTATAGCTTATCATTTCCAACCCATAAGTGCTTATTTGTATAATAATTAGTAGGGAAATAATATAAGAAGAAAATTTACCGTTAACCTCCTCCTCCAAAAGTACTTCCAGATCCGGGCTATAACTAAATGCAACAATAGTTCGATGGAAATGCAAAACCTGTATTTCCATGTTTCTCCCAACAACTAGGGTTTCAAATCCTCGCGATCAAAATATAAATTTTCAAGAATCTAATTATAATATGGATTCAAAACGATGATTAAAATTGACCCAATGGATTCCAAATGATGATGGTTAAATTGGACACAATGGTAAGGGGTCGGGTTTGTGAATCTTCATCATTATATTGTTTACCTCCCACAAACCATATAGTTGTGGGAAAATTTTGCATGTGGTTTATTATTATTATGGACCAATGTTAATAAAAGATTCATCATAGATATGAAATATCCTCGTCATCACTTATTAAAACCTTTATTATAGATTATAGTTTGCAAAAAAGCACAATAAATTAAAAATATCGAGAACGATGTATATGTTAGAATACAAGACATTCCTCTTTTGATTTAAGTATTTACAAGAAGTAATTTATATGAAATCCACATGTTAGGGCCGAAACACAATAAAGAAAGATGTATATGCTGGAATACAATACCTTCCTTATTCTAATTTTTAAGTAATACAAGAAGTAATTAATATGACATCCACATAGGTCTCGAAACACAAGAAAATAAGACATTATGATGTAGGATCGTAAGGAGTTTAATGTACAACACATGGACACTTTGAAATAAAAAATTTCAAAGTGAGACATAGCACTAAATAGACAAAAGGCTATAAGAGAGAGAAAGAGAGAGTTTAAAGAGAAAAACATCTTAAAATTTAGAAATGCAAAACGTGTGTGTCAAAAATACGAAATAGTGTCATAGGATATTTAAAACTCGCTAATGGTAACATTAACATTAGCATTATGAAGTTTAAAATAATAGTAAAATTATAGAAATTCAAAGCACATGAGACTCGAGAAAAGAACCACAAATTCTACTTAAATAATGACATGAACACGATTTATGCAGTTTTTAAGAATTGTAGAAAACAATCAGTAAAGATGAAATCTATTGAAATTTCTAGAGCAAAAAAATTCATGACCACCCTAAACACAACAGACCCAAACCCTAAATGACTATAACATGTAAATATTTGGATCGGTGAAAATCACCCAAACACTAAACACACAACATATGCAGTAAAAAAATCACGGTCACCCTAAACACAACAGACCTAAACCCTAAATGAATATAACATGCAAATATCCGGGAAGTAAAAATCACCCAAACCCTAAACACAACATGTTTGGAGCAGTAAAAAATGCGGCCACCTAAACATGATAGACTCAAACCCTAAATGGTTGTAATAGACAAACCAAGGTGCCAAAATAAATCATCAATAATTGAAAAAATATATTATCAACAAATAGTGTAATTAAATCAAAAAAATCCCAAGTAATTGATGTTTCTTAACAACTTATCATTTCCAACCCATAAAAAATTTTATATGTCTAAAAATTAATACGGAATTAAGGTAAGAAGAAACTTTCTTGTTAATCATTTCCTTCGATAAGACTTCCACTACCTATAACGGCATACAACAATAGTTCAATGGAAAGGAAAACACTATTCATAGCTATCTCCCTGCTATTGTAACAATGTGCAACAAAAGTTCGATGACAACGTAAAGTCCTATTTTCAACTTTCTCCCAACAGCTAAGGTTCCAAATCCTTGAGAATAAAACATAAATTGACAAGAATATAATTATAACATGGATCTAAATGATGATTAAAATTGACCCAATGGATACTGAATGATGATTAACATGTCTACAATGATAAGGGGTTAGATCCATGTCCCCCACCCATAATTATATTTTTTAACCTCCCACGAACCATATTATAGTAAGCTTTGTTTGTGTTTTATTTCTATGCAAACATGAAGGCCTAATGGGTAAGGCTTGAAAATACTTCAAAATTTTGAATGAATTTTAGTGCATTAGAAGCTTCAAAGGATCATTATGTGTGTATGGTTGACCTTATTTTTTTTATTATTGGCAAATAGTTTTGAAGGGACTATACCATGTTACAAAAGAGGCTCAGAAGCTAGATAATCCAGTCAATACATCAAAGTCTTATAAAGATCAAGATATTACATGAAATTCCAACTATAGTTTAAAAACTATACAAAAGAGACAAAACGAGATCAAAATAGCAAATAAACAAGTAACTTCAGTAGCAACTTAGCAATAAATAGAGTTTACTTAGATGCTCTGTTAATTTTGCCCTCACTATCTGCAGTGGTCTTGAAGAGTGTCATAGTTGTATGGTTGACCTTCTTCGGGATGTTAGCTATATTATTTTTTAATTTCTAATTAAAATATTTAATTTATATTTTCTTGGGAATGTAAAATGAAAAACACTTAAAAATCAACATTTGCATGGATATGATTGTACTTGATGATTTTGTTATATCTCAATACATATGTGCCAAATTTTCTACCTTCTTTATAGAAAAATAATTTCAAATAACATACATTTCACTTTGTAAAATAAAACTTCAAAAAAATTAACATTGTTATCCTCTCTGGCGTAATTTACAACTCATGTGTTATGTGTATACATATTTGTTATGGTTATACATACATAACAATTTTTAATTTTTTGTCGATCTATGGTTTTACATATTTTCTTTCATCTCATGAAATTTGTTTTTTATGTTGTTATAGCATTGATGTCTCTTGCATTTGTAGAGGATGATCATGTGGACTTGTTCTCAAAAGGTACCAAATTTGTAGAGGGCGGAGTATATCCAAGTAAGAGGAAACTACATTGCAGAGATGTGGGAAGAGGATTTTTTTTTTTTGTCAGTGTTGACATAAGTATTGGATGGAAGAGTAAAATTTTCTTTTTCAGTTGATGAATTTGAAACCTTGGCAGATGTCGGGAATAAAGGATACTACATTTCTTGGGAAGAGAGTGAATTTTCAAAGCATGTAGATTCTTCCATTCCCCTTATTTGTAGTGATCACATTTTTAGTGGCTCATAGGATTACAATGCTACGAGAGATGGAGATTGCAATGATGATATTGAAAGCACCATCAATATAGGTCCTAAAGATAGAATTGATTTTGTCACAGAAAATGTCATTCTCAAACACAAATTTTCTAGCAAAGATGATGACATATCCATGATTTTTATAACTCATGTTCTAGAAGATCATTAAATTAATGGAGAGAGGTTGGGTCCTTGAATTTTGGCGTATGGCTCGAAAATGTGATAAATTTGTGTGTTCATTTTTCAAACTTGCTACTACCTAATAAATTAATATTTTGGCCAATAAAATATTTGATTTTCCATGAAACAAAAAGTGACCTTATGGTTAAGAAAGGACTGCTCAATCTGGATGGTATGCACCTTGTACACAAGTGGTGAACACAATTTGAAGTTCAAGGGAGTTATTACTAAATTAATCCATTTCTATTCATCTATGAGAAAATATGTTGCAGAGGGAATAATTACCAATGTACTTGAAGGAGACATGGTACATTTTAAGATATTGGATGCCAATAGCTTCAGTGTGCATATTGATAGATTATTCAACCCTCCTTGCAAAGGATGCTCCCTATTTGAAGGATCTCTCATATAATGGTCTACTAGGAAAATTGCTGACATAAATGGTTCTCTGATGCATATTAGATTTAAATAATTCTTTAAAAGGTTTAGGTCATCATACGGAATGCATTAGAAGAGTGAAAACCTCATTTTTTTATCCAATTTATTTTGATGCCACTAATCACAATCATTCCAAAAAAGTGATAAGAAGATCTTACAATGCTAAAAAAATCAAAAATTAGATGCCCCTCTAGCCAATCCATCAAATCAAAAATATGATGAGGATAAAAATGGTCAATATTTATGGATGAAGTGGAAAATGTGAAATTTCATTGTTGCTAAATATAATTGTCTCCAAAAATTTTTTCTTGCTTCAGTTAGAGTTCAAAATCTATGGTGCAAAACTAGATCCCTGAATGAAATCGACAGAAAGATTTTGTGTTTGATGCATTAATAGAAAATGTCATCTTCAATGTGGGAAACCAATCTATGGAGGTACATAAAATGAAATTTTATGGGATGGATGTTTGTCAAAATGCATGGCGTAAAGTTTATGGGTACCCAAGGAGTACCTTCTATAATCATAAATGAACTGGATAAGTCTTGATAGGCATGCAGTGAATGGTAATGTTGGAAAAGTGAAATAAAGTTCAAATACTCGCCAAAACAATTACTTGCATATCAAGAATTTTTATGGAAATTCAAATATCTCTCAAGTATTTGAATCAATCTATAGGACGGGATGGAATAAAATTTCCTCAAATGTTTCTTTCTGCATTCTATACCCACAATTTATTGCAAAAAAGTGTAATAAGGAGCTTGAATTATTGAAAATTCCTTCAATGTCGTAGCCAAGCTTCAACAACATAAGGACCAAAAGATTTCAACATGTTTCCATTATAAAAATAACTTGTTTTCCTATTTGATGAGTGTACATATTTGTGCAACAAACATAGAGCCACCACATGCCCAAAAACACTCTCAAAAATTGAAGAGGAACAAACATGGAACACCAAATACATTCAAAGTTATTGTGCATCTTACTATTCTCACATATTGCAATCATAAGAACAGCCTTATGGATTCTTGAGCATTGTGCATGATAAAATGGAAAAAATGAAAACTTCCATACCAAAGATGGGTAAAAAAATAAAGTCGATAAGTAATGTTATGGACCTATCAATTACTTTGATTGGTATGCTCACTCATGGACACAAGATATGGGGTTTCACCACTTTGTCCTACCATTTGTTGAATGTAGAGAAACCTACATGGTCACATCGTTATCTTTGTGTCTCAATAATCTTGAAGAACTTGTAATTGATGAATATGTGGATTTATTGTACAGTGATGGATCATCCAAACATTCATTACATGATGCACTATTAAAAAATGATGTGCATGAAAAATTAAAGGGTACAAATAAATATTTGACCATTCTAAATCAATTAGTGTTCTTAGTACGAGCACTTCATTAAAAAATTAACCATCGATCCTCTATTTATAACTGGTAATGCTTCGAGTGATAACAAGAATCATACCTTATTTACATTTGCATCAATTTTGACAATAAAAAATGTATTCAACATTATGTATCTAAGCTTCCTTCTATTGAAACACACTCATGAGGATATAGATGGGACTTTTTGTGTCGAGAAATGTTGGCACGAGGTCCAAAATTCCAAAAGAAAACTATAATATCCCGAACCATGATATTAAAATTAATAATAATGGTAATAATTTATTTTTTTTCTAATGGGGTTTGTGTGGATCGGTTAAGATGGATGGTTGTGTCCAGATCCACCCAAGTTCAAATCCCACTAGGTGCGATCCCTTCGGGGTGGTTTATCGGTGGTGGCGGGTGTTGCATCACCGATGGTTACGGCTAATAGTTATTATCGGCGGTGGCAGAATTGCATCACCGGCATTGGTGTATGCGGAAGTGGTGGCCCTAAAAATAACAGTGGTGAAAAAATTGCATTGTCGGTGCAGGCTCAGTGGTTGCGGTTTGTGTTGAATTAATTGTAATAACTAGTCTCAGGACATTGGTTGTAATGGGTGGGGTATCGTTAACCCTTTGGTTCATAGCTCCGGTCAAAAGCATTTAATGATCAAAAAACTAAATTTTTATTTATTTATTTTAAATTAATAAGTAATATAAGTAGCACCAAGTGATTACTACCTCCATATGCGACTAAGTTGTAAATACGGTGAAGCAAAGCACCAAACCACTTAAACGTATAAGATGAGGTGAGATATAATTAAAATTTACATTGTTGTGACCGTGTTACTATTACAACATCAAAAGGAATGGGTATGGCATAATGCCACTTACGCGATTTTAGAACCATCTCGCGATTTTAAAGGTTAATGATAATTTAATCATGGCGGAACATTTTAGTTACTTTATAAAATGGTGGTTAAAAATTAACCCTTCGGAAGAGTTTACATTGATAGATTTACTCATAAGAATCTATTCGTTTCAAAAACGAATAAAGCAGTGAAGGGAATTTCACTCATGGCTAAAACGTTCATGGGTTCAATGTAGTTCCCTAAAAGTAAAAGGACCCATATCTTTTTATAGGTTAATATATCAAGATAAGCGGTTTCATATTAAATTTTATTAAAATTTTAGGTCAAAACTTACATTAATTAAGTTAAATGAGGAAATAAGGAGAGCCCTTAGATTAGGTGGTCTCTCCACCATTTGATGATAGGGCATCCAAAAAACCCTAAAATCATTATAGTTAAACATAAAACCTAAAATTGTTTTATTGCATTTCTCCTCTTCATTCATTAAGTTACAAGTTTTTTATTTTTGTTTTGTTTTAGGTTACAGGTTGAAGGAGCTCAAACAAGTTGATCAATGGTGGATTCACTCCATTCTTATTCTCATTCCATTTTAAACCCGTTAGGGTTTGTTCTAAATATTGTTTCTATTGGATTAAAAATTCATTTTTTCTTTAGTTGAAGGATCCATTATTCCTTTTGGTTTATTTTTATCAAACAAAGATCTTTTAAAAGATTTATTTATCTTCATATATATATATATATATATATATATATATATAATTTTTTTATTTTATTTTTATTTTTTTCTTAAGCAAGTCAGTTTGCATGAGGGAGAGCCCAAAAATAGGCGAGTTAAAATTCTAAGGGCCTCACAAACTGGCAGATTTTGCTTAAAGGGATTTTTCTCAAACACCATTTAAACATTTACAGTTCATATTTTAAGATCTATTTATTACATTTTACTTTGAAATAAAATAAATAAAATCAACTTAAATTGAAAGTTACAAGCCCTCCACAAAAGTGGAGACAACATGGAAATTTTTACCAAATTAAACAACTTTCCAATAACAAGAAGACCCGCAACTGATCCCAAAAGCGGCTCCACTCCAAGCTCCAAAATAGCACGGAAAAACTCCAAAACATCCATAGGAATTATCTTGGTTGTGTTGAGTTGTGGAGCTGATTACTTTGGATTATCATGCAATATAAAACTTGGTTATAGAGGGACAGGCATCGATCGTGCAAGGAGGAACTCGGCATTGGTTAGGGCTAACCGGCGTTAGTTGCCTATGTGTGGGTGTTTTAATCAACTCACGGGAATTAGATATATTTTTAGTATTAAATCATAACTATTAATTGTAATCGCATGTATAAGTGCCTTTATTTTGTATACACCTATATAAGCATGAAAGCTAGGGTTTATAAGTAATAATTAAGAACTTGCAAAAGTTGATAATTATTGTGAGAATAATTGTGAGAGAGTGAATTCTTGGAGAAGAAGAAAAATCTTGAGAGAAAGAGAGTATTGTACATCCGAGAGATGTGGAAGATTGTATATCTTTTCAAAGCTTTGGATAATAGATTGGCTTGTTTCTTGGTAGACATATCCCACACTGGATGAAGCACATTAAATCTGGTGTTGATTTATATCTCTTTTTTGTAAATTTCTTTTGGTAGAATATTTGTTTTTATTCGCATGTATGCTTAGATCGATATATTATCTCGTACAATTGGTGTGCTAATCCCAACAACTAGTATCGAGCTTTTTTCGAGGATTTTTGTGTTGACAAATTTACTCATAGAGGGTTTTTTCGATTGAGTGCGAGCTACTGAAAGCAATGTGGAAGAAAACAAATACAAGGTAGAGAAGTTTGACGGCCGAAATTATAAATTATGTAAGATGCAGATTGAAGATTATTTGTATCAAAGAGATTTGTATTTACCATTGGATGAGAAGTCTAGACCTACAAAGACAATCGATGAAGAATGGAAGATTTTGACAGAAATGCTCTAGGATCTATAAGATTGAGCCCTGGCAAAGCATCCGTGGCTTCCAATATTACGAAGTGACTTTATACAAGAGGATTAATGAAATTTGTTGCTAATTTATATGAAAAACCTAGTGCTTCAAATAAATTTTATCGATGAAGAAATTATTTAGTTCTAAGATGCATGAAGGTGGATCTGCATCTAGTCATTTGAATGGTTTTAGATCTATTGTAAATCATTTAAAATCGGTTGATATATCGTTTGATGATGAAGTGAAAGCACTTTTATTCTTATATTTTTGCCTAATAGTTGGGATAACTTAGTAATGGTTGTTAGTAATACAACATCTGCTAATAATATTTTTAAGTTTGATGATGTGGTTAGTATAATCTTGAATGAATAAATTCACAGGAAGAGTACAGAGGAATCATCATCTGGGAATGCTTTGAATGTAGAAAGCAGGGGCAGGCAAAAGGAGATATCCAAAAGTAAGAGTAATGGAAAATCAAAGTCAAGGGATAGCAGATCTAAATCCAGAGGTAAGGGAATTACTTGTTGGAAATGTGGAAAGAAAGGACATGCAAAGAAATAT
This sequence comes from Taxus wallichiana var. yunnanensis, assembly GCA_018340775.1. NCBI lineage: Eukaryota > Viridiplantae > Streptophyta > Pinopsida > Cupressales > Taxaceae > Taxus > Taxus wallichiana. The sequence goes on along the minus strand of CM031240.1, from coordinate 346,103,291 downwards.
TTATGGTCAAAGGATAAAGAGAACCAACAATCAAACAAAGGTAAAGAAGTAAATCTTTCTACAACAAAGGTAATGCAAGATGCTCTTATTCTTTCTTTATATAATAGAATTGAATCATGGGTTTTAGATTCAAAAGATTCTTTCCATGCAACCCCTAATAAGGATTATTTCATAAATTATGTCTAGGGAAATTTTAGGCATATTTATTTGGGTGATGACGAACCTTACAGTATTCTTTGGTAAAGGGGAAGTTCATTTAAAATTGCAGAATAGAAATACATGGGTATTGAAAGATGTGAGGGATGTTCCAAGCCTTAGGAGGAATCTTATTTCTGCAAGGCAACTAGGTGAAGTTGGTTTCATAGTTACATTTACAGAGACTCTTAGAAAGACACCAAGGGTTCTTTTTTTGTGGCAAGAGGTAAGAATGTAGGAACATTATATTTATCTCGCATGTATTATTGATTCCTTTTTCATTATCTACTTGATTGGATGCACGCATGTGGCATAATCGGTTGGGCCATATGAGTCAAAAAGGAATGTAGATCTTAAAGTCTAAGGGTAAGTTATCAAATTTGAAATATTTAGATCTTGATTGATGTGAGCTTTGTGTCTTTGGAAAGAAAAAAGAGTGATATTTTTCAAAATTGGGGCAACAAAGAAGGAGCAGAAATTGGAGCTTGTACACTCGGATATGTGGGGACCACTCATGTAGCTTCTCATGTAGGATCTCGTAGTATGTTACTTTCATTGATAATGTTGCAATAAAAGTATGGGTTTATTGTATTAAACGTAAATCTGATGTTTTTAAGACTTTTAAAAGATGGAAAGCCCTTGTTGAGATGAATCAAATTCAAAGTTAAAGTGCCTTAGATCGACAATGGTGGTGAATATTGTACCAATGATTTCAATGATTACTATTAGGTGAATGGGATACATAGAGAAAGGATGGTTCTAAGAACACCACAAGAGAATGGTGTTGCAGAAATAATAAACAAGACAATCATGGAATGTACTAGAAGTATGAGGATACATTCTGGATTGTCCTTATAGTTTTGGGTAGAAGCAGTTGATATAGCAATTTATTTGATTAACCATGGGCCTTCAAATTCACTAGATGGAGGAATACCATAGGAAGCTTGGACCAAAAAATAGGTAGATCTTTCTTTTCTTAATTTTTTTGGTTTAGAAGCTTTTGTGCCTATTGATAAGGAAAATAGGAAAAAGTTGGCTGCAAAATCTAAGAGATGCACTTTCATTGGTTATGTATCTGGTGATTTCAGATCTCGCGTTTTAGGGATTTAGAGAATTATAAAATTATTAGGAGTCATTATATTGAATGGAATGAAAATATAATGTACATGGATCAAATTTTAGTACCCAAGGACGAACCGGTTGAGAAGTTTCTGAATGAAAATGAACTCTCGGATTTAAAATTAATACTGACAAGGTTAAACAATAACCGGTGTCAGTTGACCTGATCGACATCGGTCAACAAAATAGGTATCGTTATAGAAGAGACAAACCAGCATCGGTTAGTAGAACCAACGTCGATTCTGTGTGACCGACATCAATCACTCGATGTGATTTGGATACAAATGTCCAGGAGGTCCAAAATGAGCCTCGGTACCCCAAACTCTGTGAGAAGGTCACAAAGGGTAAGTAAACCTCCAGAAATATTTACACCTTCTCTATTTTATTTATTATTGACTGATAATGGTGAACCAAAGAGTTTTGAAGAAGTAATGTAGGATGAGACCCACATCCAGTGGGAGCATGGCATGGATGAGGAGATGGACTCCTTGGAACAAAACCAAACTTGGGATTTGGTTAAGTTGTCAATAAGTAAGAGGACATTGTAGAACAAGTGGGTTTACAGGATCAAGGAAGAAGAGGGTGGACAGAAAAGGTACAAGGCAAGGCTTGTAGTAAAGGGATTTACACAGAAAGTAGGTATTGATTTTGGTGAAATATTTTCTCATGTTGTTAAGATGACTTCTATTTGTATTATATTGAGTTTAGTTGTAGTAGAGGATTTTCATTTAGAGAAACTAGATGTGAAGATGGATTTCCTTCATGGTGATTTGGATGAAGAGATTTATATGCAATAGTCGTTTGGGTATGAATTCAAGGGTAAGGAGAAATTAGTGTGCAGGTTGAAAAAGAGCCTATATGGGCTCAAGCAAGCTCCAAGGCAATGGTACATGAGGTTTGATAGTTTTATGCATGAGCATGGTTACTTGATATGTGAATCTGACCATTGTGTTTATTTCAAGAAGCTTGAAAATAGGAGCTATATTATTTTGTTATTGTATGTGGATGATATGCTTATTGCAGGATATAGTATGCAGGACATTGGTGAGATTAAGGGAAAGCTAGCTTACACATTTATTATGAAGGATTTAGGAGTTGCAAAAATAATCCTTGGCATAAAAATACATAGAGACAAGAAGAACAAGAAATTGTATTTGTCTCAGGAGGATTATATCTATAGGGTGTTAGAAAGGTTCAAGATGCAAAATACAAAACTTGTTAGTAAACCTATGGCTAGACACTTCAAATTGAGCAAAGATCAGTGTCCTTCATCACATGAGGAGGTTAAATACATGACACGAGTGTCATATGCTTTAGTAGTTGATAGTCTCATGTATGTTATGGTTTATACCAAACCAGACATTGCATAGGCAATGGGAGTTGTGAGTAGATATATGGCCAATCTAGATAAAGAGCATTGGAAAGTAGTCCAATGGATACTCAGGTATTTGAAAGGGACATTCAACATGCAGTTATGTTATGGAGGTTCAAATATTTCATTATGTGGATATGTTGATTCGAATATGGCTAGAGATATGAATGGTAGGAGGATAACTACTAGATATATTTTCACAGTAAGTGGGACGATAGTTAGTTGGATTTCAAGATTACATAAGGTTATGACTTTGTCTACTACAGAGGTAGAGTATATTGCAGCTACAAAGGCTAGCAAGGAGATGATATGGATGAGTAGGTTCATGAAAGAGTTGGGAAAGGAGCAAGATGATTGCAAACTGTTTAGTGACAAGTCATAGTGTAATTCATTTGGAAAATAACTCAGTGTTTCATTCAAGAATGAAACACATTCAGTTGAGGTATCACTTCATACGGTAGGTATTGGAGGATGGGCAGTTGAATCTGGAAAATATTCATACGAGTGAGAACCCCTGCAGATATGCTAACGAAGTCGTTAGCAAAAGAGAATTTGGAGCTACACTCCACTTATGTTGGTCTTCAAGTTTGAGACTTGAAGAGGAAGAAAAAAGCTGATAAAGGATCCAAGAATGATGTAATATAGGTATGGTGTAGTAATTAATCTCCAAGTGGGAGATTGTTGATTTGTGGAGCTCAATTACTTCGGATTAACATGCAATATGAAACTTTCAGGAAAATACAATAACCGACATCGGTTGTGGAGGGGTGGCATTGGTCACCTATGATCATCATCGGTCAGGCAATGAGGAACCGACATCGGTTAGGGCTAACCAGTGTCAATTACGTGTGTGGTTGTTTTAATTAACTCGTGGGAATTAGGTATATTTTTAGTATTAAAGAAGTTATATTGATTGTAATTACATGGCTAAGTGCCCTAAGTTTGTATACACCTATATAAGCATAAAAGCTAGGGCTTAGAAGTAAGAATTAAGAAGAACTTGAAAAATTTGATGATTGTTGTGAGAATAATTGTGAGAGAGAGAATTCTTGGAGGAGAAGAAAAAGCTTGAGAGAAAGAAAGTAATTTACATTTGAGAGGTGTGGAAGATTGTAAATCTTTAATTGTATATCTTGTCAAAGCTTTGGATGATAGACTACTTGTTTCTTGGTGGACGTAGCCCACACTAGGTGAACCATGTTAAATTTGGTGTTGATTTATATCTCTTGTTTTGTATATTTCTTCTGGTAGAATATCCACTTTTATTTGCATGTATGCTTAAATCGATATATTATCTCGTATAACCAAAGTGTACTAATCCCAACAGTTGACCATATAACCAAATGACATCATTACATGCCTCCATGGAAACCAAGAAAGCATATTATCGTTCTCCTAAGCCCATGGGAAAGAGGCAAACATAGCTCTAGCTAGCACTAATGTGGAAGTATTTATTCCCACACAAATAAAGTTTTAAAACTGCATTCAAATCCAAAAATACCAAAGAAAATTATCAATGAGAAACTCCAATATTCTTCCATGGGAAGAGGGGATGAAATAATCCCAAATATGATAACCAAAATCATCCAATTTTAGCACCAAATATATACTTATCTCTCCATACAAATTTCACCCCTTATCACTCCATTCCCTTCTCTATTATGGATTTTTAAACTTCAAATTTCCTTGAATGGAGTTAGGGGGATTTCCAAGCCAAATGGAAATCAACCCCTACCTACAAACCAAATGTAGTGGGGTGAACCAAGAATCTTTCAAGCTTGACCAAGCATTGAAAGTGAGTATGGAAGGGATTCCTCCCTCTTCCCAAAAAAACTCCAAAATCCACACCCTCAATGGTGGATTGTTAGGAACCCATTTCCTAAGATTCTCATATTAGTATTATCCCACATGCATAAGAAATAGTTGTTGCTTAATATAGACTTAGTATATGTGTGTGTGTTGAGGCCCAATAGAGGCATCCACAAAATTATTGTAAGCACTTGTGCAAAGGAGGTTTCCCCCTTAAAGAGGCTGTGATCTGTAATTGTAATTGGCATTCTGTTATTCCAGCTATCATGTTTTGTTCTAGTTATTTCGGCTAAATCTGTTGCAAGGAGGGTCATTACATCTGGTATCGAGCCTCTTTCCAAGGCCATTTTTGTTGCAGCATCATCCGAGTAAGTTGTTTTTGCCCAAATTTTTTTACTACATATTGGTCGGCTCTGCCACCATAATATTTTTTCGACTGCCGCTATCGCATTTTCTAATTCCTATTCATCTCTTTCGCCATCGCATTTTCCAATTCTGGTCAACTCTATCACCATCACATTTTCTAATTCATGGTCGACTTTTCCACCATCGTATCATAGTTTCTAGTTCTCGGTCGGCTCTGTCACCATAGCATTTAAAAAAAGGAAAAAAAACGTATTTTTGGCATATCTTTTTTATCTCCTTTGACCCTCAAATTTCTCTGGCACACCTGTAATTCCATTTTACACATTTCCTTCCTTGGTACCTCTTAACCCCATTCCACCCCCATCAGCTTGAAATCACAATTTTCCATTTTTTAGGGCTTGCAATAACTTCCTTATTTTCCATCAAATAGCTTTGAAATTTTCACATAATGTTCCTTTCATCATTCTGCCCCTTTGACCCTCTATGCTCAATTTCCTTGTTTCACCATTTCAATCCCAAAATTTCCCTTCCTCTTCATCCTAGTCCTCTAGAGAGCCTCCCAAAACTAGTAATTGTTCCTTTTCACCCTTCATTATAACCCAAATCCAAAATCACCATTACTAAATGTGTGTTAGAACATGTTTCTCTATCCATTGCCAAAAACAATAATGGCCATGATCTATGTTGGCACCAAAATAATAGAGGAGAAACTCACTCAGTTGAAGTCTTAAGTGGCAGAATTAACTAATATGATGTGAGGATTAAACCAATAGAATACCATTTTCTCAATAAACTGAAGGATCCCTCATCATCAGAAATTATGTTTTCATCCGCCCTTATGTGCCCAAGTTTAAATTCCCAAGGTTTAATGGTATTGATCTTGAGGATGGATATACCATGTTGAGAAATTTTTCCACCTTCACAATACATATTTAGCAAATCAGGTCCCCATTGCCTCTTTCCATTTGGAGTAAGAAGCACTTCAATGGTACCATTGGTATCTCAAATCAAATGATGAACCAAATTGGTCAACCTTCCAATCCCTGGTTTTGAACCGATTTGGTCCCTCCGCATTTGAGGATTTCATTGGAGCACTCACAAAACTCCACCAAACAGGTATTGTTCATGATTATCAGATCAAATTTGAAAAGCTTTCCAATCACACCAAAGGGTTTTTTGATGATTTTTCAAGAGTTTCTTTGTTAGTGGCCTCAAGGAGCCAATTCGATCAGAGGTGAAAATGTTTCAGCCACAAAACATGATGGATGCCTTGGGACTGGCTAAGTTAGCTAAAGATAAGCTCTCATCTCAACGTTGTGCTCCCACTTTTCAGCTAGCAAAGAACCTATTCAACCAACGGTCACCCACAACCACCCCAGATCAAGCGTCTTACTGAAGTTGAGATGTGGGATCATAAGGAGAAGGGATTATGTTACAATTGTGATGACAAATGGGTTAAAGGTCATCGGTGCATCACACAAAATATTTACTTGTTTGATGTGGAATCACCTCTAGAGTCATAAAATGAACATGATACCCAGGAATTCCAGGATTCTCATGAAGAACAAAGTTCCCTAGAATATTCTACAAGACAAGAGGCTCTACCATAGATCTCTACATGCCTTAGCAGGTGTGACCACTCCTCAAACCATGAAGGTCAAGGGGTTATTTAAAAATATCCCTCTCACAATCCTCATTGACTTTGGCAACACCCACAATTTCATCGATCCTTGCATTGCTAAACAGAGTTGATTGCTTTGTACACCCTTGTTCCAGCTTTGAGGTCATGATTGCTAATGGGGCACATTTTCATGTAAAGGGAAGTGTCACAATGTATGTATCGTCATAGGTGATTACACTCTTCGCTCAATATGTTTTCCCTTCCCTTAGGCGGATGTGATGTGGTTTTGGGTGCACAAGTGGCTCCGCACCTTGGGACCTATTCTCTGGGATTTCTCATAACTTTGGATGCAATTCATAGATAGTGGTCAAAAACACACCTTAAAAGGGTTATTGTCATGGTCTCGTTAGCATCATCAATTCCCATCGCATGGAGAAACTTCTGAAGAAAGGATCACATGGGGTCATTTCCCAACTGCACTCCATCCAACTCCATTCCACCTCTGCTCCTACCTACCCCGCTCCTTTACAAGCCATTCTAAAAAACATGCAACCATTTTTCTTAATCCAGTAGGACTACCCCCTTCACACCCTAAAGACCATTGCATTCCACTTCACCCAAGAATCCTTCCCCCCAACATTCAACCATACCGCTACCCCCATCTATAAAAGACGAAGATTGAGAAAATTATCTGGGAACTCCTCACCTCTAGTGTAATTTGTCCCAAAGATAAGCCCTTACTCCTCCCTCATGCTTCTTGTCCACAAAAAGATGGTTCATGGTGCCTCTGCATTGACTTTTGTGCCCTTAACCACCTCACTATCAAGGATAAGTTCCCATTTCAGTCATTGATGAGCTTCTTGATGAGCTCCATGGAGCCAAATTTTTCTCAAAATTGGACCTTCATTCGCTACCATCAAATTAGAGTGCATCTTGATGACATTCCCAAGACTTCCTTCCATACTCATAAGGGTCACTATGAGTTCTTAGTCATGCCATTCAGCCTCACTAATGCTCCTTCCACATTTCAGGCACTCATGAACAAAATATTTTGGCCTTTCCTTCGTCAGTTTGTATTGGTTTTCTTCGATGATATTTTGATCTACAGCCACACATGGGAAGACCATATCCAACATATTGACAAGGCATTACAACTTCTGGCTGACAATAAATTATGTGCTAAGCAATCCAAGTGTTCCTTTGCCCAAGAAGAAGTTGAATATCTGGGTCACATCGTCTCAGCCAAGGGAGTTCATGTGGATCCAGACAAAATCAGTGTCATGCAACAATGGCCATAGCCAACAACCCTCAAAATCCTTCGAGGATTCCTTGGCCTTACAGGATACTACCGCAACTTTTTCAAAAATATGGCAAGATTGCAGCTCCCTTGACAGCTTTATTGAAGAAGGATGCATTTACATGGGATACATCAGTTGTCTAGGAATTCCTAGCACTCAAACAAGCTATGTGTAGTACCCCAGTTTTGGCCTTTCAGACTTCACCAAAACTTTCACCATTGAGAGTGATGCCTGTAACAATGGGTTGGGTGTTGTTCTACTTCAAGAGGATCATCCTATTGCATTCACTAGCAAATCCCTTTCTGGAAGAACATTGGCCTTGTCTACATATGAGAAAGAAATGTTGGCAATCCTCCATGCAGTAAACAAATGGCGGCCATACTTACTTGGGAATCATTTTTGCATCAAAACTGATCATCAAAGCTTGAAGTACTTCTTGGAACAATGTGTCTCTTCCCGGTTCAACAGAAATGGGTTAGCAAGCTCATGGGTTATGATTATGAGATCACATACAAGAAGGGAAAATATAATGTGGTGGTTGATGCTCTTTCACACTCCTTCAAGGACCAGGCCTCCCTTTCCACCATCTCCATGCCTGTTCCAAATTGGTTGGAATTTGTACATACAAAATATGCAACAGATCCTAAATTACAGCAACTCATTCATCAAGTAGTCACTCACCCGGGCGATACCAAATTATACATGGGATGGTGCTTCCTTGTGATAAAAATTCCTCTTGGTACTTCCTCATGATAGGGATCTTCTTCAGGATATATTCTATGAGCTCCATGTGTCTCCCACAACTAGGCACTCCATTTTTCTCAAAACCTATGAGTGGGCACGATGCAACTTTTTTTGGAAAGGCATGAAAGGAGGAATTAAGCAAATGGTGGTTGAATGTGATACTTTCCAACATAACAAAGGTGAAACAACATCACCTCATGTTTGCTTTAGCCCTTACCAATTCCTAACAGGATTTGGACAGATATCTCTATGGATTTCATCGAGGGGCTCCCTAAATATGGAGGTAAAATAATGATCTTGGTTATGGTAGATCGAATTTCCAAGTATAGTCATTTTTGTGCCCTTAGCCATCCATACACAAAGCCTCCATATTTGCACAAATATTCTTGGATCATATTTTCCGTCTCCACAACATTCCCTCTTCAATTGTATCAAATTGTGATTCCAATTTCACTAGCAATTTCTAGACAGAACTATTCTGACACACAGGAAGTTAGCTCAAAATGACTTCTAGGTATCATCCACAAACTGACGGCCAAACTGAGATTGTCAATAAATTCTTAGAAACATTCCTTTGTTGCTTTGTCTCGGAGCAACAACAATAATGGGCCAAGTGGCTTCCCCTAGCAGAATGGTGGTACAATACTTCATACCACACGTCTACCAAGATGACTCCCTATGAAGCATTTTATGGCTAACCACCTCCCAAGATTCTCCTGTATACCCCCAAAAGTTCTCTAGTTCAGGAAATTGATGTTTCCCTTCGTACTCGGGATCATATTCTCAGCACCTTGCAGGAAAATCTCCACATGGCACAGAACTAAATGAAGCAGCAAGTGGACCAGCACCGCTCTGAGCGCACCTTTGAGATCGACAACATGGTATTTCTTCACCTACAGCCATACAAGCAATCTTCCTTGAACTTGAAAGGGTGTCATAAGCTAGCCCCAAAATTTTATGGGCCATACAAAGTCCTCCAGAATATCGGGCATGTTGCTTACAAGTTGGACCTTCCGCCCTCCTCCCAAGTTCACCTAGTCTTTCATGTCTCATGTTTGAAGAAGGTTTTGGGAAACAACATTCGGGCGCAAATAGTCTTACCCGAGTTTTATGATGAAGGATCCCTTATCCTAAAACCAGAAGCTATCTTAGACAGGTGCACCCACCAACTTCACTCTCGCTCAATCACCGAGGTCTTAATCCAGTGGCACAACATGCAACTAAAAGATGCAACTTTGGAGCCACTCTTCCAAATTCAACAACAATTTCCACATATAAATATTTGAGCACAAATCCTTTTGAGGGGGAGGTGATGTTAGGAACCCCTTTCCTAACCTTCTCATATTAGTATCATGCCACATGCATAAGAAATAGTTGTTGCTTAGTATAGACTTTGTGTGTGTGTGTGTGAGGCCTAATAGAAACATCCACAAAAAATTTGAAAGAACTTGTGCAAAGGAGGTTTCCCCCTCGAAGAGGCATGTGATCTGTAATTACAAGTGGCATTCTATTATTCCAGATATCATGTTTCGTTATGGTTATTTTGGCTAAATATGTTGTAATGAGGGTCATTACATGGATGGAGTAAATAAAAACCATAAGATTAAACACCAAAATTTCATTTAATTCAAGCAATAATTTCACAAGCAAAAGTTTAATTACATAACCAAGTAAGAAGCAAATAAGAGCAAGATCCTACCTTGCAATCCAAAGCCAAAATTCAACTCCAAGTTTGTTCACCAAGTATCCTACTTGCTTTCCAAGCTTTCCCCAAACACTATGATCCCGAGAAAATATTGCAAGAAAATAATCCCATAACCATAAACAAGAGGGATTAAGAAGGAAAATAAACCGCCACACAAGTCAATGGGAGGGTGACAAGGGTCACCCTCCACCAAAACTTTAACCAATGCCAACCCTCCAAAATTGCATTTCAAAATTAAAAGAAAAAGGAAAGATTAAAATTCCATGCACTCATGAGGATCCCCCAAATTCCCAAACATTCCCCAATTTCAAAAATCATTAAGAAAAGGGTGGGTGAATGGAGGAAAATTGGGCCAATATGCTTCATTTACCTTGAAAATAGCCCACCCACCCATAGGGTTAGGGCCTAAGGCCTCTTTTCAAGGAAAATGAAGTCATTTGCTTGCAATATACCCTTCCTAAATGGCACATCTTTCCCAAATCCGAGTTTGGGAAAGATGTGACATTTAGGAGGGGCAATTAGGCTCACCTAATCCAATATTAGGTGTCTTAATCCCTCTTTATCCCAAGCACAACATCCCAAGTCAATAAAATTTCATAAGCCAAAAGGGGGTTAGCATAAAACACTAGATCAACATTAAACAAGAGAGGTAAGTTTGAACAATAAGAACTATAACAAGAGGTGCACATTCCACATTGATAAGAGATGGAATAATACAATCATATAGGTATGTAAGTCTAATAAAAACCAAGGTATAAATAGATGAATAAAATACCACAATCATCAAGAAAGGGAAGGGGGATTTGGCCTCTCAAGGCCTGTCATGCTAGTTAGAGTATGTCTCCTGAGTCCCACATTTCTCACATGGATAAACACTTGTCACCTGCACACTCAAGGCAAACATCATACTTTTCCAACACCAATAATCAAAAATATGATAACATCTATATGCATCATAACAATCATCCATACACAATCACAACTAGCTAAGCAAAGACATCATAGTAATGAATCATCAAACATAGCAAGAAAGTTTACGACCATGCATCTAGGATGAATCTAATAGACAATATGAGATCGTGATCAAATATAATCATAACATCATCTCAACACATATAAATGTTGGGGTTAGCACACTAGTTGTACAGATAATATATCATATCTAATCATACATGCAAATAAAAGTGGATATTCTACCAGAAGAAATATGCAAAACAAGAGAAATAAATCAACACTAGATTTAACGTGGTTCACCCAATGTGGGCTACGTCCACCAAGAAACAAGCCAATCTATTATCCAAAACTTTGACAAGATATACGATTTAATATTTACAATCTTCCACACCTCTCAAATGTTCAGTATTTTCTTCCTTCAAGCTTTCCTTCTTTTTTACCAAGAATTATCTCTCTCACAATTATCTTGTACTTATGATTCACAATCTTAATTCTTACTTCTAAACCCTAGTTTTTATGCTTATATAGTCATTTATAGACTTAGGGTAAATAGCCATGCAATTACAATTAATAAATCTATTTTAATGCTAAAAATAGATTGAATTTCCGAGAGTTAATTATAAAGTCATTACACAGGTAACCGACGTCGGTTCTGCCTAACCATCGTCGGTTCCTACTTGCCTTGACCGATGTCATTCTACCCTTAACCAATGTCGGTTACTATGTTTTCTAGCAAGTTCCAAGTGCATGTTAAAATGAAGTAATTGAGCTCCATAACTCAACAATCTCCCACTTGGATTTTAATTACTACACCATACTTATATAGCATCATTCTTGGATCCTTCCTTAGCTGTGTTTCTTCCTCCTCAAGTCTCAAACTCGAAGACCAACAGAAGTGGAGTGTAGCTCCAGTTAGCATATCCACAGGGTTCTCGCTTGTATCAATATTTTTCAGGTTCAACTACCCATCCTCCAATACCTGTCGTATGAAGTGATACCTCAACTGAATGTGTTTCGTTCTCGAATGAAACGTTGAGTTCTTTGCCAAATGAATTACACTCTGATTGTCACTGAACAACTTACAATCATCTTGCTCCTTTCCCAACTCTTCTATGAACCTACTCATCCATATCATCTCCTTACTAGCCTCTGTAGCTGCAACATACTCTGCCTTTGTAGTAGACAAAGCCTCACCCTTTGCAATCTTGAAATCTAACTAACTGTTGTCCCACCTACTGTGAAAATATATCCAGTAGTACTCCTCCTACCATCCAGATCTCCAGCCATATCTGAATCAACATAGCCACATAATGAAATATCCAAACCTCCATAGCATAATTGCATGCTAGATGTCCCTTTCAAGTACCTAAGTATCCATTGGACTTCTTTCCAATGTTCTTTACCTAGATTGGCCATATATCTACTCACCACTCCCACTGCCTATGCAATATCTGGTCTAGTACAAACCATAGCATACATGAGACTCCCAATTGCTGAAGCATATGGCACTCGTGTCATGTATTTGACCTCCTCTTGTGATGTAGGACACTAATCTTTGCTCAATTTAAAGTGTCCGGCCAAAGGTGTACTAACAGGTTTTGCATTCTACATGTTGAACCTTTCTAACACCTTGTAGATATAATCCTCCTAAGACAAATACAATTTCCTGTGTTTCCCATCTCTGTGTATTTGCATGCGGAGAGGATTCTTTTACAGCGCTTATATCTTTCATAGCAAATGTGTGAGCTAGCTTTCTCTTAAGCTCACCAATGTCCTGCATACTAGATCCTGCAATAAGCATATCATCCACTTACAATAACAAAATAATATAGCTCCCATTTTCAAGCTTCTTGAAATAAACACGATGGTCATATTCACATCTCAAGTAGCCATGATCATGCATAAAAATGTCAAACCCCATGTACCATTTCCTTAGATCTTGCTTGAGCCCATATAGGCTCTTTTTCAACCTTCACACTAATTTCTCCTTACCCTTGACTTCATACCCAAGCAAACTTTGCATATAAATCTCTTCATCTAAATCACCATGAAAGAAAATCCTCTTCACATCTAGTTGCTCTAAATGCAAATCCTCTACTACAACTAAGCTCAATACAGTACGAATAGAAGTCATCTTAACAACGGAAAAAATGTTTCACCAAAATCAATACATGTTTTTCGTGTAAATCTTTTTTTACTACAAGCCTTTCCTTGTACCTTTTATGTCCACCCTCTTCTTCCTTGATTCTGTAAACCCACTTGTTCTACAATTTCCTCTTACCTGCTGGCAACTTAACCAAATCCCAAGTTTGGTTCTGTTTCAAGGATTCCATTTCCTCATCCATGTCATGCTCCACTGCACGTGGGTCTTAACCTACATTGCTTCTTCAAATATTTCGGTTCACCATTATCAGTCAATAATAAATAAAATAGAGAAGGTGTAAATCTTTCTGGAGGTTTACTTACCCTTTGTGACCTTCTCACGGGAGTTTGGGGTACCGGAGGCTCAATCTAAACCTCCTGGACATTAGAGTCCACGCCGCGGTGACCATCACCGGTCACCTCCAACCGACGCGTCGGTTCTATTAACCGATACCGATTCAGATCCTCTATAACCGTCAAGCAATTCATCGACCGATGTCGGTCAGGGCACTGGACTGACCACGGTTCATTGTGTATTCTGTAGATATTTATTTCAAACACGAGAGTTCATTTTCATCAATAAACTTCTCAATTTTCTCATCTTTGGGTACCAAAATTTGATCCCTGTACATTCTCTTTTCATTCCATTCAACATCATGACTCCTAACAATCTTAGAATTCTCTAAATCCCAAAAACAAGATCTGAAATCACTAGATCCCTAGACTTTGATTTCCCATTACTCTTACTCTTGGATCTCTCCTTCGCACCTTTTGCTTTCTACATTCAAAGCATTTCTAGATAATGATTCCTCTGTACTCTTCTGTGAATTTCTTTATTCAAGATTATACTAACCACATCATCAAACTTCAAAACATTATTAAAAATGTTGTATTACTAATGACCATTACCAAGTTATTCCAACTATCGGGGAAAAGAACATTAGAATAAAAGTGCTTTCACATCATCATCAAATGGTATTGCAACTGATTTTAACTAATTTACTATAGATCTAAAATCATTCAAATGACTAGATGTGGATTCACCTTCTTGCATCTTAGAACTAAATAGTTTCTTTATCAAATAAATTTTATTTGAAGCACTAGGTTTTGCATATAAATTAGCAAGAGATTCCATTAACTCTACCGTAGAAGTCGCTTCTGTTATATTAGAAGCCACGGATGTTGCCAAGCTCAATCTTATAGATCCCAAAGCCTTTCTGTCAAGAATCTTCCATTCTTCATTAGTCATCTTCGTAGGTCTAGACTTCTCATCCAACGGTAAGTACAAATCTCTTTGATACAGGTAATCATCAATCTACATCTTCCATAATTGATAATTTCGGCCATCAAACTTCTCTACCTTGTATTTTTTTTATTTTTTCATTGTTGTAACTCCCACTCAATCAAAAAACCCTCGTGAGTAAATCATCAAACATAAAAACCATCAAACAAAGCTCTGATACCAGTTGTTGGGGTTAGCACACCGGTTGTACAGATAATATATCAAATCTAAGCATACATGCAAATAAAAGCGGATATTCTACCAGAAGAAATATGTAAAACAAGAGAAATAAATCAACACCAGATTTAACATGGTTCACCCAATGTGGGCTACGTCCACCAAGAAACAAGCCAATCTATTATCCAAATCTTTGACAAGATATACAATTGAAGATTTACAATCTTCCACACCTCTCAGATGTTCAATACTTTCTTCCTTCAAGCTTTCCTTCTTTTTACCAAGAATTCTCTCTCTCACAATTATCTTGTAATTATGATTCACACACTTAATTCTTACTTCTAAACCCTATCTTTTATGCTTATATAGTCGTTTATAGACTTAGGGTACATAGCCATGCAACTACAATTAATAAATTTATTTTAATGCTAAAAATAGATTGAATTCCTGAGAGTTAATTATAAACTCGTCGCACATGTAACCGACACCGATTCCACCTAACCGTCACCGATTCCTACTTGCCTTGGTCGATGTCGGTCTACCCGTAACCAATGTCGTTCTTTGTGTTTTCCAGCAAGTTCAATTACACGCTAAAATGAATTAATTGAGTTCCAAAACTCAACAATAAATGATCAATAACGTAGGCACCATATGCCCCATCCATAACTTGTTAGCATCCTAGTGCTAGAAAATAACCATATCATGAAGCAATGTCACATCAAAATAGTAGAACATAGTAGCAATATCTCTATTAGCATAGAAATCATGATACAATGAATCGATACAACTCAAAATGAGAATAATAAAATAGTTGGGCACTACATTTGGAATATTAGCAGCATCATTACATAAGGTATTCACATTTTATTTTCCACATATCATGGACTCCTACAGAACATGCCAAGGAGGGTCGGGTACATTCACTCCTTACCTTACTGAGGAAGTGTACAACTTCAAGGACTTTATGGAGTCATTATTATTGGATGGAAACCATAATATAGTGGGTATCAACAAACCTAAGATGTTTAGATTCCATGTCGTGGATGGCATACCAATGATGGAGTATAAAGCAACAATAAAGGATTTACAATGGTCTCGCTAATCCAAATATGGTGTACAAAGGATAATTGTGAAGCAAAATTTCCATAAGGGAAACCTCCTTTGGCACCTTTCAAATAACTCAAAGAAATGGAAGATCTGAAAAATGGAATAAAATCATATATTGAACATTGGGGAAAAAGTGCAATAGGTGAAGGTAGTGAATATTGGCTTCCAAAGATAATGTATTAGGGAAAAAAATGTGTGCTTTGGATAGACCCTTTATAAATTGTAGAAGAAGATGTCATATACTTGTTTTTAGCCACAAACAATACGAAGCTACAAAGACACATATGAACAACTAATGGGAGCCACACTTTTTCAAAGAGAAGACTACATTGATCAACATATCCAATGTAATAATGCTATTTACGTAGGACTGTTTGTGGAAGATATTAAAAAATCAATCTTTTGAAGGATGTGTTCAAGGGACGAGATGCCTCTTAGACAACCAAAAAATGATAATGAAAAGATATGGATGGGGAGAGGGGATATTTTCCTTAAACGGGAAGGCAATAATGTCACTAAAAAGGTGAGGGTTCAATATTGGAAACCTATAGGGAGAGGAGAAGGTACAGCAAGATATCGGGATTATGTAATTTGAATAAAACATGGACCATCTCATATGAAATTAAAGAATATATTGATGTGGATAACATCATATGGGCATGGACACCAAACAAAAATTGGTAAAGTGACTTCATTAAGATACTTGATAAAGGACATGAGGCCATTAAATCATACCTTGAACTACTTGAACAGGGTAATGAATGTTAACTTGGAGAAACTATTGAAGATCATAAATTAGTATGTGACATCATCTTGGCCCGGGATGTGGGTTTTTGAAAATTTTATTCCAAAGCATGCTCCAATAATACTTTACAAATTTGACTCTTATTTGATATATAAAAGGAAGATTGAGTGTAAAGTAAGGGATTATTTTCCATATAATTCTAGAAAACATCATGTAGTTTATGGAAGTTGAATCTTATTAATATAATTTCCACCATGCAATTAATTTATTTTGTAAAAAAACATAATAATTCTTTATTATGCTAGGTTTCTGAGGAACTAGTTGTGATTTACGGGGAATAGGGCATGATTTACATGGAATTTGTTTCAATATTTCATGCTTTGGTTTTTCAAGGAATTGGTTATGATTTATGATTTCATTACAACCACTAAATTACGCATTCTTCACCAAATTCTTAAATTAAGAACTACATAACTTATGTGCATAACCCATTAATTAAGTTTGGACACTAATAAACCTTAATAAATGAAGCCACGAAACTTATAATTTTAAAAACACCAACCATGCTCTTACCATTGATGTATTAGACTTGGTGAATTGAACATTAAGTGTGTATAATGCACATGTTCCCTTCCATCTCAATCCTTCTATTAAAAATATTCATAAGTTACTTGTTTAGAATGGGAAAATGTCCATTATAAATTAACATAATTTCTAATTGTTCTAATACCTTTATAAAGTGCAAACATTTCAAGTTTAGATACTTGACTATGTGGCAACCACTTTGGTTTTACAAAGAATTGGTTATGGTTTATGATTTCATTACAACCACTAAATTATATGTTCTTCCCCTAATTCTTGAATTAAGAACTACAAAATTTATATGCATAATTACCCATTAATTAAGTTTGGACACTAATAAACCTTAATAAACAAAGCCACAAAACATTTCAATTAAAAATATTCTTAAGTTACTTGTTTAGAATGGGTAAATGCCCATTCTAAATTAGCTTATTTTTTATTGTTCTAATATTATCTCTATAAAGTGCAAACCTTTCAAGGGTACAGTGAGATGATTATGTTGTTGTTCAAAAGTGTTTTCCAATTACTTGTACATAATGTAAATATTGGAATCCGATATCACACTACTTAAAAATTAATAATAACAAGACTGGAATCCAATATCACGCTAGTTAAAAACCAATAATAGCAATTTAGTAATCCAATTTCAACAATTATAAAACGAAAAATGACAATACTATAAGTCCATATTCTTGGACATATGTCAAGACTTAATGAAATGTTATTTTACTAAATAGTGTGCAAAAAACGTCAGAATTTGAGTCAATTTGTGTTTTTTTTTTCTTTTTTTTTCTTTTTCGACAACAAAAAATGACGTAAATATTGTGATACAAATGTGGCACAAATATTTTGTTTGTCTTTATCACATGATTGACTCTTTCACATAGAATTTTCTATCATGCCTAGTGATGTCTAGACCACATTGGAAGGACTCTTTGGGAAGCAATATACAATGAAGGATTATAAATTGGAGAATGAGCTCATTAGTTTGAGTCCAGACAACTTTGACACTATACAAGACTTCTTCACAAAATTCAAATCACTTATATTGCAGTTGAAACAATGTGGGATAGACAAAAGGGATGAGTAATTGGGTCTTAGCTATTTAGTTTTTGTTTCTACTTTCCATGCCACTATGAGTGCCCTTGGAGCCACATGGAAAATGCCTTCCTTAGATGATTTTGCTTCCTCTTTGACTAGGGAGCAAGATAAGCTCATACAAATAGGTACTTTAAAGTCTTCTAAGTCATGTGCCCTATTTTATGGATATGAAAATAGAAGGCTTCAAACAACAAGGATAAGAAACATAACAAACGGGATAATGAGAAAAAGAAAGATCCAAACCCTGCCATTGAGCCCTCCTCCTCCGAAGCCAAACCTAAGAAAGAGAGGATCAAATGTGCATGTTGTAGCAAACTTGGACATGATGAACATAAGTGTATGCAAAAACAAATTGATCACCTAACACACATTCTAGAGAATAACAATATCAAGATTCCCGGTTCAGACACAAAGATTTCACCAATTCAAAAGTTCACAAAGGAAAAAGACAACAAAAAGGGAAAAACATTTGTAGTTTTTGGTTCTCATCCTACCACATGGGTTATTGACTTGGGTACTTCACACCACATGGATTCATCATAAGTTGTCTTCACTTCCTTAGATCCATGTTCTATGCCGACTATTTTGATGGGTGATCACACTTCTACTAAGGTATCTGGGAGAGGGTTTGTTGACATAGGTGATGGGACATTTCAGGTTGTCTTTTATGTACATTCATTTTCAACTAATATCCTATCAACATATCAAATCACACACCATGGTTCAAGCAAGCGGGTTAAGTTCACTCCAAATTTTGTGATTATTAAGGAATTATACGATTACTCTATAGTGGCGGTGGGGAGAGAAAAGCACCAATCCCAAGTTTGTATCTTTTCACACTTCGCTCCTAATAATGAGTCCTCTACAGATGAGGAGATCCCTTTGGGTTTGAATCTTGGCGCTTCACTTTCAATCACACTATACTCACTAAGTATTGATGATAGTTCTAGTGCGGATGATGAGAGCATTGATGATGAGGATTCGATTTCAATTCAAACTATTAGAGTAGCGATGAGGGCTCACTTCCTTCCTCTCCTAGTCATGTTTTAGAGGCTAATTACTCACATCCTGACCTTCCTCACCTCTCCCAATCATGCATCAAAGGTTGATTAATCCCCTCCAAATTATCCATTTTTAGGTCCACTTCCTCATGTCTCACGAATTTTGGACCACTTCCTTCTAATAGTCGACTTATAGTCCGATTTGGACTCATCAGACATTATAGGATATAGATGATTTGGTTGGTGATTTATCAGCTAGCGAGAAGACACGATCATTGTTCCAAGATGTTCCACATGTTCATTTTGTCCCTATCTCCAATCCTCAATATTTCAATGTAGTGTATGACATTCCTGGTTAGGATTTAGTCTTGATAATTCTCCTTTTGATGCAAAGCAAGATTTTACATCTACGGAAACTATTGGGATTTCATGAGGCCTAATCTTTTAGGGGGCTACGTAGTCCTCTCTTCTTCTCTTCCTTCTCTCTCTATTTTTGGGGTAGAGGGGAGGGGGCTCTCTATGTTCTTCTAGGTGGCTTATCTATTGAGGGAGATGCTCTTTGAACTTCTCATTTCTCTCTTTTGAGGATTTTTTCTTAAGGGTTTCTCTTTTTCTCCACCTTTTGAGGGATTTTCTTTATATTTGGGTACCTCATGAAGGTTTGTTATCGAGACCTATTTTTACCCTCCTTACGCTTAAGAGGGGGTGTTAGTATATGTTTTTTATTCCATTACATAATTTTTCATACACATGTATTTAGCTTGCTTAGATGTCGATGGGATAGATGGGATTTACACTTCTCCACCTTTTTAGGTGGCAGTTATAATTTCCAACTTCCTATTTCTACACCTCTTATAAAGTTATTTTCTCATGCCTTCAATATACAAGCAATTTATCATGGATTTAATATACAAGCTATTTTTTTGGCTCATGTTTGGTTCCTCTCTCACAACATTACTCTCTTCGATACGTTCATATTTTACTAGTGCTCAATCTTGGCCCACAATCTCACATTTAAGATCATAAAATAAGAAACATTAATCAACCCTCAAACACAAAAAAACCAAAATCCACAACATGAAATAAAAATATTCGTCACATGAGATAACAATTAGGAAAAACCTCTAAATAAATGCACCTCCGGATAATCCATGAGGCACAAAACATGAAAAACAACATAATTCACAACCCAATAAATTCATTGTGTAAAGCCCTAGGGTTACTTAATGTGGGGCATTGCTCATGTACCAAATATCATGATGTCATCAATATTAATACCAAAAAAATTATATACATTGATTATTTGCGAGAGTAATAGAACTTAAATCACCCACTACAACTTGTTCATACAAGCTTCAATTTCTAACCCATTAACTTGTTCAACAAACGAAATAACCCATAAGCATACACGCCCTTCCACCCTAATATAGAACCGTAAAACTAGTTAAATTTTTAAGCATCACACTTTTTGATGAAAAGGATCTTATATTATATTAATTCAATACGATACAAGATAACTTTCAACAAAAAAAAGCGGGGCGGTATGAGAGCACGCCCCAAAACCAAAAACAAAGCTAGGTCGAGCCTAGAGTAACGCAATTCAAACTAGGTTGAGCCTAGGAGAGTACAAAATATAGGCATAGCCTAAAAGCAAACAAAAAACACAATCAAGCAACAACAACAAACATGCCCAAGGTGGGTAGATCATGATCATCCGGCCACCCGAACCAGGTAAGTCCTTGCCAACATCTGGAAGTTCCCAACCAGCAGCAACTTCTTCCTTCGGGTCTGCTTCCCCGTGAGTAGGAATGGCGAGGTTGAGGCGGGGAATTTGTCTTAGTGGCGGTGGTTGAGGCGGTGGGTGCCAAGCATCATGATGTGCAGTAGCGGCAAGAGGAGAGCCCCACCCATGCTGACGAGGTGGCGAGCCCCGCCCCTACTTGACAAGATGATGAAGGTGGAGGTGAGCCACGACCACGACGTGAGCTAGTGAGTAATTGTGTTGATGCAACAGGCCCGGGGAGTAGTGAGTGCGATTGAAAGCACGACGTTGAGACCATTACGCCCGCCACCACCACAGGGAAGGCGAGGGGGCGCACTGGTAAGAGATGGAGGCACTCGAGCAACATTACATGGGGCTTCCCCCAGTGGCGCAGTAGGGTCTAGAGGTGGTCCACCTCCAACGCAACCTTGTTGGCCTAAATTTGTATCTGCAGAAGCACATTGGAGATCACCATAGATTTATTATAAACGGAGAAATATTGATCAACTGCAGAATTAGCAAAGAAAAAAGAATTTCTTTCTTTCCATATCCAAAACAGAATCTCCCCTCTGAAAACATGCCAAATTTGGGTGAACATAGGCAGAAGCTTGGGATTATCTCCCAAAAGGATATGTTACCAAGTGAAGCAATGAGGTCGTAAAGGAAAGAAAAATGAATGTATCTAGTTCCAAGCATTTTGAGCTTTGGGACAAAACCAGAAAACATGCAAGATTGTTTCCAGATGACCACAGAAAGGACATTTGGGAGTTGGGATCCCAATTTGAACAAGACGAGCCCCGATAGGAAGGCCTTGGTGAAGAATACACCAAAGGAAATGAGCAATCTTGGGCTCCACACATAGAGTCCAAACAGTTTCAAATCGCCTATTCCTAGGTAGATAGTGTGGAATGAATTCCCCAACGTGTATTAAGTTTATCTACCATGGGTAAATGAGGCGAGAGCCAACGATAGCCTTTGTTGGCTTTGTAATTACATAATGGGGTATCTGCATACCACTTCATCATCATCCACCATGGGCGAGAGGAATGCACAACAATCTTATGCAACATGTGGTCAGGAACCAAATTGATCATAGTAGTAAAAGTATCCTGGTCCTAGTTGGAAAGCCGAAATATAGTTTTGAAATCCGGCCAAGAGAACCAGGATTGAGTAGTTTTGCAAAAATTCCTCGATGGTGTGAATTCCGCGTTTGAAGAATTTGAGCGCGGAGATTCCGGGACCTCTGCTAAACACTTATCTTGAGATTGAAAAATCGGTGACCACCAGAGAGATTGTTGGTTGATAGAAATCCCATTTTGAAAGCCATCCCCCTTCCACAAAATCCAGGGCTTAATACATTCCCAAGATTTCCAAATGCTCTTAAGCACAAAGGTGCCAACAATTTTGACATGTTGGGGTAATGAGCAAATTGACAAACCCCAATCCTTTCCACACAAGGCGGCCATAAGGAGAACCTTCAAGCAATATCGTGTCATATAAGAACTTTCCAAGCTTCTTGGCCAGTAATGCTTCTGATAATCCATTTAGCGCAAAGAGCTTGCCCTTGGCGTTGAATGTGAATAAGGCCAAGACCCCCAGAATTTGAGGCAAGCAACAAATGTCCCAGGCTACCCGATGAAAACCTTTTCTGTAGAAGCATTAGCCCACAAGAAAGCTTTGAGCAGTTTTTCCAACTTCTAGATGGAAGCTTTGGAAGGAACCCAACACGACGAGTAGTAAACATGTGTAGTCGTAAGAACTTTGGAACAAATTTGGAATTTGCCAGCCAAAGATAAAGGTCTCGGTGATCCAATATTCCAACTTTTTTGCCACTCGTTGAATGACATATTGCCAAAGCTCGGTCGGGAGGCTTGAAAAGAAAAAGGAATACCTAAGAATTTAAAAATCTCGCCATGTGTTAGGATTTTCCATTCAAAAGTGGCAAGCCAATCAGGCGCGGGAAGGAAAGATTTCCGATAACACTAGGTTTTTTTGCCATTGAATGGATGAGCCAGAAGCTAAGCAGAAAATATCCAAACATTGCATAGCATTGCGAATGTTGGTTTCGTCTTCAATGAGCGTAAGAAAGGAATCATCCGCAAAATGCCCATTAAGAAGTTGAGAAGTGGGCTCAGCGAAGAAGCGAGATTCGCGAACAAGACCCTGTGCTTTGGCATGAGCTAACAGATAGCCAAAACCTTGACCGCAAGCACATACAGTGCAGGGGCAAGAGGGCAGCCTTTGAATAGAACGAAAAATCCCAAAAGGTTCCGAGCTGAGGCCATTGATAGAGATCTGAGTAGAAGCATCCATAAAAAGCATATTGATAGATTGAATAAAAATGGGACCAAAGCCAAGGGCTTGGAGCATGGCGAGTATGAATGGCCATTCAATCGATCATAAGCCTTCTCAAAATCAATTTTGATAAACATGGCGGCCTGATTAGACCTACGAGCCCATTCCATGCCTTCCCACACCGCAATGATGTTATCTAAGATGTATCGTCCTGTATAAATCTGTTTGTTTTGGTTGAACAACAACTAGCAGAAGATTGCGTAACCGCAGAGCTAACGCTTTGGAAATGATTTTATAGGAGACGTTCAAAAGAACATAATCGGACACCAACAGGTAATTTGCTCTAGGTCTCCTTGTTTAGGGATGAATTTGATGTTTCCCTTATTAATGTGTGGCCCTAAGGAATGTTTCTGGAAACCTTCAAGATAAATAAACTGAAGTAGTCTTGTCTGACTGAATCCCAAAGGGTTTTATAGAATTCGCAAGGGAACCCATCGCAGCCCACGGCACTTTATCATTGGCCATTTGCATGGTGGCTTCATGGAGGTCTTCAATGGTGAGCATTCTCTCGCAGATCACCTTTTGAGCCTCTGATAATTGTGTGGCACAACACCCAAACATTGATCAAGAGAAACTTGGCGAGCTGCAGAGGGTTGTTGAGCTTGAAACACGAGCTTGTAGTGGTGCACAAAGGCTTGCAACATAAGTTGTGGGTCAGTGATGTGAGCTCCACCATCCATAATAGCCCAGATCTGTTGGGAAGGTTTTCTGGCTCGAGAGAAAGAAAGAATTCTTTCGAAACCCGATCTCCAATTTTGAGCCAGTGCATCCGAGCCGGATCTGTGCACCCCTGGCATTGTAATTATCGCAATTTGGATTTGGTGCCAAAGCGTTGCAACTTGAAGTTGCATAGTTTCAGAGAAGGGATCGCCTTGAAGTGCCACCACCACCCGCTGAGAGCTGAGGTATTAGTGGAGTATGAGCGGTGCCAAATTATTGCCAGTTGTCGGCCGTAGATTCTAAGAAATCTTGTTGTCGAGTCAGCGCATCCTCCCACCACTGAATCCACTGGCTTGCATAGGTGGATGAAATCGTTGGCAATGACTAGGTCGTGGAATTAAATTCCAAACACGCTTGATATGATTGACGGTGGGGCCATGATGCATCAAGGCAGTATTAAGAAAGAATTGGCCTTTATGAAAAAAGGGGCGCGCATCATGCCAATTGATACGAAATCGTATTGGAGAATGATCCGAAAGGACAAAGTCAGGCATGACCTCCACTGGCATAGAATAAATGCTATCAAACTCAAAATAATCTTGAGCTGACAACATGGCCTGTCAAGCCATTTAAGAACGTGATTTGTCCCTCCACGTAGATTGGTCCACGTATACCAAGCTTCAGAGGTGGGAAAGCGAGATGCGTTAGGATCAAAAAATCCAAATTTATTACACATGAAATACCACGCTTCCCTTTCGCCAAGTGTCCACCTCATAGGCAAGTGGCCACATTTATCATTAGGTGACTCAACCATATTAAAATCTCCACTTATTACCCAAGTAAGCATCGGGAATGGAGTTGGTGATCCACCGCCACAGATCGGCCCTTTCGGCCGCATCATTCGAGGCGTAAATATTAATGAGGCCAAAAGGGCGGTCGTCCACATTAAAGAGGACCCATATGGCACGGTTGGTGGGGTCGATGTCGTGGTCAATAAGTAAAGGCCACCATTTGGGAGAAAAAAGTGAAATTAAACCCCACGTCCTGCTTCATGATTGCTACAGAAAGCCAAGTTGTCAGGCCAAATGGATTTGCAAACCATTTGTAACTAAAAACCTGTAATTTTTACTTCCTGCAAAAACAAAACATCCAAATTTGCACATTGTTGTTGAGTTTCACGCACAACATATTTACGACAGGAGTTTGTAAGACCCCGAACATTCCAAGATAGACAATTCATGGGAAACGATGGTCAAGAGCCATATCCCCATCCTCCAAGCCATCAAGGGCATCATATTGATTTTGCAGGAAACGAGTAGTGTTGTGCTGCAAATCAACTTTTTTTTCCTATTGGCGTACTCAATGTTGTACTCCGCTTCGGTGGAATCAACGTTGCGAGCCAGGCTATGGTCCCGAGAGATGCGAGAAGGGCTTTGGGGCCTTTTGGAAGGCCCTTGTGAGTTGTTTTTGGCAGGAGTAACGACACCGATTGCGGGATGGGAACATTATAAATAGAATTTGACTGGTCCATGAGAACCGACGCCACGAGGGGTGTGTTGGAGTACTTTGGCAACAGGGTAGTTGAGTTGGCAGTGACAGTTGGTTCTTTAGCAACAGTCGTTGGCTCTTTAGCATGCACATTATGCGGTTGTTCCTTAACAATTGATTCCCGGTGGCCATTAGAGCCAGAGGCCTTGGATTGTTGGGCTTTGCTCTTATTGCGCCGGCCTCCGACAACTTGCCAACCTTCCCCACGGGGGTTTGACTAGTTCAGAGTTGCTTTGGCCACAGGGCGTTTGGGGCACATAGAGAGGACAATCTTTGATCTTGTGATCGGAAGCTTGGCAACAAAGGAAGCATGTGTTAGGTAGATTGATATACATGACCCCATTGAGAGTAGTGTTTGTCCCCCATCTGGATATCCACAAATTCCTTAAGGTCTTGAGAGAGATCAATCTCAACACAGACTCGCTTCTGCGGCGAGCATGGTAAAACCTTTCGGCTTCGAGGCAAACAACTCGGCCAAGAGAAGCGGCAATTTGTGACAAAAAAGCACACACAACAAAGGAAGGCCTAGGAAATTCAACCCAAACAGGCACTTTAAGGGCGGTATATTCAGATACCATGAAGTCCTTGTGCCATGGGGTTAATACAAGCAAGCGAGTTGCGAACATACCAAGTGGCTTGCTTAGCCAGAATATTGGGTGCATTAGCAAGGTCGGAAAAGTGAAAGAGAAAGAAACCCTTGGTCATGTTTTGAACACTTTCCAGTCTGACTCCATGAGGGGTCCAGACGGTGTTCACCCAAGATTTGAGCATGCTTTTAGAGGGGATGCGGCCCACGAAATACCCAATGAGACAAAACTGCTCTAACCATTGACATGCAACATTAAATTCAGGAATGGGCAAAACCACATCAGGAGGAGAAATATTACCTCGTGGAATACTTTCGGGATGAACTTCCTGGGTCGCTTCGCCGGGTGCCATTGCTCAAATCTCCACTATCTCCAGCCACGGTTGAAACAACCGGGATGGAAGATGGCGAGGACATTATATAGGGGATGCCCAACGGGCGAGAAACCCTAGGAGAAACTATAGCAATAAATTCCCGCAGAGCCTAAAAAGGCCACGGTATGGCAGTGCAAATTGTAAAACCCTAGAAAAGTCGACTCCAATTTTTTGTCGAGCTACAGAGCCAAACAAAAAAACAATTAACCAAAAATATTACTATAGTTGCTTCATATTTCATATTTAAACCATTTACATATCAGAGATTTTATGCTTTCGGAGTGGATGAAAAACCATGTTCAATCTTTTGTCTCAATGTTTCTGGTCACTTTATATCAGTCCCCTTATGATGGTTCACAACAAATGGTCTGAAGATGCAGACAAGATTGAACATAATTTTTCACTCAAAACTCTTTGTTTCATACTTTATACTGATAACATTGACTGAAATTCTGCAGTGTAGATTGAACTTCTGAGGCCTCATTAAGAAAACTAAGAAACGCTTACTAACAGAAAATGTAGAATAGTAGATTGTATGTAGCCATTTAACGACAACATTACTACAGCCGCTTCACTGCTGCATTTTCCATCTTTTATCGTTGCATCTACCCAAGCAGCATAAATGCTGGGATCAGGCCTGCGGCCACCCAGGGTAAGATTTGAACACAGGCATTTCCTATGGTAACACTCTGCCAGACAGACATACCCACTGGACCATTTCCACTTAGTGTTTTGTTAGTTGAAAGGAAAAAGATTATTTGCAGATACCAAAATGGCATTACTGTGACATAATATTCCTCTGCCTCGTATTCCCTAGCTGATCCCAACTGCCAATCTGTAAAAGGCTGTGTCCTCTTATCCAAATACTAAATAATGCTCGTGGAATAGAGAACAATAAAGTTTTTATTGTTTCAGTAATTTTTGTTGAACCTTGTCAAAAATGTTCAGGTGACAAACCTTCTACTTCAAAAATCTATAGATTTCTTTTCCAGCAATATGTTCCAGTTAATATAACTTAGAATGACATTTAATGTGGATTTGAGGTTGAAACACATTCAAATTTCCACGCTAACATCCTAAAAATCCAAAAAATAGGAGCTTAAAGAGGGGAGTTTCACCCACCTTGAGTCCATTGCTTCAATAAGGACTTGTCTAACACTGCACAGTCATTGTGCTGATGTAAAGAGCATGGGACAGCTTCAAGGCCCACGAGCACAAGCCCCAATCGTACAATCATCAGTGACTTATGCCAATATTATTCCTCTACCTCCTATTCCCTAGCTGATTCCAACTGCCAATCTGTAAAAGGTTGTGTCCTCTTATCCAAATAATGCTAGTGGAAGAAAGATCGGTAAAGTTTTTATTATTTCAGTAATGTTGTGTTGAACCTTGTTGAAAATGTTCAGCTGAGAAACCTTTTACTGTAAAAATTCATGGATTCCTTTTCCAGCCATATGTTCCAGTTAATATAACTTCGAGCCATCAAGCCATCAACTAAATAAGATTGAATGTGGACTTGAGGTTGAAACACTTTCAAATTTCCATGCTAATAACCTAGAGTTCCAAATACTATGAGATTAAAGAGGGAAGTTTTACCCACATTTAGTCCACGCTTCAATAAGGACTTGTCTAACACTGCTCTACCCATGTGCTTATGTTAAAAGCATAGGACAGCTTCCAAACCCATGAGAACAAGCCCCAATTGTGCAACCATCAGTGACGTATGGGCATGACCCTGTTTCAATTTAATTTGATGACTCAATACCAAGTTCTGGCTCAAGCTTTTTCGCCGCATAAGAACTAGCATCTAATCTCTAGTAGAGATAATTCATTGATTTTTGCTCTGTCCTCCAGTAGTTGCTTGCCTTTTCAACAGTGTTCATACCATCGCTACTCTATACTGCAGTAGTTACTTGCCTTCTCAGCAGTGTGTTCCTATCACTGCTATAGTCCTTAGCATGATGCCATATAAAAGTAATCATAAACATTTTGCATGCAGCTTTCTAGTCCAAATTCTCTTTTGCAAATTTACATATTACATAACAAGTTTCTTGTGTCATTGACATTTATATAAATTTGATTTCTTTGGCTAGTAAGCCATCTATCAATCTCAGCCATAAAGGAAAGAATCGACATCAGAATTTCACTGTAACACCACGTTCAATATCTTAGTAGTTGCCATTGCATTCAGAGGTTAGATTTTCAGGAAACTGTGTAGATCTACAAAAATAATAACAGATTTGTAATTGCTAGCCAAAAAGAATGTGTAGATTACATAAAACTGTATACATTCCAGAGAAGCTGACTGGGAAGCCTTTGTCATCATTTAACTTTATCTTCACATGATGAACCAATACAACTAACAATGAATAGCAAATGTATATTCGATATTTTCATGAACCAAAATGGTCAATGACGATTAAGCACTTTGGAACATTACAAATTATATGGGCAATCAACTACTCCATCAGACCATGCAAGAAAGAATTCGCAACATTAGTCCTTGACATCAATTACACCTTCAGTAGAAATCTGAAATCGTGCTTCTGCTTCTGGTAAGCAGGGTGAGCTGATTACTTTGCAAATGCGTTCCTCGCCTCGGCCTTTACGAAAAGCAAGCCTGTTGTTATTGTAAAAAAAAAACTTGGTAAGCTTTGTGATAAGGGTCAAGCTTTAAAATTCTCTCTTTAAATTTTGGCCAAAAAGCAATTTATGTCCATCGTTAATGAGAATAAAAATCAGACCTTGTAGTAGAAGCATGAGCTATGATATTCCCTCCAATGGGTTTAACTTGGGGACCCGCAAACATAGCAGAACCATCTACTTGAGCAACAACTTGATTTGTGACCACAACTGCCACGCCAAACTGGAGGAGAGAACCATTTGCCATTAAAATATAAGAATAATATTGCATTTCTTATCGTCTTATAATTCCTGTAATTCATATGAGGGTCAACAAATGCCTACCTCATCTGCCATTTTCTGAAGACTCCTGAGGAACTTGGCAAGATGCATTTGTCTAGCTGACAACTCTCCTCTACCAACAAAATCTGTTCTGTAAAGAGCTGTAGCGCTATCCACAACCATCAACGCAAACCTGTCAACATACAAATACATTGGGCCAAATACAGAAAAATTCCAGTCAGTTGAAATATATAAAAGGGCGTAAGTTATCCAAAATTCAAGAATTCTGTACAACCAAAAAAAATAGGGTGTAAATCAGCTTTAGAGATTTTATAATGCCATTGACCAGTCAAGGAAAAACTGAATGCCTTGCCATTCAAACAAAAACTCATAATAAACTTTCAATTACTTAGACATTGACATTATCTCTATATTTTTTATATAGGTTTTTGGCTAGCTTGATTTCATCTACAAATGTTCATAATGGATACTTGCAATTAAACCTTTAGCCAGAATGGCTGCCAATGGCCTAGTTCAAGGACCTAGTGCTAAATGTAAGCATCATTCAGAGGACGAGGTTACAGAAAATCTTAATACAGCCTCAAGGGTAGCTGTGAAATGGAGAAGATTGTGATAGTCTGATCAGAGATGACAGAAGTTGGATCTTGATTTATGTTTGTGTTAGAGATTAACATTTATTTGGGTATTTCAAATGTCTCAAATTTTATCCTTTTGTAAATTCTCTTGCGAAGGAAATATAAAGCAAAGATAAAGGCGGTTTTTTAGGTCACCACTAAGCAAGACCAACTTGCTGTATGAGAAACTCCTTGTGGAACCCGCAAGAGAAATGTTTTCCATTTACCTTCTACATTGTTTAACAAAGCACACAACCCTACCCAAGTCAGATTTTGAACATGTGACCTCCTCTATGGAGTACACATACTTTCGCAATCAGCCCACTCCAGATTTCCATATAATATCATGTAATATTTTCTCCTACACCTATTTTGACCTCAAATGAGGACTTATTCCCATAATCAGGGATTATGGCAGTTACATTAACTGTAACTCATTTGGACACTTAGCACATTTTCCTCCAAAAAATATTGGAGTTTGTAATTCCTTCTACACGTCCATCATACACGTAGGGAATTGGCACTTGGTAGGGAGTTACTTTGTGACTGCTGCATTCTTCACTCTATATAGAATTCAATAGTTCTCTTAAGGCTACGGCTTATCTTCTTTTTATTGTCATTTTTATGCTTTGTTGGTTTTCTCCTTAAGATTGTAAATTGTGAGATTATTGCATATTTTTTCAAATTTACATTACACGTTAGATTTTTTCCCTTCAAATGATTTCCCCACTCACCAAACTTGGTGTCTTTTCGTAGTCTGACCTTTTAAGATAATCTTTTGCTTTTTATTGCATACATTTACTTATGATTCAATGTTTTAATAGAGATCATGTAATCGACTCTTTCAGCTTCCAAAGAACTTGGCCATTAAAATAACTACATGGAAAAGTTAAAAGGCTCACTTTAAAGAATGAAGTGTATTTTAAATGCTGGAAGTTTAGAATTCATGCCAGAAGGGGATTCGTGTTTAATAGTGAATTTACCGTCTTAATCTGTCCAGTGAGAATTTTGGTTCAAAATTGGAGTTCCTAATCCAGGCAAACAACCTAATGAATATTTCAATTTTTGAATTTAAATTATGTCAAAAGAAAGGGAAATAATGTAGCTAATTAGCTTTCCAAGTTGGAAGCTGTTATAGGTGGCAGCCAAATTTTATTGCTGACAAACATGTTCAAATGAGGAACAGGCCATGAGGAGGGGTGTCTGAGGAGGGGTACCAAATGAAGAGGAGATCAGAGGAACCGACTCCAACATAATCACCAGGGTACTTGAGTGTGGGTGCGTCATTTTAAAGGAAAAGGTATGGGTAAAGGGGTACAACTGTATGAGTGTGTAATCTATGTGCATGTAGATAAATTTATAAAGAGAGAATGAAACACCTGCCATTTTTCAACTCTAGAAGCTGCGATTTTTTGTTCTTAGAAAGCTTGTACTTTCTCCTCCTCATCTCTGCTGATAGAAAGTATGTTTGGGGTTCGGTTTCGACTTTTAGATGCTTGAGGGTTTATGGGTGAGGTTCATGGTGTTTTAGGGATTGGGAAGACAAAAGGTCTTCGTGTAGTTTTTAGAGGCACCATCAAGTGGATACCTCCCACGAGTCAAGGTTCATTCCCTGTTATGTCAAGAGATGACAAGAGACAGTGTCTTCTTGGAGTACCTGGACCTCCACAAGCATTACTCCTTTACATTGAAGCTGCCTCTGTTAAAATTTTGAGAATTTTGAAGCTGCAGGGCATCAAGTCACCTTTCATTCCACATAACAACATCAAATTGACCCTCAAATTTATTTCTAATTTTTAACAACCAATCTTTTATACATTTTATCTTCCACAAATTCAAACACAAATTTGAATGCAGCAACTTAAAATAGTAATATAAAGAGTATTATTGGCAACAAAAAGGCAAAAAAACAGTTTATCCTAATAAGTTACACCCAAAAAGCCCAAAAGAAGGTTCTCAGCTTTCAAATTTGACCATTGAGATTTTGATTCTTTTGTCAAAAATTGCAACTTTGTCCTTTGCTAATTAATACAGAAAAATTGACAATGTTTTTAAATGTAAAATTTCTTGAAAAAAATTGATGTTATAAAGAACCTAAAAAAATTGAGAATCAAGCCAGTTTTTTAAAAAGGTCATTTCTTTACTCCCTCCCAAAACAAGCAAAAAAAAATGTTCAATCGCCTATAAATTTTGATTCCCCTTTATGAACTTTTTAATATTTTTTAATGTCCCAAATTCCCTAAATCAATATTTTTTTGGGATTCTTGTTGATTTTTTCCCAATCACAATTTTTTTTCTATTGAAGGGTTTACAAATATGGCTCAAACTATCACATTAGAAAGCAACAATGAAAAAACAATAGTCCCATCTTGAATTCCACATTAGATGTGACTTTGGGGATTTGAACTTGGGGCTCTACAATAAGAACCCAATATTTTTAGTTTTAACCAAATGAACTCAACCCCTTGACCCCAATCACAATTTTGATAATACTGGTCTTCAAGAAAAGCCATCCTCAGTGCCCAATGTGAAAACTACAATCTACTACAAGAATTGGCAGGAGTTGCCTGTATTCTCTCTGCTCACATCCCTAGAAAATTTATAAAATATAAGATATAAGGCATAGAAGAAATTAGGTCATCTGTAAATTTCAAAAATGGGTTTAAGGCACCTAAATCTAAGACAATAATTCTTAACAAGAAACGGTAACAAGGTAGGCCACAAAGACTTACACAACAGCGTTGAGAGTTTATGACCGCCAAAATATAAATGAAACCAAATTTGCATTTAAAAGATAAACCTTTGAAAGTTTAATTTCTTTGAAATTGTTAAACAACAGAAGTTGAAATTGCAAATTGTTGGAGGAGGAGAACACAAGAAAGATTTTTAAAGTATTCAAGAGGGCCCAGTTTGGAAGAACTATTTTGTACTATTGAAACCATTTTTATAAATAGAAAAGTCATTCATACAAACTGTAGCAATTGTATTCAATACCTTGTTTCTGCCATCATTGAAGCTGCTTCCAGTAACAATCTAGATTGATGATCTGTGTTATAAGCTCTAGCATAGGCAACATTCTCCAGCACATCTGCTCCATTGAGTCCAAATATGCAAGAAGAAAAAGCATTAAACTTGGAATGGATTTCTACAAGCAACATGTAAAAATGACACTAAAAGATACTTAACCTTTCCGCAATCTGTAAAAGCTTCTGTGGTCTGAAGGTTCCCTCGGCATCAATATAAAGTGCTTTGCCTTCACCACCTCCTTGATCTAAGGGCAACTGTACAAAGGTCACCCTCAATGTTAGCATAAAACAGTATCATATTACAAAAGATTCAAAACAGTAATTCAACCACAAAACCCTAGTATTGATATCCTTGAAAAGCAGCAATGCTTCTAAAAATTAAAATGCAATCTATAACCCTATTATCAAAAGAGAAACATTCTTGACAACTAGGCAGAAGCAAGACTGACAAATAGCCAATTTGAACCATACCATTAGTCTAAGGCTTAAGCACCAATAAAGAAATTGGTCGGTAATGATCAATCCCACAAAGTTCAACCTAATTTAGGATCCCACTTACCTGATGACTTGTTACTCCATTAAGCCCAAATTTCTATAGTTATTATAAGGAAATTAAGTAGTGACCACATGAAGAAAATTCTTGTCAAAGCTGAACTCAAAAATGATTTCCATTTTAGAAATGAATGAACTCAATGACTGGATGGTGCCTGAAACAAGTGCACCTTGCTCATAATATTAGAACCGGTATCCTCGCGGAGGCAGGTATAATTTATTGACAATTGCATCCCAGTGGCAGCTGGCCCAAACCATTTTAAATAATTAAAACTACATTATCAACCCAAAACCCTAATTGGGTTTAGTTCAAGAGGCATGGTCTAGTGGCGAGACTGAGTGACTGATATCGCGATGGCCCAGGTTCGCTCAAACTGGAAATGATCCCCGTGTTAATAAAGCTGTGTTAACCTTAAGGGTGATTGTTAAAGTTTTCCAGATAGAGAAAACACAAATTGGGTTTAAACTCATATGAAAAATACCTAAGAAATCACACAAAAGGAGAAAACCCGTAATTAAATTTAAAATCGAATCAAGA
Organism: Taxus wallichiana var. yunnanensis; assembly: GCA_018340775.1. Classification (NCBI taxonomy): domain Eukaryota; kingdom Viridiplantae; phylum Streptophyta; class Pinopsida; order Cupressales; family Taxaceae; genus Taxus; species Taxus wallichiana. The sequence continues at coordinate 346,069,031 of CM031240.1, read as the reverse complement.
TACCTGACAAGTAACACAAAGAGTGTGGCATAATTGGGTTTTTCCACAACGAAATTCACCATATATCTCTGTAATTGATCCAGTTTCGATTCCTCCTGTTGAGAGCAACATTCAAAAAAACTAGAATGGGCAAAGACTCTTCTAAAAGACCCCATAGAAAAGAGGGCAGTATCACAATATTAATATACAAATAAAGGGGAAAAGAATGGCGATAAAATTCAATCCATTCAGGGTACCTTCTAGTATCTTGTCAAGATCTCTTGACCCAGAACTTATCTGTATAATTTCAAGGCGCTGAGCGTGCAACTGGCTAGCACTGGTGAAGCCCATTGGGACCAATTTGGAAGCTACAAAGAACAACACTCAAATCTAAATACAAAGCAACTGTGAAACAAAACAGAAAATACAAAAGAGCAGCTGGAAAAATTGGGTCTCGCGGGATTACAGGTATCATACCTGCTTCAATAATTTTATCAACCTTGGCATCACTAAGGCCCTTGATCTGGACAAGCTCTTTCTTGGGAGAGTAAGCAACAACTTCAACTGTGCAAAGCCCTGATTCCTTGAGCTTTTTAATATCAGTTGCAGAAATGCCACAGGCCTGGTACCCAAAAATCAATCACAGTACCCCAAATCAAAATTCATTGCCAATTCACTCAAAACCCATTCATAATTACATTTATAAACAATGGTTACCTACGGAACTTTCAGAAATCTATCATTTTGAGTTCAAACAAACCTGAAGCTGTTCAACAGGGTAAGGTCCGTGGTGCTGCTCCTCTGCATTTTCTTCTTCCTCTGCAACCTGATGCTGCTTGTGGTGTTGTTGGTCCATAGAAAAATGAAGTGAAAGCAATCTTCTAAGATATACCCAATACGGAACAAGGTTGCTTAATAATACCCAAATGATCCTTTCCTGAAATTGGCTTCAAGTGCTGGCCGAGGAAGGCGCTGAGAATGTCTGTGTTTGAATTTTGCTATGAGCGCCAATGTCGCAATAAAATCGCAGTATTAAAAGTGGGAAAATATAATGATAATATTGGACAGTCTTCTACGACAAGCCTGATCCTTCGGAGAAGGGGTTAAGCACAAGTCACTCAGGTTAGGAAGTGGTCCATGAAGGGTTAAAATTTTTGTATTTCATTTCGTTTTTGAGATTGTCAAATACCATAATTTTTAGATGTTTGTTTTTTCGTTTTTTTAATTAATAGTTGTGGTTTTAAGAGAGCTGGATTTTGATGTTCACTCTTACATGTCACAATAAAATTAGTTGACGGTCTAAAAATTATATGGATGTTATTTGGCGTTCAAAATTTAATATGTAAGTGAAATTTGTTTTTATGCCGAAGGCGTTACCGTATGGGAAAGGGCTTTATGGACATTCATGGGACTGTGTCGAATTTGACAAATTTAAATGACGGTTTTGTTATTATTGGATACTTAATATACATATTTCTATTTTTGTTATCTACTTTTGAAGTATCCCTCTACGGCTCCGAATATTGGAGAATTGAGGTTGGAATTAGTGCTTTAGTGGTTTGTGAATTAGAGCTTCGATTTAAACTTTTTAAAATGATATTAAGGTCATATTTACAGGTTGTCATTGTTAGATTTTGGATCACCGGCCTAGGTCTTGTGGGCCTTGGTCGTTTGCGCTTTCTGCCACTTGTATCGGTCTCTGTATCCACAGACAGTCATACTACCCTGAGGCTCAAGTGTGGGGTAACCTGGATGGAGCACAGTTAAGTCCTTGTAGCGTTTCAGGCTCTTTACAAGAGCAGACCTCAATTCCTCTGCATTTGGCACCACCTGGGTATTCATATTAGAAACCACAGACGTTGAACCACTCCTTCCTTGTTCTTGGGCTTGTACGACAACCAAGCTCCCTGAATTTCCATATCCAATTTTGGGTACAAGAGATAGATTGTCTGAAGCCAAGCTTTCAATATGCATCGATCTAGCGCCATACTCTATTTGTAGCGTAGATGAATATCCAAGGACATGCTCTGTTTTGGGTACACGACTGGTCTGGCGCCATACCCTATCCGTTGCTATTTTGTTTATGATTGGTTCTCTGGTGGCCTCAACTCTTTAGTTGTATTTCGAGCAATTGTGATCTTAGGTCGTAGAGTAGAAAGATATTAGCAGGAATCTCTGGCACCACGTGCTATAAAACAACTATAAGATAATCCCTTTCTTCCAAAGAGAATACAAAATTTTAAAGACTAAGGTGTTTTGGATGGTATCCATACCTGTGCAGCTTTCAAGCCTGTAATTTCGAACGTGGATCCACTGTTGAGAATAATGTTATCTTTGTAGATTTTGTTTCCATGGAGAGACTCCAATTCGATACTGGCCACTGCATGAGCCGGATTTTGGAGATATTGTCTAACCAGATTGCTCTTGGAATGGCCTTTAAAACAAAAAATCAACAAACAATATTTAATAAAACCTTAAGGTTGGAAAACAGACTGACAAATTATTAAGTATTAAGCCTTGAGTCTCACCTGAACACCAGACCAGCCCTGTGCAACATCATCTTGTACACTGTCTGATTCGTTGATCCATCCCCACAGGATTCTCCTCTTCTTATCATAATCAAAGAAGGTCTTGGCTGCATAAAATTTTCCATAATCATATCTCAATACATAGTTATTGTCTACACTTGTATTGTCTGGAACATATCCATCGTGTTGGCGAAGTAGGTTCCAATTGTATAAGAGTCAAATTGATTGTCTTGAAGGGATATCTTCAAGACATGTTTAACGTCAGACCCAGAATTACATAATTATCCAGTCCAAGATTTCCAGAGAGAGTATTACAATGCAATGTGAAGAGGAGGAAGAGGGGGGGTGAAGTACACGAGCAAGTGTCGAAGTGCTTTGTAAAAGTTTTAGAAGCACCCCTTCAATTATTGCCACGAATTGAAGGAGTTGTCCAATAGTGAGAGAAACAAGGAAAAAATGTATCTTGTAACCGCGCCAAAGGATATGATTTGTTAGTTGTTGTTCTACCAATGCAAGCAATACCATTGATTGTTATTCTTCAAAAACTGTAACTTTTAAATGCAATCATAGAGGATACAAAGAGAATACTATGACCTGTACATGTCGCATACCGTGTGTCCATTCATGTGTCTCTTCCTCTAGAGTGAGCTCATACCACCACCGTAATGTCTTCTGCACCAACGCTCATGACCATTCATTTGCAAAATGTATTCTCAATTGTTCAATCACACTAAAACCATTTCTATCACTATTTAATGGATCTCAATATCATGTTCCCAACAACTAGAGCTTCGATTTAAACTTTTAAAATGATATTAAGGTCATATTTACTGAGTTGTCATTGTTAGATTTTGATTGAATAACAATTAGAGCTTCGATTTAAACTTTTTGAAATGATATTAAGGTCGTATTTAAAGGTTGTCATCGTTAAGATTCCTTTACTTAGTTATATCTTGTGCATAGCTTTTGTAGTCCTATATAATGAGTTTGCCTATGCAGAAAACATTGAGTAATTGATCTTGATTCTCAGCTCTTCTAGACCTCTCTTGTATATATCTGTGTGTGTGTGTTTGTCTATAATATTCTTATCATAGAAAAGTATTTTGTTAGGCCATATGTGTTCTATTTTGTCTTAATCATAGCAATTTTTAGGCAATGTTTATGCAATTGATATGTCAATTTAACTGAATTTAGGAAGATGTAAAGCCTTGGAAGCTTGATTAATGAGATTTGGGCTCGTGGGTGTGAAAATATTGTAAAATTACCTCTATATTAATTTGTACCTTTGAAAATTGGTGCTTAGCTATTCATTGATCAATTTATAATCTCGTCGAAAATAGGGTTGTTTTTATGTAACTAATTGAATAAGTATAGATATATTTAGTTTTATTAACTTCTTTTTCATTTTTTGTAGGGTATTTGTGATTCTCTTTCTCCCACGATAAAGAAGAGAGTGTCATCTCTAAACGAACTTCAGGTGGGTTTCAATATTGATTGAAGTATTTATTCATTTGTTTTGTTTATTGCATGTTATGGATTAAAAAATTATTGTAGAGTGCTTTCATGTTATTTGCTCTTGATTGTTACACTTTTATTTTTAGTGGACTATAATCCTTTTTCCGAAGTGACATGTCGGAACATGTGCCTCGCCAATGACAAGATTCGTTATGTGTTGAGGGTTCGTTTCCCAATGAGGCATGTTTCACTGTTTTCTTTACGTTTCTAGAAGATTGACAAAACAGATAGAGGTAAAAGGCTAAGGAGGGATACCTGTTAAATGGCTTGGTTGATGGTTGTTGCACATGTTCTAACTTCTCGATCCAGTACCGATTGTGATAGCTTCCTTTTGGCTAGGAGGAACTACCTGTAATAGAAAACAAGACCACAAAAGAGAAATTAAATGATATATGACAGTGGACTGCCTAGCGTATGCTAGTTCCAGGAAGTGTGATACTTCCTAGATGGTTGTCAATCCACTGTTTAAAACAAATTAATGTGAGAAATAAGTAAATTCCTATTGTAGTTGATATGATTTAGGTATCTCATTCAAGTACAATAAGTAAATCTAATATAACAAAGCTAGGCTATAGTGATCCGAAGAGTTGGTAGGTGTCGTGGTCTTTGGGTGGTCAAGGTCAGGTTCTGGGTTGTTTAGGTTATTTGGTAAAAGGTTTTTTGGTTATGTTATTGGCAAAGATGTAAAACATAGATACCGACGTCAGTCAGGTATAACCGACGACGGTTTAGAAGGGACCGAAAACGGTCATGGATAACTGGTGACGGTAAGGTCGGGGTGAAAGGAATTTAATAAGGTCTGATTATGCGGATTGGAATGGAGCTTAACAGAGATGGGAGAGTGGATGGGGAGATCTGTAAAAGTCTCAGGTATACTTAGAGGTAGGTAGCAGGAGAGAATGGGTGATTTGACGATGTGGGTAGAGAAATGGCTGAATCTTCAAATTGGTAGGAGATAGAAATGTGCATGTAAAGTATAAACTAATAATGTAAGTAAATGTGAAGGTTATTATCTTTGAAATGGAATATGCTTTGGTAGAAGGTATACTTACTGTGATACAAGTTTGATGTTTGAATGGTGATGGCGTTGTTCGAGGGATGGTGTTTGATGCCATAGTAGTGCTTCCTGGAATGCTTATGTGAGTGCAATACCTCTAGATTTGTCCTGAGTGTCAAGCTATGGGTGTCTAGGTGCATGAAAAGACTCTGGTTTTGCTTGCATGTAGCTCTCCTCTCGTCCTCTTACTCTCAGAATGTGCCAACCCAAAAAAACAAGGTTGCTTAGGTGAATAAATGGTAAACAACGACGGTTTTGGGTTAACCGACGCGCTTTAGGGGTGGCCGATTTGTACGGGTTAAGGCAGGATTCCCTAAGTTTACTAAAATGGGTAGATATTTCTAATTTCTTGGGCCAAGTTGGTTTGTCGTCGCGAATCATAATGGAAGCTTCCCTTCTAATGAGCAGGAATGTGGTTAGAGAAATCTTAGGCATTGATTTTAGGGTTAGACCAAATCTTAGATCATTAAGGAAGGTAAGACTTAGTTATTGTTAGTTATGGAAACATGCCAAGAATAGGTCTAGGGTGAGGTGGTTGGATGAGGTGTCTAGGTGAGGTGGAAATTAGGTCAATTAAGGTAATAAAATAATGGATATTGTGTGGATGGGTATTTAATTTAATAAAATTAATATTAATGTGGTGTGGAGGGGAGCGTGGTTAGGTGCCCATGTTTTAAGTTGATTATCCGATCCGGGGCTAAGGGGAATGTGACCGAATTTAGGTGTCTACAAGGCCATTCCGAAGCATCCCAAGTTGGACGTTAGACTGATCAATGACAAGGCTTTTTAAGTTGCTCATCATACCTAAGAACATCTTCTAGGACTAACATATTTCTTTTCCCTCTCCAGTTTAATATGATGCAGAATAGAAACACAATTCCCATCCCTACAATGGGATTGACATTAACTACGCCTCGCTTGCAGAGGGAGGAATATTTTAAACATCTTCAATGTGTTGTTAATGTTTTGCATTATAGGCAATTGAAACCACCTAAAATAGGGTTAGCCAAAATGATCAGAGATCGACTCCACCTGATGGCAACATCCCCATTTTTCTTTCCAAAATCCGAACGATTGGAGATCATTCACGAGGCTTCTACTTGATTTATGATTCTAACAAAGATGCACTAAAATATGAACCACCCCACAAATTGAGGAGAATGGGAATACCAATCGAGGCATCTACAACTAGACAAAAATACAAGAAACGTGCAAAGAAAATTGCACAAGCAAAAACAAGAAATTTGATTTTAAAAATAGCTTGTAGTGGTTAGTTTACAAGTGTTTTTCTATAAGTGTTTTTGAAACAAACTGTAACTCGTTTCAAATAATTCAATGTATGTATTGTGGCAGTATATATCGGACAGAGAATCAAACTTTTCAAACACATGTACAGTTTTTGTAATCCAACAACTATGCATTCCTAATTTCTTTATCATTGTGTCTCCATACAAATACCTATAGTTTTCTCACTTCAAGTGTACATATTGTTCTTATTGTTTTCCATTCTATTTGCTTAACATAATAATCTGTAATTCGTTTCAAATAAATGCATGTATATATTGCATGACGGAACATATGGAAGACAGAATCTAACTTTTCAACATACGTGTTCAATTTTTCCTTTATACAATTGCTCGCTACTTTATGTAAACCAACAACAACACATTTTTAATGTGTTCTTCATTATATCTTTCCTTTATACAATTGCTCACTTCTTTATGTAAACCAACAACAATGCATTTTTAATGTGTTCCTCATTATATTTGCACACAAATACATATAGTTTTAAAATGTCAAGAAAGAATCATGCAATTTTTAGTTATTTTCATGCAAAGCTTTGTACATTATATCACTTTTTTGCATATTGAATTGTTAAAGGGTTAGACTTCATGTTTGCGCTTTTTAGAAAATATAAATGAAAAAGGAAGCAAACTTTAAAGGTTCTCATTTTTTACAAATGCATGCTTTCCTGAACACATCCTTCATTTCATGTTTAACTGCACTAAAAGTTTACATTTTCCACCATACATTTGCAACAATGCAAGGGGATATGGTTATGTGTTTGGGTTTGATTTTGTGGATCAAGAAGGAGGGGAAATCCACATCACCTGTTTCAATGAGGCCACGAAAGCATTCTATGAGCAGATTGAAAATGGGAAGCTATATACAATTTCCAATGGGAGGATTGCGAGGATTGTTGATGCAAAGCTATGTTACAACCATTTGAACAATGCTTTGGAGATTTTCTTATAACCTTCCTCAACCATATCTCCACTCATAGCAAATGAGGATACAATACCTTCCCATCACTTTCACTTCACCAAAATCAAGGACATACCTACAAGCATTGAAGGTTCTACAGTTGATTTGATTGGCATTTTTCTTACGATGTCACCATGCTCAACAATTCGTTGGCATGACAAGTCTAAAACAAAGAGAAGAATACTATAATTAAATGACAGGTTAGGATTTGGTGTAAGTTTCACATTGTGGGGACAACACTTAGATGAGATAAGCAACAAACTTGAAGACATGCTTTCTATACCACCTCTTCCGCTCCTTGCCTTGAAAGTTACTCGCGTCTCCAGTTTCGATGGAAGCTCAGTTGACACGGTTTCAAGAACCAAATGTTACATCAACCCTCTAATTTGAAACAAATACACTTCATGGTTGGGTTGATTCTAATGACTACTCCCTTCCAGTACCCTCTATCGCAAGCAAATTTATGGGCCCTCCAAAACCTTGACCTTTGTAACAATGATTTCGGAGGTAGTACAGATGAGAAACATTGAGAGAAATGAATGGGCCATGGTTATTGCAGAAATCACAAATATCGACATGGAATTTTTTTTTACAAGGCACGTCCTCTTCAAAAAGGTGACAAAAAATGCAAGAAAAAGGTGAGAGAGAATGATAATGGTTCATGGTTTTGTTCGAGTTACAACGTACAAGTTCAGAACTATGATTATAGATATGCACTCATGATCGATCTAAAGGACCCAACAGGAGAACTCTAGTCAGTTACCGCTTTTGATGAGACAACTGAGTCAATCATGGGTGTTGAAGCTAGCGATCTCCACCTATTGTCTATAGATGAAGACGCGACTAATGAAATTACAAGCAATGTCATCGGCAACGAATATTGCTTCACACTTTCCCTGAAAAAGAGACATACTGCAGAAACAACAGATTGAAATGTGTCATCCTCAGTTCTAAGAAAGTGGATAACAAAGTGCAACTCCTCTGTAACCTTCTTTATGCAAATACTTCTAATGTATCTGTCCCTTCAAACTTTACACCCTCACCCATCCCATTCTATACTTTGAACTATCACCACTATGTTGCTTATTTCATATCTATGTTTTCCCTTTTCCCCTGCTTCAAAAGAAAACTTTTGTAGTTCCTTATAAACTGACATACTATTGTCACCTACTACTATGTGGATTGTAAGTAATTTTAAGAAAATAAATGCATTTAACTTGCACTTTTATTATGTATGTATTTTCATCCTTGTATAGTATTAGAATGTATTGTATCTTTCCATATAACAAAAATTATTTTCCTTAGGCAACACATAAAAGTTTTTTATCCTCAAATTGTTACCTCTTATGATTAGTTCCCATTAGAACTCCACATGCATTTCAAATGTATATAGTTTATTGATTCTGACATACTATTGCCTCCTACTACTATGTGGATTGAAAGATCTTTTAAGAAAATAAATGATAATTACTTGCACTTATATTATGTACGTATTTGCATCATTGTATACTATTGGAACATATTGTATCTTTCCATATAACTAATATTATTTTCCTTAAGCAACAAATGCATATTTTTAATCCTCGAAATGATACCTCTTACACGTAGTTCCAATTGGAACTCCACATGCATTACAATTGTATATAGTTTATTGTATAAAGTTTTTTTGTATGTCAACAAACAATGCATCGTTCATTACTGACCGACACATTTTTTTCCCAACAGGTGGTACTCCATAGGTGTGTCACTTTGCAATCATGTCAACTCCTACAAAATGAGCATGACGAAGAGAGAACTACACAATCATTTTTCCCCAACAGGTGGTACTCCATTTTGGACCCAATGTAGTTCTATGTGCGTGTGTGTGTAATTTTTACTTAAGATGCCCTAGCGTCAATGACACGGTAGTAGGGGCAATAACTATTAGTGCAAAATCACAACACCCGTGAATGGCCCTTTTGAAGTGGGACATTCGGTGTGATTTCACAACTTGGGGCCATCTCTCAAGTTGTGGGACTTGCAAAACCCGAGATGGACCTCCTGAGAAAGCCGGTTCTTGCTTCATAATATACCTACCACAAGCTACTCCAAAGGCAAGCAGAACCTATTCTATCCTAATATAACCTTTCCAAGGGGATAGAGAGAGTGTGTGAAAGAGCCTACACTAAAGTGGTGATACACTAGAGAAGGAAGCGAGATGATCACAGATCCGACCGCCAAGTGGAGAGACGTGAGCAGAGGAGAGGGTGGACGAGAATGCACCAAAACCAGAGATAGGTTTCACACAAAGCACCACTTTGAAATCCATTAAACACAGCCTCCCAAGACCTGCAACAAACATCGAATATGCATAGTATACCCTGCAATAATGAGAGGTAAGGAGAGAGACAATAAAATATGCCAAGGATGGACAGATGTATCACGAAACAAATTTTATTACTCCAAAATGTTACACAGTTGCACCATCGGTGGGCAAGAGGTAAGAAAATGCCATTTAAGTGCCATGAGAGAAGGCTTCGACTCTCCATTCGACCCTAAGGAAGAAAGAGAGGGGGTAGAAGAGAAACAACAACCAACCCTTTGAATGTGTCCCTCTATTACAATATATAGGAAGAATAAGAAAGAGAAGAGGGAAGAATTTGAATCCTCGCTCCGACCACCATGAGATACGCATTGAATCTCGTTTTGAAATCTCAACCACTAAATATCAATGCCTTTAACAAATCCACCCACAATATGTCGATTTTTGTTCCCAACGGATCGAATCAAATCAGACACGGTGGTTCAAGAAATCATATTCTATATTAATGGCCTAGAAGAATTTTTCCCATTTTTCACCAACCAAATCCTTCCCAAAATGATATTTTATGTTTCCAACACGTAGAGGGTGTCGATACGTTCCGAGAAAGTCTTCTCCCGCCCAAATTTGATTCTCCAATCAAAAGATATGACCATTTGAATATTAGGGTTATGGGGGTAATATTTGAAGAGTCGCGCCTACGGGGTCCACGTGGTGGCTTGACACACTTTGGAGATTCAACCCCTACCCTTGCTCTTGAAACAACACCTAATCGACATTTGGTAGCCTCCACAAGCTTCTTTGGGCTCCTTTGTATTTTCCCTGTGTCCCTCTGCTTGGCGGGTCAAAGGTCTGACCTTGGACATGTGGAGGCTTAGCGCTCATTTGAAAAGCGCCCTAGATTTCACCTTTGAAGTTCAAGCATGGTCGAGACACGTGAGACCTCTCGCTACATTTGGACTTTTCAACAACAAAATGCACTTCCTTAGACTCTAGGACACGTGGAAGCCCCACGCTCATTTGAGCCTCCGCTTTTGGATTCACCCTTGGAGATGCACCAAGCTGACGCGTGGCGGCTTCCGCTAGCACTTCTATACTTAGCCAATTTTGAGGCCCACCCTGTCTGCCTTTTGACTTCTATTGACTCTACCCCCGCTTTGGACCTGGGACACATGGGGGCATGACGCTTGTTAAAATCCACCTCTTGGGATTTAATCCTTGGAGATGCATTACTTTGACACTTGGCAGCATCCATTGTCTTCTCCATACTTGGCCATTTTGAGGCTCGTTCTGAGTCGTTTGAGAGCCCGACGACTTTGAACCCTCATTGTCTCTTTTCTTTGAGCCTCTGGCTCCTTTGACACCGCTCGACCTCCTTCCTTGACCATGTTATTCCATTTTAGAACCTAACTGAGTTTGTTTGTTGGTTTTGAAGCACGGATTCGCAGACAGAGCTGTTTCTTTAATTATTTCATGTACATGTGGTCGAATTTGACTCTTTTGGGCCCCTAGTTTCTTTTACATTGTTCAGCCTCATTTTGTCCCCTGTGCTCCTTAATTCAAGTATGCATGTCCCTTTATTTGTCATTCTGGAATGTGAGCTCGTGGATCTGAATCGTTCCCTTCATATTTCCTTTATGTGCAGGGCTTGTTCTGACCAAATTTGTCAGGGGTAAATTTGGGATAACAATAACTAGATGTAAAATACAAATGGTGGATGGAATGGAAAGAATACAACCCTTTACCCTATGCCCGTGTGATGCGAGATGTAGAAAAATCCCAAATGCGAGTCCCTTGCCTTAGTAGATAGTTTCCCTTGATAGTAAGATGTCTTCCCCTAATGTAGTGAGTATGTTATGTTTATATAAGGATATCTTGTTCAAATTTCGACACTAGTGACCCAAAACTACCGACTATGACCTAGGGGAATGCACGGGGTAACCGTTAGGACTGGTTTCGAACAAAGAAATTAAAACCACAAATTACGACAACATGGGAGCCTAAAATCACGGATCGGGCACCCCGGTGCAACCCTAGTGCCCCAACATAGAACTAAAGATGACAATTGAGAAAATATGACACCTGAGACACCCTAAAAGTTGGCCAACACTTTGTAGAGACAAATGACGACCGAACTAGACAAAATACAATGATCCCTTATTAATTGATAATAAGATCTAGGGATGGGTCACTAGTGAATACTTTTATTATGCAAGATCCATTTATAAAATAACATACCCGACAATATAAATGTAATAGTAAGTGCGTGATTTTGTGACTACAAATATAAGAAGTCAGCAGGATAATGGCATAGTCATAGGACACTAGAGGAAATTTTGAAACACTATCGAAAGTCGCCAAAGACTATACTCTGAGAACCGCATAAGACCAACAAGAACTATAAAAAGAATAAAAGTTGAACGCGTCTCAAAAGATGCCTCCAAAAGTAGTGTCTTTTGAATAATTAATAAAGATAGATACTTAAGCTATTGAAATGTAATCATAGAGAAGTAGGGAAAAATAGAGAAGATATGGATATCTAGATGAAGAGAGTGTAAGATAAGATAAAGGAAGATAGAAAAGATAAAAGGATAGCATACAAGTACGAGTAAGTATGAAGATTAATGTGTAATGAGAGTGTGTGAGATGGATGTGAAAGATTGATGTAACAATTATTATGAATAAATAAAGAATGATGGTTGATGCAATGTGTTATGTCTATTGTCTCTAATTACATTCCTTATATTCATCTTATGATTTTAAATATCATTTCAAGTACATCCTTAATGAAAGGGTGAACCACGTAACACTCATAGTTTGTGTTGAGGCTTAAGGTCAAAATTTTCGTTATGGGAACAAGTATCTATAGGAAAACTCGTGCTCTAATTTTTTTGTGTCACTTCACTTTTTGCTCGTTTTTGGTCATGTCAAATTCACCGCACTTTTTCTCTGTCGCATCTATACCTACAAAACAAACCCTAGTTACCTACACAACTTAAACAAACATTAAATTGAATAAAAATATACAAATTCTTAAGTCGACTAACCTCAGTGGTCACCCTAATGTGATTTTCATTGAGAACAACACTATATTTCATACTACATGTAGTTTTTGTGTGTGTGTGTGTGATTGAAGTTGTGTCCCTTGAGATAAAATTCCTAGTGTCGGTGCATGAAGAATAACGAGCTACAACTACTTTTTCCCAATGCAAGAATGTGTGATATGGAATTCAGAATAGCCTCCCCTATATAATGAATAATACATCCCAAAATGTAGTCCCTTATGTTTCTCTTGTGTATGTGGTAGATATATAAATGATATCCCAATTTCCCCTTAGAATAGTTAGTAGATTATGTATATATATGAGTTCTTTGTTTGAATTTCAACACATAATGACACTAAAATCTAACCTAGGTCATGAAAAGAAGATAATAAAAGACCTAAATCCAAAATTAAACCAATAAAGGAGAAAACCAAGAAAATAGGATAGGAACGCCCAAAAGAACCTTAGTGCTGTGGTGCTACTATCTTGTCTCAGGCGACATTGTCCTATAGCAAGAAAATAGAAACAAAGTAAAATATAGAACAAGGATCCCCGTGACTTGACCAAAAGACACAAATGCAATGTAAAAGATATAAGCATAGCCAAACCAAGAAAGAAAAGGACTAAAGAGGTGTCACCGGTGCCTATTTCTCAAACTTAGAAATCATGCATATAACTATATACTAGAGGCGTAATGTAATAGTAATAAATGTATATTTTAGTGACTACTAGCCTCTGAAAACATTTATTTAAAACATGATGCTCAATGGTGTAAAATGAATAATATTTTTACACGAGGCTAAAAAAGATACTAGCTATATGTTATAAGATGGCTGAAATAAGCAACTAGGGGTTAACTAGGGTGCAAGGGCTAATTGAGTAACCTAGGAGGGTCATATGGGTAACCAACAACTTAAAGAAGGATCTTAAGGCTAAGCATGTAGCATAATGGATTTGAACTCCAAGGTTATTGGTAGCCAATGCCTTGTAAAATAATATTTTCATAACTCCACTTATCATGCTCTATACAAAAGTTTACAAAAAATTTCTTTATTAAAGATAAGACACATGTTTATGTATTTGAATGGTTGTCTAAGAAACTACCAACTTGAAATGGAGGCTCTAAGAGCACCATAAGTCCAAATTACAAAAACTTGGACTTTCTAGAAAGCTCGTGAGATGAAGAATCTAAAAATTAGTGATTAGATCCTCCAACCTACAAAATTTTACGAAAACACTATCATTGTACATTGCTTGATGTGGCTTGTCTTGCAGTAAGTGAAATTCATAATATTCACATGAAAAAAATTGTGCCTCAAAAAAACTTTTTATTTCTACTTTTTGATGTAGATTTCATTAAAAACATCAAGAATAACTAGAAAAATCTAATTTTTCTTGAAATTAAAAACATTAAAAATGGTTAGAAATAGATTTTTTTGGCAAGAATAAAAAAATCCATATGGTTTTTTTGAACACGAGTAAGTTGGTATGCCTAAAATATTACAATGAACCTAGAGAAGTATATGGATCAAAATAATTAGCAAAAACATTAATACCATAATTACCAATTTAAGTAGTATCGCTCTATAACCGTAAATAATAAGCAAAACCCAAAGAATCTACTTAATTTGGACTCACTCTAAAAATGATAGAACCGATGTAAATGATACACAATAATAAAAACACATTATTTTCAATAAATCAATTGTATGATTTTTTATATCCACACTATTTTTTAATTTACAAATAGAAGTGATCTATATATAGAAAAATTAATAGTTGTAGTGCAACTTTTCTTTTGACTATATGCACGGTGGTGTTCATTAGCTAGACAATATCATAACACATAAGTTCATGTTGAGGTAATTAAAATTTATTAAATTAAATTCAATATACTTGGTAAACAATAGGGGTGAAAGGGTTTAATTTATTAATATTTTGAATTAGGTATTGAGGGTAAGTTAGAGAGGTAGGCCAAAGGAGATGCATGGTTTTAAATTATAATCTCTTATTGAATAAGGAAATCTCATTAAGAGATTTTTAACCAAGAAATAATAGGATGGTATAAAACCAAGATTCATTATGTTTTTCAACTCAAATGATATTATTTAACCATCTTAATTAGTAAAAGAATTATTTATACATGATTAAGCTTAACATTAAAATAATTTGTAATAGGTCTTAAATGACTTCATACTCTCTTTCTAGAGAAAATGTGTATTAAGAAAATAATAATTAAGTGTAAAATGTGATATATTTTTGTTTGATATATTAGAGTATAAATAAAAGGGGTGAATAAAATTGTAATGAAAAAATGGGTAAGTAAGGTGCATGGAAAAAATAGGGTATTTTCATTCTAATAATATAAAGGAGAGGATATTATCAATTGAAAAATATAGGAAAAAACAAACATTAAGGGTATTCTTTAATACCCTTTGATCGAGCGTGTTATACCAAATTTTTACTAAGTGAACCCACCAAGATGATATGATAAACATGTGTGTAATAACCTCACATGAATACGCACACATGAGAAAATTGGTCAAGCTATGAGTGCCACTTATCCTAATGTAAGCCTAGGAGGTGTGCAAAGTATATTATGTCAACAACGATTAAATAAAGGTAAACAAACTTAAAGTAAAAGGTGCATGTATATAAATATTTCACCAACTTCTTTCCCTTTCCCTTTCCCTTGGGCTCTAGTTTATCTACCTATTAGGATATAGGGTTTGGGTCTTGGGGCACAAGTTTTAGGGTAAGAATTTAGGGTTTGGGGTTTTGTATGGTTTTTGGATGAATATAGAGAAATACAAAGAATGAGCCCTAACTGATTTTTCATAGATTTCAAAATATAATAAACTTAAAAACATCTAAAAAATGAATCATATAGAGTGAATTCATGAAAATCCTTGAAATGGATCTAAATTGTGCAAAATAGGTCAAAAGATCATGAATTTTGTAAAGAACTTACTTGACATATTTATCCACTTTAGTTTTAAAATTGCTAAAAAATTGCCACTATTTGGGAGATATAATTGAATCTTCAAAAATAGGGGTTTAACCTAATTTTTGCCCAAATTAGAGCTCTAATATAACTTGTAATTAAGTTACCTAGATAGATATGAATATTAGCATGAACAAATAACAAAGAACACCAAAATATATAGAAATGATCACAATATGTAAGTAGAATGATTTAACCACTTCGAGGGAAATCTCTAAACCATAAAAATAAGACTCACATGCTTAATATGATGATCATATACTAGTTAAAAGTTCTTATATATACCCTATTATGTTATGTAGTGCACCAAGGTTGGTCTATTAAGAATACGAAAGCATAAAAATATGATATAGTTAGGGAGTACTATATAGTAGCAACAAATGAGTATAATACAATTAAAATAGGGGATGTTATGGGAGATTGTATTATTCATCCATTATTATCAAATACCTAGATTCAAAAACTTATTTAAAGGTAGTGCAAAAATATAATGTGAATCTAAAGCATATTAGTTTCAATGTTGTAATAAATTCTCGATGCAACCTCATAATATTATATGTTCTTCATATTTTCTTAAATTCTTGAATGTATGTTGTAAATGCTTTGCAATTAATTTTAACATGAGAATGTTTTCTCATCATTTATTCATTCATTTCTTTAATTTTTCAAATTGGACTCATACTCCTATAAAAGAGGACCTAAAAAGTAAAGTGGGAACTCATAAGGGCCCAAAAAGAAAAGATTACATAATCATACTAGAAAATAAAGAAGACAAAAATAAAAAATAAAAAATAAGAAGAATCAACTAACAAATAATGAAATGCACCAATACAAATTGAATGGGAGCCAATAATCCAAAAACACACAAACATCCTAGAACAATATAATTTATATTTTTCGTGAACACTAAACCATGGTGGGTAGTTCTACTTTTTTTTATTATAAAGCTTTTCTATCATCTTTGAATACAAGAAGAAGTCATGTTTAATTGGCCTCCACCTAAAAAAACCATCTACAATTAAATAACCCAAAAATGATTAATCATCCACAACAAAGAAGAGGATGTTTGTTTCCAAAGTGTTGCAACATACTAGTCCACAAAGACATCACTACATAAATCGAAGAAGGTGCTAGCACTTAAACCACAAATGAAGAAGCGTTCTCATCATCAGAGGTGAAAAATAGTAAGGAAATATGTGTTGATGGGATAATCGAAGGGACATAAGTGGTAGTGTATGCGTAATTTACACATATGAAGGTCTGTTGAAGTCTCTACATCCCGCACTACTCTATCATAATTCCTCATCATGCCACCAATGAGGACAATTCACTACATGATCTACTTTAGTGTTCACTACCCAACGTTCTAGCCACGTGTTCAAATCTTGTTGTCTCGTATTTAATGTTAATCTTAGTAGTTAGTAGCTTGGACAACTATTTGTCCTCATCCATTTGTTATGGGTAGTTTGACATGACCTAGAATTTAGAGAAATAGTTTTTTTTGTCAAACAAATATTGTTAGGATAAGAACGATTGCTATCTAATATTGACTCCTTTTAGGTGACACCTCATAACCAAGGTTGTTATGGTTATTGAGTTGTCTAAATCTCAGCCGTTCATTTGTCTTAATCTCGGCCGTTGATTTTCAACGAGAGTAGTATATAAGGGGGTCATTGGGGTCATTTGTAACAAGGAAGTTTTTAGAGAAACTTGCGGTGTTAGCAAGTAGTCTTGCAGTGTTGCAAGGCGCGCAGTGATAGCGTTGGAGATAACGGTGGAGGAATATCAGCGGGAGGATTAGGAGATTTTGAGCTCTGCCAAGAAGAGGCAAGTAGTATTTGTATCTCTTGATTTTGAAGTTTAATATATTTCTCATATGTAGTAATCTTGGTTTTCCCTATGGGGTTTTTTTAGGGACAATTGTCCGAAAATATTGTGTTCACCTTGTTGGGTATTTTTTTATGTGTTTGTATTTGTGAAGATTACTGATTTGTGTTATTTTCCAATATTTGTTGATCAAATAATCTTACAAGATAGGAGGTTAATCGGAAGTGATTCTCAGAGAAAAGTTGAGGAATACCCGGATGAATAAGGGAAAAGACGTCACAAGTTACCTCACCAGACTTAGACTTGTCAAGGATGAATTGGCAGTTGTTGGAGACAAACCAAGTGATGACGAGCTAGTGAGAATAGCCCTAAATGGGTTTACTAAGCAGTGGGATGTCTTTGTTCAAGTCATCAATGGACGAGACACCTTACCGAGTTGGGATCAACTATGGAGTGATTTCAATCAGGAGGAGCTTAGACTAAGTCTTGTCAATGGAGCAAACAATAAGAGTCAGAAAAGTGAGGTGGAACAGGAAAATGTTGCCTTAGCGGGTAAAGGGAAAACAAAGAAGGGGTCTAGTAAAGGATCAAATTCACAAGGTGAAAAGAAGAAGAAAGATTCTTCGAAGATCAAGTGCTATGGTTGTCACGAGTTTGGCCACTATGTCAGCAATTGCCCAGAAAGGAAGAAGAATGAAAAGAAAGGCAAGAAGCAAGTTGCGGTGCGAGATGAGCTCTCTAGTAGAATGGAAGATGAGTTTGCACTCATAGCATGTATGGTTAGCTCAACCTCACAGAGTGTTTGGTACATAGATAGTGGGGCGTCATATCATATGACAGGAGTTAGAGAATACTTCTCCAGTTATAAGGAAGAGAGCACCGAGAATCCAGATCTCTATGGGAACATGTCCAGACTCAACTCGGTTGGGAAAGGAACTATCTGGGATTTCGAAGGGAGAGTGGTAAGATGATTCCCCTTCATGATGTGTTGTATGTTCCAGGATTAGGGATGAATTTGATTTCTGTATCGTCCTTCGGGACAAAGGGTACAATGTACTCTTTAGGGGCGCATGTGTTGATCAAGCACAAGGATTGGAAATCACCCATAGCTATTGGAGTTAGGAGCGGTCGACTTTATAGGTTGCAGTTTGATATTCCTAAGGCACTCACGAGCAACAAGTAATCTTAGAGATTAGGAGAGCTATGACATAGAAGGATGGGCCATATCCATCATGGAGCCCTTAAATTACTTCATGAGACAAAGGTGTGTTCCCGAGGTGAGCACAGAGCATGATGATGTATGTAAGGGATGTGTGTTGGGGAAGTTTGCTAAAGCATCTTTTCCAAGGAGTGACACCAGATCCAAGGGCATTCTTGATCTAGTACATTCATATGTATGTGGACCAATGTCAACGAAGTCTCTCAGAGGGTATGAGTACTTTGTTACTTTTATTGATGATTTCTCCAGAAGACATGGATATACTTCTTGAAGACCAAGGATGAGGTTTTCAATCGCTTAAAGAGTTCAAAGCTCTTGTGGAGAATTTGACAGAAGGAAGATAAAAGTTCTTCGGTCGACAATGGAGGCAAGTACAAAAGCAATGAGTTCCGGAGTTCGTACAGAGAAGGAATCAAGAGAGAGTGGGTGTTTCCTTACAATCGCAATGCAGAATGGAGTTGCTGAGAGGAAGAATCGGTCTATAACAGAGGCATCAAGGGCTATGTTGCATGACCAGGATTTACCCCGTTATCTCAGGGCGAGGCATGCAATACTGATGAGTATACATACGTGAATAGAGTTCCACATAAGGTACTAGGGAAGATGACACCAGAGGAAGCATTCACTGGGAAGAAGCCAGATGTCAGTCACTTTAGGATCTTTGGGAGTTTGGCATATTGTCACATTCCTAAGGATACACGTACCAAGTTAGATCAGACTGCAGAGAGAGGGTACTTTGTGGGGTACAGTGAAACCTCTAAGGCATATCGGATATTCATTCCAGGGACCAGGAGGATTATTGTTTGACGTGATGTCAAGTTCATGGAGGACAAGGCATTTAGAAGGTCTAGAGATTTTCCAGTAGATGATCAGAGTGAGCAGCCAACAGAAGCTCCAAGGATCACTCAATCGAGTCAAGGGTAGCAAAGCTCGAGTACAGTTACTAGTACAAGCATAGACTCAGGAGGAGAGAGTTTTCAAAGTATGGAGCAACAGGTGCAAGAAGAGATGCATCAAGAAGACATGGAGGTTGATATTTCATCCTCTACGGTGTGGCAAGAACCGTGAGGTTCACAGACATACGTAAGAATACTCGGGAGTTAGTGGGTACTCCTAAGAGGAGTGATAGAAAACGGAAACCACCACCGGGTATGATGACTATGTTGCATTAGTTAATGTGTTGGTAGATAGTGAACCTTCTAGCTATCAGGAGGTTGCACAACATCAAGTGTGGCAAGAAGTAATGGTTGAGGAGTATACTTCAATTATGCAGAATGATGTGTGGGAGGTAGTGCCTAGACCAACAGATAGGGCAGTGGTTGGATCACGCTGGATCTATAAGATCAAGCACGGTGCAGATGGTAGCATCGAGAAATATAAGGCAAGGTTCGTGGCAAAGGGGTTCTCTCAGAAAGAGGGAATAGACTACAAGGAGACATTTTCTCTAGTTGCCAGGTATACTTCTATACGAGCTGTAATCTCAATTTCAGCACAGATGGGATGGCAGATCCATCAAATGGATGTCAAGACAACGTTTCTTAATGGTGAGTTGAAAGAGGAGGTATACATAGAACAACCAGAAGGCTTTGTAGCACACAACAAAGAGACCCACGTGTGTAGATTGAAGAGAGCATTGTATGGACTCAAGCAGGCTCCCAGAGCATGGTATGAGCGCATTGATAGTTACTTGCAGGAAATGGGCTTTGTGAAGAGTGAGGCAGATGCTAATCTCTACTACTTGGTAGTTGGAGGTGAGATTCTCATTCTTGTTCTATATGTAGATGACTTGTTTCTTACAGGTTCATTGGGGCTCATAGAAGAATGCAAGAGGGATCTTGCAGCGGAGTTCGAGATGAAGGATTTGGGACTTATGCACTACTTTCTAGGCATGGAGGTATGGCAGAAAGATGGAGAGATTTTCCTTGGGCAAGGGAAATATTGCATGGAAATCTTGAAAAGGTTCAGGATGGAAGATTGCAAAGCCATGTCTACACCCATGATCATGAATTGGAGGAAGGTAGACACATCCAGGGAGAAGGATGTAGACCCCACCTTATACAGGTAGTTGATTGGTTCTCTCATGTATTTGGTCAATACCAGGCGAGATATAGCTTTTAGCGATTAACTCTCTTAGTCGGTTCATGGTTGAGCCAAAGAGAGTGCATTAGATGCATGCAAAGCATGTCTTTGCGTTATTTGCGAGGTACAATCGAGTATGGAATTATATATGCTCGAGGTGAAGGAATCAGTTGATGGGCTATCTTGTGAAGATTGGGCGGGTAGTACAATGCAGACAAGAGGAGCACTTTGGTGTTGTTTGATGCACTGGGATCGGGAGTTGTATGTTGGTTCAAAGCAGAAGCGTAAGTCCGTGGCTCTGAGTTCAATAGAGTTAGAGTACATAGCAGCTAGCATGGCAACATGTGAAGCTATATGGCTTTGAAGTTGCTAGTAGCTTTGTTTGGTCAGAAGGTTGAGACTACGGTGATACACTGCGACAATCAGAGTTGCATCAAGTTGACTGAGAATCCGGTGTTTCATGATAGGTCAAAACATATAGACATCAAGTATCACTTCATCAGAGATTGTGTACAACGCGGGGTTGTTAAGCTACAGTTTGTACCTACAGATCAGTAGGTAGCAGACATTCTGACAAAGGCATTGGGGAAGGAAAAATTTATCTTCTTCAGAGAGATGTTGGGTGTCATGCAGAACAACTTCCTCGCTAAGAGGGAGTGTTAATCTTAGTAGTTAGTAGCTTGGACAGCTGTTTGTCCTCATCCATTTGTTATGGGTAGTTTGGATAGCCTAGAATTTAGAGAAATAGTTGTTTTTGTCAAACAAATATTGTTAGGATAAGAACAATTGCTATCTAATATTGACTCCTTTTAGGTGACACCTCATAACCAAGGTTGTTATGGTTATTGAGTTGTCTTAATCTCAGCCGTTCATTTGTATTAATCTCGGTCGTTGATTTTCAATGAGAGTAGTATATAAGGGGGTCATTGGGGTCATTTGTAACAAGGAAGTTTTTAGAGAAACTTGTAGTGTTAGCAAGTAGTCTTGCAGTGTTAGCAAGGGTGCAGTGATAGCGTTGGAGATAGCAGTGGAGGAATATCAGCAGGAGGATTAGGAGATTGTCGGAGCTCTGCCAGTAAGAGGCAAGCAGTATTTGTATCTCTTGATTTGCTGAAGTTTAATATATTTCTCATATGTAGTACTGGTTTTCCCTACGGGGTTTTTCCAGGGACAATTGTCCGAAAATATTGTGTTCACCTTGTTGGGTATTTTTTATGTGTTTGTATTTGTGAAGTTACAGTTGTGTTATTTTCCAATATTTGTTGATCAAATAATCTTACAAGATAGGAGGTTAATAATCAGTAATTGTAATAGATTTTTCACATTTAATGTATGTCCTTGTAAAATTTTCACAATTGTCGATCCATTGACATGTGTTAGTGGAAACTACCCTCAATCTAATAGAGGAAGTTGGGAACGCTTATTGGTACCTATAACCTTACAAAAGAGATGTCTTTTAGAAAGGCATGGTTTATCTTCCAATAGATTACATATTTATAAACCGCACCAACAAAATAAAACCAGGAGTCATAATTTACTTACAGGTACATACATATAGAAGCGATGTCAAATCCATGTATTTTCTTGTTATTGTGTAAGTGGTTAGACATAGTAGATGGATAAACATAGCAGAGTTCTAATAGTAGGGGTACTAGATACATAAGTAAAATAATTGTAAAGGCCAACATAAGTCTTGGTCATCCCACTTTCATTTTGTTTAGGCCTCAAGTTGTTTCTAACATCGATATAATGTGGATGTTGTTTTCCTTCAAACATCTCGGTGTTAAACTTGTTGAGGTAAGAAAAACTCATGTGGAATGGATAGATGGCTATGTGGAAGCTATATAAGGTGAATGGGAGAAATGTGAATAAGGAAAGATCAAGGTAATATGATGTCCTGTATAGGAACTAATGGAATCTTCTCGTCTAAGGAAACAAAAGATTGTCTTACTTGTGTGGGTGAGATGGAATAGTCTAAGATGATGGTAACACGTAAATGGAAATCAATATTTGGCTCATGGAAAATGCTTGCAATGGGTTATGGAAGGCGTGGTAACTTTATTATGTTCACCTCATAGAAGTTTCTAGACAAAGTCATGGAAGCGCG
Source organism: Taxus wallichiana var. yunnanensis (assembly GCA_018340775.1). Taxonomy (NCBI): domain Eukaryota; kingdom Viridiplantae; phylum Streptophyta; class Pinopsida; order Cupressales; family Taxaceae; genus Taxus; species Taxus wallichiana. The sequence continues at coordinate 346,046,108 of CM031240.1, read as the reverse complement.
AGAGCGAAACATGTGAAGAGGATAACTGAGTGGATTGCAAGAACTATATTTTCCCATATTGGTTTAACCAGAACTCATAAGAATTTTCTATTTCGGTGTTCAAGGTTGTTAGTTTGGGAAATGATGGCAAGTGGAAGTTGTGTGGACCAGAAAACCAAAAATCTAAGGCCCATGTCAATGTCTGTGTATAAGTAAGATGTGTTCGGTTGTGGGACTTGGGGATCCTACACGTAATCTCTTGGTTTTTGAGGCCATAGAATGGTCACGTGGGATATTCAAACTATCAAACTAGAGAAGCAATGAACTCACAAAGTATCCATCAAAGGCAAGGTTGATGTTTAAACCTAGGACAACTATAAACACATGGGGAATTGTATTAATTTTTGTCTAATTATTCTATGTGCCTAATTTAACAAATGGAAACAACCAAATTTAAATCAACTCAATTCAATTACTTTCCTTGAATTTAATTAAATCTATGTTTTGCCAACACCTAATTAATAAAGGAAACGACTAATTTAATAAATAAAACAAATCTATTCTAATGTTTTTGTTCTTTTCAATTAAATAATGGAAGTGAAGCTAATAAAACAAACTAATTGAACTAATACAATATTTTTAGATTTTATGCTTTCTAGAAATAGATAAAAGAAATCTACTGAAGAAATATGAAGAAATTGAAATTACCTCTACAATAATATTAACAGAACTAAAGAAGTGAATAACATGGTGTGGCTATTTCCCTGTGCAAAGTGGATCTAACCTATTCTAATAAAACAAAAAAATTCCAATTTTTATTTTTGAATTACTACTTCCTTTGTTCTTACCTCGAGTCACGACAAGAAATCAAATCTTCTCGAAGCTCTTCTTCCCATAAAACTTCCCGATAGAAACAACAGGATCTAATGGAAGATTACAAGTCTGAAAGAAAATTACAATTAATGATAAAATAAAGTAGGATCTTCTTCTAGAAAAACCTCCCGTGCAAACCCATAGGGATAGGTAGGGAAACATGTTTCAGTAGAAGATTTTTGTAAATAAAGGAAAACTATAGAAAATAATTTAGTCTAATGAATGTGGAATAATATCTATTAAAACAAAGAAAGATTTAAGAATTCAAATGCATCCCCAACCTAGAAATTGTAGAACTGTGACAATGTCAGAACTGGTTTTGGTTTGTTTTCCCCTCAGCTTCTTTCCAACTTGGTGTTCATACGAGTCCAGGGAATTGTGTTGGCTTATGTGGAAGAAATGATGAAGAAACATTGGAGCTGGAATGGCTTGCAAGTAATCTGGTAGCAACGCAGGTAAGAGAATAACAAGGAAAGAGTACTAAGCTTGCTTGTGTATTTCTCAAGTAGGGTTACGAGAAGCATAACAATGTAATTCAAAATAATAATCTCTAACCAATTCTCTAGATAAAATCTTGGCTCTTATAGGAAAAAGGCAAAGAAATGGTCTAAGCCATTTGGCAACCAAGAAATGCCACCTCTCTCAAAGAAGGGGAAGTTAACTCACAATTAATAACAAGAAGGGAAGGAGAAGTTGGTACGCATCAAATGAGCTCAAGAACAACCAAATTGGTTAAGAAACGTGTGCTAAAATCAAGTTTGAAGAAGTTGACACACATTCGAACACATTTGGATAAGGATCGAGAAAAAGTGCACGATTTGCTAGTTTGCAAAGAGGGGCAACTACACAAATGCCGAGGTGGTTACACAACTACCACCACGATGATAGATCGGCGGTTGCGTAACCGTCCACGATGATTGTGCGACTTAAAGTTAAAAGCTAAGGAAAAAGTGTGCGAGAATGATAAAGGAAAGCGGAAAAACATGGAAATGAACAAGGAAAGCATTCTAAACTACAAATATATACTGGAAATGGAAAATTGGACTCAAACACCATTAGAAAATATATTAACTCATCATTTGGGATTTTAAATCATTCGACAATGTAGCACGTGCAAAATTGGGTGCGTACATATTGCCCCCTTAGAGAATAATTTTAGCCATGAAGAGACGTAAAACATAGAGTCCAAGTATGGCGCTCCCAAATGGGAGAGTTAGAAATTATACTTGACACGTTCATGTGTTGAAGTGAGGCCAATCCAAGCTTCCACCCTAACATGTCGTGTGTTGAAGTGATGTCAATCAAAGCTTCTTCCTGCCACCTACAAGAGAAAATAGGAATCAAGTGCAGATATAATGTAGAATTGACAAAATATACTAAAATAAAATGACAAGAGGACTTACCATGTCTACGGGGATAAAAATATACCTTTGTCGGGGTTCCATTACTTGTGAAAAACACACATACTCAAAACAAAGTTAAAACATGCTATATATAACCAAAATCACTATTTTTAGAAATCATTTTCACTCACCTACGTACAATTTTTTTAGCTTTGGATCACATGTGATGGTTTCACGTGCAAGTAAAGTAAAATTGAAGAGCATTCAAACATGATGGCAGCCCCACCAGTAAGAGGAGTAGCAGCTCAAAGACAAGCGAGTTATTTGCATTTATTCATTTTTAACCTATAATGTAAAAAGTTTAAAAAATTCAACCCAGGGGGGTTATTTTTGTTGATTTTGTAGTCAAAATTTTCATTAGGGGGGTGCTGTCATCACCAATGTGGCACTATGATAATTCTTCACCGGGAACTCCTCGTGCTATGATTATTTACTAATGCATAGCCTTTAGTTTGGTGGATGTAATCTGGAAACAAAACAACAACATAACACAAGAATACCATCGACTATGATAAGACGGAATGATGAAAAATATGAAATATCAAAGTAAATTATAATATTAACATGAAATTGTTACAATCTCACCCATGAGGTACTTCAACAATACTATGGGAGAAACTTTACAATTACACCTCTTGATGGCTTCTTTAACACACCTTTAATTGATGGCTTCCTTTGCACACTTCCTACAATATTTCTCACTACTTCTTTCTATATTAAATGAGGGGGTGGCCTCTCTATTTATAGAACTTCGAGCTTATCCATCTTATCTCTAAGATAGGATAAGAAATCCACTCCGACAAATCATATTCCATACCTTAACTCTTATCTGTACATGTAAGCTTATCTCTTAAGATAAGATAAACCTTATCATTTTACATGGGTTCCACATTTTTAGACTTTTTACAAATAAAATACACAAAATATTTATGACCTCACTCCTTGTCCTTATTACCAATATAATATTTCTAATTCCTAATCACGTAGACCCTACTTCTCTAATTACCCAAACTTTGACATTTTAACATTTAGGACCACTTACGACAAATATTTACTTTTTATAACATTCCTATTGTACTTTGACTGTTACCGTACTCCACATTATTGGCGGCGTCGTACTGGCAGCGCCGTTATCTTCTATCGGACGCTACTACTAATTATACTTAACAACATCCTATTCCTAATACATACATTAATGAAATAGAAATTACGGAGGAAAATTTTAGTGTCGACATCTTCCCCCTTCCTAGCTTCTACTCCGTCCTCGGAGTAGACTCTTCTGGTGCTTGGAAAATATTCAACTTGTCGTGGTTGACCCATTTCGTAATGGGAGTGCCATCCAATTCCTCCAGTTGGTACGTACCATTTTCATGCACAACTGCTATTTTGTAGGGCCCCATCCATTTTGGAAGAAATTTTCTCTGTCTTCTTTTTTGTATCTGGAATCATATACTAGAACCAAGTCATTCACATGAAATGGAGACCACCGGATCTTTTGATCAAAGTATTCCTTCTGCTTCATTTTCTTCTTATAGCTTGTATCCTTAGCTATTTCCCTCATTTCCTCTAGCAAATGAAGATGTACCAACCTTTCTTTTACTGAATCACTTTCATCCATTCTTTCATTTTCCATTACTCTAACCGTGGGAATATCAAACTCAATAAGAAGAACTGGATCAATGCCATAGGCCAACTGAAATGGTGAGTATCATGTTGCTGACTTTGATGTTGCCCTATATGCCCACAATCTTTGCATGAATCCTCTTATCCCATTTATGTACTGCAAGTGCGCATCTTTTGCTAGAATTTGACACAACACAAAATTGGTTTGTTCCACCTGTCCATTTGTACTTGGCTTGTATGTTGTTGCCTTCCTGTGCTTAATAGAAAATTTATTGACTAGGGCTTCTACTACCTCATTAATGAAGTGGCTTCCTTGATCTATTACAATTTCTAATGGACAACCAAATCTGGTGACAATACGTTCATATATGAACCTTGCCACTTCATCCATAGAAGTTGTCTTCAATGGCCTAGCTTCAACCCACTTGGTTAAATAATCTGTGGCAACTACAATATACTTATTTTGGCGTGAGGTAGTTGGAAGTGGACCTACAATGTCTATTCCCCACTTTTCAAAGGGACCAAGTGGAAGAATAGGGCATAATGGAGCTGATGAAGTCTTACGGTTACCATGTGTTTGACAAATATCACATGTCTTACAATAATTATAACAATCTTTAAAAAGAGTGGGCTAGTGATAACCTGCATCCAAGATCCTTCTTCACTTTGTAAGTTGTCAGGAGAAGCGCCCTCCACATGTACCATTGTGGAATTCTTCTAGCAGATTCCTTCCCTTGATCACGTCCAACTACCCTCTTGATCTTTTCATCGTGTCCTATTCGAAATAATACTCCATGCGAGAATAGAATATGGACGGTGGCTTGAGTAATCTTTCTCTTAGTCTTTGCATTGGCACCATCAGAAACTTGAATTCATTCACATAATTCCAAATATCTATGTATTCACTAGGGATTGTGTTAAGGGATAACAATCTTGCATCGGGAAATCATCATCATTACAAGATGATCCTAAACCATCATAGGCTCGAGAGAGTGCATCTGCGCATTGACATGCTTCTTTCTGGCCTATCTATAATATCAAATTCAAATTCTTGTAGCAAAATTATCTATCTTGTTATCCTCCCTGATGGGTTAGGCTTATTTATAATATATTTTAGAGCCTGATGATCTGTTACAACTAGAAATTTTTGCCCTAGCAAGTAATTCCTAAACTTCTTTACAACAAAAATGATAGCCAGAGCCTCTTTTTCAGTTACAGTATAATTTACCTCAGCACTGCTCATTTGTCTGCTCCCAAAGTAAATTGGATGTTCATTCCCATTTTCATCCTTTTGGCTCAAAGTACTTCCTAGTCTTTGCATCGAGGCATTAGTGTACACAATGAATGGCTTGCTCAATCTGGATTCTTTAAAATAGGTGAAGACACGGGGCTTCCCTTGATTGTCAAAAGCTTCATGCGCCTTATTTCGGTTCATAAGTAACATCTTCTTCAAGAAGCCAGGTTAGTGGCTATGCAATCTTTGAGAAATTCTTGATGAACCTTCTATAGTAACCCACATGGCCTAAAAATGATCTCAACTTACTTCTATTAATAGGAAATGGTAAATCTTTGATTTTGAAACTTTATCGAGATTAGTACCAATACCATCTCTGGATACAACGTGCCCTAACACAACGCCTTTAGAACATCCAAAGACACACTTTGTAGGGTTTAGTGAGGCTTGTGCTTCATCTAACCTTTGAAATGCTATCTCTATCTCAAAAGTGCGGGTGGTCAACTTGCTCCCATAGATGCAAAATCATCGAGAAATACTCGATGAAGGTCCCAATGTAGGGTTCGAACACCCTATTCATCAAGTATTTGGAATGTTGCTAGAGCATTACACAACCCAAAAGGCATAACTCTATAAGCAAAGCGTTCCCCAAGGAGTGGTGAATGTGGTCTTGATTGATCTTTCTCTCTTTATACGAACTTGGTTGTAGCCGCATTTATATCCATCAAAAAACTATAGCACTCCTGGCAGCCTACTTCATCCAAGATCGATCGAAAATGGAAGAGGGTAATGATCCTTTTTGTTGCCTTATTGAGCTTCCTATAATCAACACAAATGTGTAGCTTCCCATTCTTTTTATTGAGATCATAATGGGAGAAACCCATTATGAATTCTCCACAGCAAATATGAATCCTGCATCAAGCAACTTATCTATTTCTTCTTTTACAGTCTTGGAAAAATTAGGATTCATTCTATATGGCATTTGCTTTATGGGCTTAGCACCATCTACCAGCTCAATAGAATGTTCTACCCAACTTACTTGACGGAGTTCCTTGTAATCAAAAGTGAATATGTGTATGTACCTTCGAAAGAGTTGGAGGTAGGATTCCTTCTCACTCTCCATCACAGCATCACCAATCTTTATTTGTTGGAGACGATCATCAACTTCTTCTTCAGATAATTTTATGGGGTCATGAGTCGGTGTGACTGGAAGGATATCCATGACTGAAACATCAACCTCACTTTCTTCATCTTCAGTGTCCACTTCATTGGTACTAGAGTAATCAGAGGATGTCCAATCATCAGTTTCATCACTTGAATCCACGAGGTTACGCCTTATGATGTCAAGGATCACGTTTATCTTCACCCTCTCTCTACCACATCCAAGTGTCATGAACCCTTCATTCCAGTAATTTCTTGCATGAACTCTCCTTAGCCATGGTCTTCCCAGCAAAGCATTGGGTACAAGCATACCATTTTCATCACCACGAAAGTCTACCACACATACAACACCCATAATGAGATATTGCCACATTTGAAACTACACCTTACGGTTTAGTTTTTCCTTTATTTAATGACCTTAACATAAGTGTTGAAGGGCGATCAATCTTTAACCCCAACATATTCATTACGAGACTCGGTCATTACATTAAGCTGCAGCACCTCCATCAACTAAGACATAATGAATTGAAATACCATTACATAATACCTCGGCTTGTGGAGCATAGGGATGCGCCTCTGCCTCCAAAAGCAGGGGACCTCAACCTCCTTCCTTCGTTGAGCATTGAGTCCACTTCGCAGGCTCCCGCCTCTTCTCGAAGACATAGCCAAGAGTTGACCATATGTAATATTTGTAGGCCTTTTGGACAGATCTTCCAGGATGGAGTATGGTCCTTGCCTCGTGAAATCGAGAAAATCCTGCACACGCAACTTTCTTCTCCTATGTTTCTTACTAGTTTTTCTTTCATCTTCTTAGGATCATTTCCATCTTGATTATCTTTTTATTTCTTTCTTTTTGTTACAAACACATCTACTTCATTATTTCTACTCTTATCTACTACATCAAAAGAATTCATAGGTGCTTTTCCTTTATCATTATCTCTTGTACGGATGTAGAAGCTCTATACGGACAATTATACTTATAATGACCCTTTTATAACAACCATAACATACAACTTCAGAAATATTTCTTTTTGGACCTCTATCTCCTCCCGAGAACTAAATTCCTTTCCTTGAAGAAGATTAATAGTTAACTGACCCATCTTTTTGAGCAGATCTTCATACTCAGTAGATGTACTAGGAGAAATATTTGTGCTCACCGGGAGTGGTTGTGGATTATGGACCAAAGGTGCTGGTGTAGGCTCTACTTTAGCAACAATTTCTTTGGGCTCCTCTTCCATGCTTTCTTCTTGCCTTCTTGCAATCTCCTTTGCTTGTTCAATGGTAGCTGGGCGGTCATACTTCACTCGTTGTCTAATCTCTGGCTTCATCCCAAGAATGAAGTGCTTACATAGGAGATTATCCACGCCATTCATCAACCCATCCGCTAATCCTTCCTTCCGGATCTGGGCATCGAGCTTCCTCCTTAGCTCTAGAACACGAGCATGATAATCCCTTATCTTCTCCTTCTCTCCTTGGGTTAGCTTTGTGATATCGATCATGAGATCTGCATATCTCTGTTGTTCACCAAATTCTTCAAGAAAACTTTCAGTTAATAAATCCCATGAATTTTTCACATTATCACCTAGTGTTTCAAACCACCTAAGGGCTGAACCATCCAAAAAGGTAGGAAAAAATTCAGTCCATTGTTCCCTTCTTATAAGACCATTACAAATACAAGATTGTTTAAACTCTTGAATGAAAGAAGAAGCATCTTCATTAGATTGAGCTGAAAAAATAGGAATCTTTCCCATTTTCAAAAGTAACCACCGTGAAATACCAACTCACAAGTACAATCAACAAGACTTATGTGCACAAATAATTGAAATCACTATAATAGAAATGACCACAGTAAACTATGGTAAAACTTGACTTACTGCGGTAAAAACTGACTTTACTGTGGTAAACACTATTCATAGTAAAAAGTGAAGTTACTGCGGTAAATACTATTCACGGTAAAAAGTGACTTTACTGTGGTAAATACTATTCCAGCAAAAATGACTTTACCATGGTAACTACTATTCATGGCAAAAATGACTTTACCATGGTAACTACTATGCACAGTAAAAACAAGGTTACCCTCCAATTGATTTTTGACTAAGTGGGAATATCTCTCCAGAAAATCCACCAACGAGGAATGGTCCTAGCAACGGAACCAAAATGTCATCACCAATCCGGCACTATGATAATTCTTCATCGGGAACTCCTCGTGCTATGATTATTTACTAATGCACAGCCTTTAGTTTGGTGGATGTAATCTGGAAACAAAACAACAACATAACACAAGAATACCATCGACTATGATAAGACGAAATGATGACAAATATGAAATATCAAAGTAAATTATAATATTAACATGAAATTGTTACAATCTCACCCATGAGGTACTTCAACAAGACTATGGGAGAAACTTTACAATTACACCTCTTGATGGCTTCTTCAACACACCTTTAACTGATGGCTTCCTTTGCACACTTCCTACAATATTTCTCACTACTTCTTTCTATATTAAATGAGGGGGGTGGCCTCTCTATTTATAGAACTTCAGGCTTATCCATCTTATCTCTAAGATAGGATAAGAAATCCACTCTAACGAATCATATTCCATACCTTAACTCTTATCTGTACATGTAAGCTTATCTCTTAAGATAAGATAAACCTTATCATTTTACATGGGTTCCACATTTTTAGACTTTTTACAAATAAAATACACAAAAATATTTATGACCTCACTCCTTGTCCTTATTACCAATATAATATTTCTAATTCCTAATCACGTAGACCCTACTTCTCTAATTACCCAAACTTTGACATTTTAACATTACCGGACCACTTACGACAAATATTTACTTTTACAACATTCCTATTGTACTTTGGACTATTACCGTACTCCACATTATTGGCGGCGTCATCTTTGGCAAAGTGCCGTTATCTTCTATCGGACGCTACTACTAATTATACTTAACAACATCCTATTCTAATACATACATTAATGAAATAGAAATTACGGAGAAAAATTTTAGTGTCGGCAGTGCCACATGGGATGTGGATTTTATTTCATTAAAAATGGTGTCTTTATTTTTCCTTTTCAGTTTTTGGGTCCCGGAGGTACAACGTACCCCCTTCGTGGATGTGAATCGCTGTTTGCTCTACGCGAGGCGGTCACATGCAACCGCCACTTTGCTTAAAGGGGTGGTTGCGTAACCACCACTGATTGCACAACTATTGCTCTACATAGAGGGGTGGTTGCATAAATGCCGAGGAAGAGGCTAAAATTGACCAAATGTGAAGATTTTTTTAGTTTTTATGTTATTTTATGATGTTTTTTATGAGCTTATTATGCATAGAAAGGTTCTAATTTGCTCTTTTCTTGATGTTTGTGAATGTAGGGTCCATACATCAAATGGAACAAAGCTAAAGAGTGTGATTGGCTCCCTCCCATCTTGTATTCACTCACCTCGGGTTGAGAGAGACACTTTTCATAGAGCCAAGATATGGAGGATATCTCGACACAATTGGTTGCACCACTTTGTTACTTGTTAGCCAATCTATTGATTTATTGGGACGTAAACCAGAACACCTTCTAGTTTTTGGAGTCAAAGGGGATTAGACTATCACTCTTGAGGATTTTTACAAGATTCTTGGAGTTCCTATCATCCTTTGGCGGAAGTTGACTGGAGAGTGCATGTTTAATGGTTGTATCTGTCGGTGGACTAGTTACATGGGAGATGCGTTAGCTTTGATACAGTGCAAGAATGGAATGAGGTTAGTGTTAGTTGCCTCCATCCCTATCCCTTTCTTGGACAAGGCCATTATTGGCATCTTGGCTTCACACTTGGTTTGGGACAAGGGTGGGAAAAATTAATCTATTGTTGGGCTCCCATCATTCAAAGTATAGAGTAGCATGGCGCATATATACATGGGGTGTTGATATCTTGGGAGCCACATATCATGATCTTTACAATTTTTTGACTAAAGGAAAAATCCCTTAGTCATCCTACATTAGTGAATAGCTGGGTATATGAGCACATGATCCCCTACTAGAGGGGTGTTGGGATAGCCAATCCTAGGGATATTAGAGTAGTTAAATGGACAATTATGGCCCCATTGAAGGGGCATCATAAGCATGTTACGAAACTTACTATAGATGATATGGTTGCACGACCATACCAAGACATGGCCGACCTATGGGGTGAGGATGTCATCATTATGGTGGCATATACTACCACCACATAGTCGGTGGACAAGACTAGTTGGGTGGAGGTCCATCTAGTTCAGAGGGTACCCTAGCAGTTTGGGTTACCTTACATTGATACCCTCCCAGAAGTTCCAATCATATACATGGGGATTAGAGAGGCTAGATCTACCTAGATGGGAAAGCTCAAGTGGACCATTATTACACCTAGGATCCCGATTGGCACACCGCATGAGCTATCCTAGATCTAACTAGGTTATGGGTAATTCTTAATATTGAGGCCGCTCCCACACATAGCGGGGAGGAGGATGAGGTGAGTTAGAGATGGAGACCAAGGAGGAGGCACATGAGGGAGGGGGTGTGAGGAGGAGATTAGGCGAGTGGATGGCCACTAAAGAGGCTTTACGGGTGGCGAGGGCCGAGGCTAAGACTTTACACACAGAGGGAACTCTCTCTTCCGTAGAAGGAGGGGACAAGGAGTTAGTTTTTGACTGACAGGTGGGTTCGAGAGGAGATTATAGCTGAGTAGGTGCTTGCAGTGGCTCCACTACCAGCACTAGCACCAGTGGATCTATCCTAAAGGCCAGGAGATCCGAGTAAGTTAACAATATTTTCTTGACTCTACTACTTAAACTAGATTTGTTAGTGAATTATGCACTGCACTTCTCTTTTTTTTTCAAATTTTTTCTAACTTATCATTGCTACTCTTTTGTTTTACAGCCATGGTAGATGGCTGGTGAGATATTATTCATAGTATTCTTGTGGATACCTTTGCATACCCCATGGGTATGATGTGAGATGAGCTACTCGTGGATTAAGGGCAATTGATCATGGAGGGGTGACACACTGACGTATTTTCTCTGGCATGGATTGTAGTGGGAGCTATGACCAAGATGAGGACCTGGGTTTCTTGCATATCGGCTAGACGAGAGGAGACAACGGTGAGAATATTCTTGCGGTGAGGCCACCAGCGACGAGATCTCCTAGTTCATCATCTCATGGTCACTCTCACAGTCAGGCATGGAGGCTCTCACTCCCATCATAGGAGTTGCAGCAGGATTCCTAGTCATGCACCTTCATCTAGATCCCGTAGAGAGGGATAGGCCATAGGCCTTTATTGCTTAGGATTGTTTTTATTGTATATATCAATTTTTTTATATTTTGTGCTCATTGCGAGCATTTTAACCACACCAGTGGTCCGATGATATTGTATACAAACTTGATTATTACACACACACACATATACATATATGTTTATTTTTGTTTGGATATCTTGTGTTAAGAGTTTACTTGTTCATGACTTGCTTCATCTGTGTACTCTTAGATGTGTATAATCTTTGATATTTTTATATGCTTTTATGAATGCATGTATGGATGATGATGATGCAAATTTGTAACAAAATGATTTTTATTTTTTGATATATGATGCGTACGAGGACAAATTGTAAACTTAAAACTTTGGTTTTCAAGCAATATTTGGTATTCTGTTTCATTGAAAAACTTGATGAAAGTGATATGATGATGAAATGAACCCACTCCATTCTTAACTCCATGCAACCAGTAAGATGCGAGGGCTTAACAACGAAAGCCAAGAAGGACACAAACTATATGACTTAATGAATGATGGAAATGATATGAAGATAAGATTTTGACAAAGACCCAATTAGGAAAATACAACTCAATTTCTAGGCAAAGCTAAATGTCTAGTTTAAAATGTAGTTTCTTGCAATTTTAACTAGACTTAGACCTATATATGGCCTTCTAATTGAAAAAATTTAGTTTTACTGAATTAACTTTCTCATAACTTGTGCATCTAGCTCATTTTCGATGATTACAAAGGACTTAAAACACTTTTTATTTGCTAACTTACCTACAACTTATTGATTTATTTGCAAAGACCCCCTATGTCTTACCCCATGCCACTAGTAAGAAGCATGGGCTCATCACCAAGGACAAGGCACATACAAGTAAGGGAACTTCCCTCCTTTCCTAGCCTCATGCTACTTGTAGGAAGCATGGGCTCATCATCGAAGACTGGTAGGGAAAAGAAGTGTAGTTTTATTTATTTAATGATTTTTTTGTCTTTTATTGTTTGTTTATCTTTATTTATTTGTTTTATTGTTTCTTGAACTTTGAATTGTGCTTTTAGGAGGGAAAAATTGCCCCTATCCTTAACCCCATGGAACTACTAGGATGTAAGGGCTCACCACCGATGGGTTGAGATAGGAGAACAAGTAATACGGGTGAAAAGAGAGATTTCTAAGGAAAGATGTGACACCAAGAAGATTCTAGTACAGACTATGGGAAAAACACCTAAGCTAGAAGCATTCGTGAATAGAACTAAGTGTGTAGAATCTGGTAGGATCAATGTCAAAACTTCATCTACTAGAATGATAAGAGATTGAATAGTTTAGAGATGACATAATGAATGTTTGAAGAGGTATGATTAAAATGTTTTCCAATTCTCGAAATTTTGAAAGTCACTTGAAAAATAAGTTTCTTGTTTTACAATATTACAATATGATTATGCAAATGATATGCAGTAATGTACATGTGGAAATGTAAATGAATTATGCGTAGAAGTGTTTAAGGTGAAGTGAATTGATTGATTCACCAAATTCCTCACCTTCTAAAGTACATAGACGATACGTGTCATTCTTATAGTCCTCCATGACTTGATATGGACCTAACCACTTAGGTCTGAAATTTCTTCCTTAGTCGAGTCTTCTTGACAATCTGGCTATCGAATCTCAAAACTAGGTATCCTACCTGTATTTCTCGTTCATAAATTTTTAATTATAATGACAACACATTATGTCAGCATAAACATTATGGCCCTACTCATCTTGAATTCAAGCTTCATCGAGGGTTTCTAACTACATTAATCGTGCTTAGCCGTGTAGTACGTGTCTTCATCCAAAATGCCTTGCAAAGATATGCAAGGCTAGGTAGCTTATTTCTAGTGGTAAGACCGCTCCACATACGAAGACTAAATAAAAAGGGATTGACCACCGTAGGAATTCACATTGATGTCCTATAGGCCCACAAGGCCGGAAATAGCTTTAAATTCCAATCATGCTTATTCTCCTTGACTGTTTTGAGGAGTATGGACTTCAATGTTTTATTTGTAGCCTCATCCTGTCCATTGGTCTGAGGATAATATAAAGAGGTTGTGTGATGCAAGATTTTGAATTACAAACACAACTCATACACCTCTTCGTTCTTAAATGACATGCCATTATCTGAGATAATGACATGTGGGACTCCATACCTGCAGATGATATGATTCAAAATGAACTTAGTGATCATAGACCCAGACACAGTAGTGAGAGGCATGGCCTCAACCCACTTTATAAAATATTCCATGGCCATAATGATAAAGTTATGGCCATCTGTTGATGAGGGAGAAAACTTCCCTATCAAATCCAAACCCCAAGTGGAGAAGGGCCAAGGTGTCATAATTAGCTATAGATCCTGAGCAAGGATGTGTATCTCATGCAAGAATTCTTGACATTTATGGCACCTACGTACATATTCTATAACATCATGCTCTAAGGTGGGCCAGAAATAACCCATTCGATGAATTTTTTGAGCGTAGCATGCCCTCCAAAGTGACCCCCACTGAGACTGGTTGTGGGCTTTAAAGAGGATATTTTCCAATTCTTCTTCATCTACAATTACTCACTTGGTGTTATGATGTATATCCGCCACCTTTGCTATGAGGTTGCTCCCTCACAATGTGTACTGATCCACAATATGATTAATGATATCAGCATACCATGGACACGATGCAATGGGAGGTTTTGTTTCCACATAAAATACACACTCATCAAGGAAATCTAGGTCTACTAGGTCCCCACAATCTATTGGGTTGTCTGCTAACCAATCAGTAATGATTTTTCCTTTGAAAAACTTTTAGTTGATGAAGGTGATTTTGAATTCACCCATCAATGTGAGAAAACATCCAACCTTTTTGGATAAGGCACCTTGATTCAAGAAGGTTCAAGCTAGTCGGATTTGATGATCCCTCACGTTTAGGGTTAAACATATAATGCCTTAACCTTTTCATTGCAAAGACTATTGCTAGGCATTCTTTCTCCTCCTACATATAATGTGTCTCGTAGTCAAGCATATTGCAACTAATAAAATAAATAACACATTCTCAGTTATCATTGTCCCCTTGTGCCAACATGTAAGCTAACAAGACCTTGGTGACTTAGGAGTATAAGATCAGAGGACGATCAACTTTGGGTGGCATGAGTGTAGATGGTGACATGAGAAAATCTTTGACTGATTCAAATGTTTCACGACATTCATAATTCCACTCTTTACTACACTCATTCTTTAACAAGTTGTTGATGGGATGGACAACGTAAGTCAAATAAGGAATAAATGGATTTCCCCAAGTTTACCCAGAAAAGACCTAATGCTTGACTCATCTGAAGGTGGAGTCATCTCCAGAACTTCTCAAATCTTAGTTGGATCTACATCAATTCATTGAGAAGAAATTATATCTCCTAGTAGTTTTCCTCCTATCACTCTCAATACACTCTTTTCTAGATTCAACGTTACATTGTATTCAATAAGATGAGAGAGGATAATGTGAATCACCTCAGGGTGATCGCAATGCTTCCTGGCCGTAGCTAGCTAGGTCATCAATGTAATATTCCACAATCTTATGGATAAGATCATGGAAGATATATGTCATTGCTCATTGGTAGGTGGCTCTGGCATTTTTCAAGCCAAATGACATGACTACGTAGCAAAAGGTTCCCCAAGGAGTAGTAAAGGTAGTCTTGGTTTGATCCTCCTCAGAGATCCTTATCTGATTGTAGTCGGAGAATCCATCCATAAGTGACAACAAATCATAGCCAGTCATTGCATCTACAATGACATCGATGGAAGGCAATGGAAATTCATCCTTAGGATAGGCTTTGTTGATGTCTCTAAAGTCGATACAAATGTGTATCTTCCCATTCTTTTTAAGGATCGAGATGATGTTAGACACCCACATGGAATATTCCATTGGTTTAATGAAACCCACATGAAGAAGCTTCATTACTTCCTCCTTAACCATTAAAGCCACCTTTGGCTTCATGGGTCATGAATTTTGCTTCATGGGCTTGACATCGAGTTTTGTGATGACATTGTGAACCACCACATTAGGAGCAATTCCCGTCATTTCCTTGTAACTGAAGGTGAAGGATTTCGAATGTTCTTTGAGCACCTTCGTATGTGCTTCTATCTCATTTGGAGTAAGAGAAGAACCAAGTTTCAAGATCTTAGGTTCCTCCTTCGTCCCTATATTAATATCTATGGTCCCTTCAATCAAATAGGCATTACCCTCTTCAAACTCAGGTGGGGTTGGAGGTAGTTCTAACTCTTCTTCCTCTACCTCATAGATCTCAATGAGGAAGGATAAAACATGTGATCTCCAAAGTAGGAGGAAGTATGAGGTTTAAGCTAAAAGCCTCTCTTATGGTGTGTGAGATGAAGATCAGTGTATGCATTAAGGAATCCTAGGATTTCCTCATCATTCTCTGTGAAGTCCATGGTGGTGGGCTAATTTTCATCCTCAACATATGCCGAAATCATGTTGGTTAGAAATTTTTTAACTAGGGGTTTGGATTGAATCGACATGTTAACTTAGTTTCTTTCAAGCCCTCGCTTGGAAAAACACAAGAGGAAGAGGTGTCCATTGAATTGGACAAGATATTTTTCTCTCTAGGTATGGATTTGATAGAAATGAAATCGAATCCTTTGCTAAGCTCAAGGAAAATGGTCTTGTAGAGCTATCGGTCTGCTACGCTCTAGTCTCATAAACTTCGAGAGACACGATTAGCGACAAGATGGGAATCACCCAAAACTCTTACATTATTGACACCCATCCTTTTGGCTATGATGAGACCAAGAAGAAGAGCCTCGTATTCTCTGGTTTGTGCATTCAAAATTTAACTTAAAGGCAAAAGGCAGGACCCTCCCTTCTAGAGAAGTAAGGATCACCCCGCCCAACACCATAACAAAACTTTGTACCATCATAATTAAGTTTCCAACAGTCATGGGGAAGATACAAGTTTGATCATTCATGAAATCTTCCTCTCTAACTTCTAAAACCTCAACCATGCAAATCTCTTTAAAGCCATTAGCCGAAAGAGTGCGATCCCAATAACATGGCCTATGCCCAAGGAATCAAAAGGAAGAATGATAGGAAAATCATTCTCCATAAGCTTAACTATTTCAACCGTAGTTTTCGTTGATACAATTTCTACTATGGTGGCTTTATTTTTGTCAAGATTTACCCCTTAAATTGACTTAGGGGCTTCTACCTTAGTCACGGGAAAAATTGACACTCAAGTTTCGAACCCTAAGGCTTGTTTAACCAATTGGTCGGGAGTTTGAATTAGGTATGAACCCTCGTTTCTTCTTTAGATTGGCCAAATGGATGTCAAATGGATTTGGGTCACCCTAAGCTACAAAACCTTACCCAGGTGTAGGAATCGACCTCTTGGAATAGTGTAGAAGGGATTGCCTTCATTCTGTGTATCCAGGGTTGACCGAGGATCATATTATAGTTGGTTTCTTGATCTATAATGTAAAACTCAGTCAACACAATCTTTGGTCCAAGGTAACTGGAAGCACTATAGTCTCAATGGACGCTTCCTTGAGGCTATCATATACTCTAAGCATATTTTGTGTGTTGAAGAACAATTGGTTTCTCCGTATCCTATATTTTGAAGAAATGAGAAAGGGACTCGAAGGAGGCGTGACATGAATTAGATGGCCAAGGCCTAATGCTTCTAACAAAGTCACTCGATGCACATGTGATTTCTTCAAAAAATCCAAAAGGAAATGTGAGAGAAGGTCTTGGTCAAATCCGTAATGAGATCATAGGCCCCTACTAGTTTGGGAGCCACCGATGTATCATCGACATAGAAGGATAGATGGGAAGAGGTTGTGAAGAGTAATCTCGGCTACGGGTCAATGCATTAACTTCTAGGTTTAGTTTCTAGCTCCACTAAACCCACAATCTTGGTCTGATTCCATCCATCTAAAGGGGAGTGACTAGAGGGTTTGCAAATGTTGATGCCTCATGATCGTTATTTCCAACATGTGTCCCCTTATTAGTCCTATGAGGATTGAGCTTTATGTTCTTAAGACATGTTGGAAGGGGGTATCTATAAACCCCAAGGGTAGAATTCTGAGGGGAAACAAGTACCATGTGAACGTTTTGCGTTAGTGCTATAGGAGTAGCCAAAAACATCTCAACAAATAGTTTCCTTTGGTCCTACAAAAGTATTTGTATAAACTTGTTGTAATCACGACACGTACGAGTGTTATGTACTCTAACTCTATGGGCTGCAATACAAATCAGGATTGTAGTCACAAGGTCTTTAATTTTGTTTATGTTGCAGTTCATAGTTTCTTTTGTTGTATTGTTATTGGTTGTTAAAGTTGAAGTTCGAGGGCCTTTGGCCTTAGTTCTGATAATGGTTCTGATATTTGCTCAAGTATTGAACCAGGACCTTAGGCTTAGACACGGTGAGGTGGGGGAGGAGGATGACTAAATTTGACTGCATTAACATAAGGAGTGAAGTTGTTACTCCTTTGATTGTTAGTATTTGTGTTATTATTACCGTTATTCGCATTGTTGGTGTTAACAAAGTTCAAATTCTTAGATTGGTCAGTTACACCATCCCTCATAGCACCACAATTCTTATTGAGGACTTTAGGTCCTTGGTTACTATTGTTTGAACCGTTTGGGTAGTTCGAATTACCTTGAGAGGGTTGACCAGTCTCCCATTTGAGTCATACATATTTCGGCCACTATTGATCGCCGCTTGTCAATGCGGAGAGAACCCTCTAAAACCTTCTCATATCTTCTAAGAAGAAACTTTAAGACCTCCTCCTTCGTTTCTCAGTTGAGAGAATGAAGGAACAAGTCACAAAGTTCTGTTTGGTCCATGTTCGGAGTGCTAACTGAGAAGTAGATGAATTTTTGCCATCTCTGAATGAAATGGGAAGTAGACTCATTATGTTCTTGCTTGATGTGGAGGAATTCCTTGATTCTTTTTCGCAAAAGTTTGTTCATGTCAAAATTCTTTATAAACTCGGAAATGAGTTGCTTAAATGAATGAATCGAGGATTTGATATCTGTAATACCGGTCAAGAGTAATCCTCGAGGGTCTTGGGGAATATTTTAGCTACAATTGTGTCCCATGGGAGTAACTATCATTCATGAAGTTGTGTATGATTTAATATGCATATTCGGGTCCCCCTCCTCTTTAAACTTTGGCAAGTCGGGAAGTGGTCATGGAAGCATTATGCTTCGTATGGTAAAGTCAAGGGGTTCCTTAATATATTCAACATATGTGCCCAATGCATAAGAATCTACCATGGATGACCCTTGATGGGGAGGTGGGGAGAGTATAGGAGGATGATATGACATAACATAAACATTTGCAAGGGCGTAAGGCATCCTCGAGGTGAGAATATGAGACAGGAAAGGAAAACATGTCCCCCTGTGATGATTTAGAATACATATGGAGGAATGGGGGACATTATTTTGGTATGGAGTAGAAGGTGCAAAACTAGGGAACGTCGCATTTCTAGTTAGAATGGAATTTGAGAACGCACTTCCAATTGGTGCTTGTGGAGGGTACCCATATGAAGTATGAGAGGGCTTACCTAACATGCCCGGTTTGGTAAGAAGGTCTCCAGGGATGGGAACACCCACGTGAACCGGAGGAGGTGAAGGTGCCGAGGGCACATAGCCAAAGTTTTACGTATGGTGGGGGATCTTGTTTTTCCCTGCAAAAGGTGTAGCACGAGAAGGCTGGGAAAGCTCTAGTTCCTAACTCTATCCACTAATGTCGAAATTACATCACACGCAGATGGTGTTGCATTTGATTTAGTAATATTCTTCGTCTGGTTAGGAAGCAAAGGCACATGAGTTTCTGCTATAGATTAATCCGTGAGAGGCCACCCCTCTTTAGATGTATTACCTGTTATAGGAGGAGGGGTAACAAAGTTGTTCTAAAGAAGAACATCAATGTACTCTTGCATCCGGTCCAAGGACTAGTCTATTGTGTTAAGATACTCATCGCTTTGGGAAAAGCGTGCTAGGAGCTCATTGTTTGGTAATAGGTAAGATGAGAGAGAACCAAATTGCATGCTAATTTGTAGTCTTAACAAGACCTAAGGATTGAACCCTTACTCTCCTGTGAATGCCATGTTGTTTGAGCCGGAGAGCTTAGGTTACGGGCCATACATAGGTTGATCAATCTCTTCAATCTTGATTGATGAACCATTTTTGGCAACTTGAGGATGAGGCGTATAAGGGGAAGGTAAATTGGATGAATAATTAATAGCCCACCCAGATAATGAGAGTGAATGTTGCATATCCATGTGGTAATAATACACTTCAAGACCCAAATGGGTCTGCCGTATTCCTAACCCGACATATTCGGGGGGTATATAAATACCCATAGAATAATGGGAGAGGAGAAGGATGGATGAAAGAAGGTAGAAACAATGGAAATGAAAAGGAACTAATCCTTCATGTCGGGTTCACCAATTTTGTACGACTGAAAATCAACACGTGACTTTCAAATGCACTCGACCTCCCAAGGTCGTGTCGGGACAATTGATGTGGAATGGATAGATGGCTATGTGGAAATTATATAAGGTGAATGGGATAAAAATGAA
Organism: Taxus wallichiana var. yunnanensis; assembly: GCA_018340775.1. Lineage (NCBI taxonomy): Eukaryota > Viridiplantae > Streptophyta > Pinopsida > Cupressales > Taxaceae > Taxus > Taxus wallichiana. The sequence goes on along the minus strand of CM031240.1, from coordinate 346,025,938 downwards.
TAAGGAAATATCAAGTCAATTCAATCTCCTATGTGGGCATTAATGGAATCTGCTCGTCTAAGGCAGTAAAAGCTTGTCTTACTGTGTGGGTGAGATGGAATGGTCTAAGATGATGGTAACACATAAATTGTGGTCAATATATGGCTCACGGAAAATGCTCACAAGAGTTGTGGAAGGCATGGGAACTGTCCTACGTTTTCCTTGTAGAATTTTCCAAAAAGGTCATGAAAGAACAAGAGCGAAATGTGTGAAGAGGACAAGTGAGTGGATTGTGGGAACTAGTTTCACCTAGGCTAGTTCAACCAAAACTCATAAGAATTGTCTATTTCGGTGTTCAACGCTATCAACTAGGAAATGATGGTAGGTGGAAGTGGTGTGGACCAGAAAACCAAAACCTTAAGGCCCGTGTCAATGGCCGTGTATAAGTAATATGAGTTTGGTTGTGGGACTCGAGGATCATACACGTAATCTCGCAATTTTGAGGGCCTAGAATGGTTATGTGGGATGTTCAAACTATCAAACTATAGAAACAATGAACTTGAAAAGTATCCGTCAAGGAAAGGTTGATGTTTAAACCTAGGCCAACTAAGAACACATGGGGAATTGTATTACTTTCCATCTAATTAGTCTATGTGCCTAATTTAACAAATGGAAACAACAAGATTTAAATCAACTCAATTCAATTACTTTCCTTGAATTTAATTAAACCTATGTATTTCAATAGCTAATTAATAAATGAAATGACTAATTTAATAAATAAAACAAATCTATTCTAATGTTTTTGTTCTTTTCAATTGAATAATGGAAATGAAGAAAAAACAAAATAATTGAACTAATCTAGTATTTTTGGATTTTTATGCTTTCTAGAAACAAATAAAAGAAATCTACAGAAGAAATACGAAGAAATTGAAATTGCCTCTACAATAATATTAACAAAACTAAACAAGTGAATAACTGGTGTGGCTATTTCCCTATGCAAAGTGGATCTAACCTATTCTAATAAAACAAAAAACTTTTCCAATTTGTATTTGTGGATTACTACTTCCTCTGTTCTTACCTCAGAGTCACGGGAAGAAATCAAAGCTTCTCAAGAATCTCTTCTTCCCCTAAAAATTCCCGATAGAAACAACATGATCTAATGGAAGCTTACAAGCTAAAAGGAAATTATAATTGATACTAAACTAATACAAGAGCTTCTTCTAGACAAACTTCCCTTGCAAACCTATAAGGATAGGAAGGGAAGCAAATTCAGTATAAGCTTTGTGTGAACAAAGGAAAACTACAGAAACTAATGTACTCTAACATAATGTGGAATAATATCTATTAAAACAAAGAAAGCTTTAAGAATTCAAATGCATCCCCAACCTGGAAATTATAGAACTGGCGTGACAATGCTAGAACGGGTTCGGTTTGTTTTCCCTCTATTATTTCCAACTTGGTGTTCATACGAGTCTAGGGAACTGTGTTAGCTTGTGTGGAAGAAATGAAAAAGAAACTCGAAACTAGAATGGCTTGAAAGCAATTTGGTAGTAACCTGTAAGAGAATAACAAGGAAAGAGTACTAAGCTTGCTTGTGTATTTCTCAAGTAGGGTTACATGCATCATAATAGTGCAATTCAAAACAATAATCTCCAACCAATACTCTGGATAGAAGCTTGGATCTTATAGGAAAAAGTTGAGAAATGGTCTAAGCCATTTAAATGACCAAGAAATGCCACATCCCTCAAAGAAGGGGCAATTAACTCACAATTAACAACAAGAAGGGAAGGATAAGTTGTTACGCATCAAAAGAGCTCAATAACAGACAAATTGGTTAAGAAATGTGCGCTAAAATCAAGTTTGAAGAAGTTGACACACATTCAAAACACGTTGGAAAAGGCTCGAGAAAAAGCGCACATGACTTCGGTTTGAGTAGAGGGGCGGTCGCACAACTTCTAGGGGAGGTTACAAAATGCCGTTGAGGGCACACCGGTGGTTGCATGACTTAAAGTCCAAAGCTAAGGAAAAAGATTACAAAATGATAAAGGAAAGCGGGGAAATCATGGAAATAAACAAGGAAAGCATTCTAGGATACAAATATATACCGTGCAAATGGGAAATTGGACTTGAATACAATTGGAAAAGATATTAACTCATCATCGGGGATTTTAAATCGTTCTAAAAATGTAGCACGTACAAAATTGGGTGAGTACAGTATCCTGCCTCACCATATACTTGAACAACTTAAATTGGTGGAGGCCATTAAAGTAGCAGGAATATTAAGGTGAGAGGATTTTACTTGATTCTAAATTTAATTAGGGTCGAGGATTTATTTAGACTTGTATAAGACCAAGGCATTATGCATCGTATAAAAAATATATCAACACCTATGTGCCATTAATATATAATAAATCTTTCACATCATCTTTCTATCTTTATTTATATGTATAACTCGTGGCATTAAGCACACACTTATAATATTTTTGGTCACTTTGGCGTTATAAAGACTATTGCACACACTTACAAACATATGTTTATTGGCCAAATATGCAAGAATACGTTGTTAATTTTATCGAGGATTCTTTTTATGTAGTACACACAAGATTAGTAATAGAAAGTTGAGTTTATATATACCATTACCCGGTCCCATCTAGGCCATGGGAAAGCATCGCCATGGATTTTTGGGAAATTTACTGTTTACAAAAGAGGATATGATTATATTTTTGTGCTTGTGGACCAGCTTTAGTAAAATATGTATTTTTACTCCTTACAAAAAAACTCTCAAAGTCGGTGATCCGGTGATTTATTTTTTTGCTAATGTGTGGGTTCATTTTGATTTTCCCAACTCTATTATTTCAGATAAGGACCCCTAGTTCATTGGGAAGTTTTTTAATACTTTGAGGGAGAAGATGGATTTTAGGTTAAAGAGGTCTACAAATTTTCACCCACAAACCAATGGGTTAATCAAGTAGTAAACCATACATTGGTTAAGCTCTTATGTGAGTATAACAGAAACATCCTAAGACTTGAGATGATAAGTTGGTGTATATTCAACATTTTTATAACATTAGGTTCATACTTCTATTAATTTAAGACTCCTTTTGAGACTTTTTGGTTATTTTCCTAAGAATACATTTGATGTTGTTTTGTGACTACCATGTAGAGAAAATGGGAGAGTAGATTCAAAACTCCGCAAATATGATAAGTTCATTGTGAAGATTCAACCAATATATCTCCATGTACACGAGAGGTTGAAGGAGTCACATGCCAAGTAGAAAGTGAGGCATGATCAATATAGAACTAAACTTTCTATCCTTGTTGGTGAGAAGGTATGGTTGTACTTGAGTAGAGAGAGACTCCAATGTAAAGCTAAGAAACTCAAACCTCTTGGATATAGCCCATTTAAAATTCTCAAACAAGTAGGAAAGAATGCATTTAGGATGGATTTTCCTCCTTATATGAGAATATGATCAGTTGTTAATGTTGAAAGCTTACATCTCTTTGAGCCCTCTATGCTAGGTGATGAATAATAAGGGCTATTGCTATCATCTGTTAAGGATCTCACTCTAGACATTTAGATGGAATTGGAAGAAGATGTGGTATTGCATCGAAAAGAGAGGACAACACAATGAGTGCAAGATTAATGGTTGATTGGGTTAAAAGATCAATTTTTGAACAAGGCCAAATGGTATTCTAGAGAAGACGTGGGGAAGAAATTTTCTCACCTCATCAGTTCCTAAAGATTTTAGGGACTTAAATGCCTCAAATTGGGGAGGCATGATCCAAGAATAGATATGAAAGTGCCCGATTTATGCAATTCTCTAGCTTAACTTGTAATATCCTCTCTTTTATGTAAATTGTAATGTAAAAATGGTTGAGTCAATCTGAAGGTGATTTAAACAACTTCTAATGACAAGGCCAAAACGTTCTATTATGAGAAGGAAGTTTTGGTGGTAGTTACACATTTATTTAGTGGTAGTTACCAAAAACATGAATGTGAATGAATACAAACGTGTGTAGTTCTCTAAACAATGTGTTTCTCTTCCTTTTTCCTTTTTGAACATGGTAGGATTAAATAAAAGTGGGAGAATACATCCATGAGGTGGAAATAGTGGTTTTGGGTGATTCCAAGTTTGAGGGTTGTAAACAAATAAATGCAAAATAGAGAGGTCTAAACCTTTCGTGAAGGCCACACTTGTGGTAGTAAGCTTGTATTTTTAGTAGAATTGCATGGTAGAAGCGGGTAATTTCTCACCCATTGGAGTTTTTTCCAATTGGGTTTATCCAAGATAATTCCACATCTCCTTGTTTCTTGTTTGTTTATTTTTAACTCATTTGCGTGATAAAGTTGCATTTTCATATTAAAACTTGAACTCTAGATAAAAAAAGTACATTCATTATCACTGGATCAATTATGTTATGCAAAGCACTAAGGCCGACTTACTAAGCATATGGAAATCTAAATAAATGTGATATGACATGATAAGAAATTATGTACTCACAAATTAGCTATACATATCCCAATATATAACCTAGGATTATACTAAAATAGCAACAATGTAATATAAAACAATAAAAAATAAGGAATGTTTTAGGAAAATTGTATTATTCATATATTATTATTAAAAGCCTAGATTCAAAAAATTATTTAAAAGTAGTGCAAAAGTATAATGCAAATTAAGAACCTAAACCATATCAATTTCAATGTTGTAATAAATTCTTGCCCCAACATGATAATGTTAATAATATTCTTCATATTATTTTAAACACTTGAATATATATTCTAAACACTTGTTATTACTTTTAAAAGGGGAAATGTTTCACCATCATTTATTCATTCATTTCTTTAATTTTTCAAATTACACTCATGCTAGGGCCTGCAAACTTAAAAGTGGGAATTCACAAGTACCCACAAATGAAAGGATTGCATAATCACAATAGAAAATAAAAAAAGACAAAAAAATAAAACATAAAAAGTAAGAAAAATCAACTAATAAATACTAAAATAGACCAATACAAATTTAATGTAATCTAAAAACACACAAACAGGTTAGAACAATATAATTTTTATCATACAGTTTGTATATCATTGAATCCAACAACCATCAATCTCTAGTGATAAACATGATGTTATGGCAGTACAAACGAATAGCCCAAAAATAATGATGAGAAGACCGCACTACGACTAAATAGCCTCACAAAAATGATGTCTTTGTGTAAAGGCATGGCTGATTTTCCACCACTCAGAGATTAGGAGATGGCTGATTTTCCAATAGCTTACTTATCTGTAGACTGTACCAACAAAACAAGACATGTATTTTCTTTTTTCTGTGAAAGTGGCTGGACATAGAAGATGGATAAGCGTAGCAGAGTTCTGATTGTGGGGGTACTGGATACAGTGGGAAAAGAATTGTGAAGGCCAGCATAAATCTCGGTCATCGCACTTTCATTTTGTTCAGACGTCAACTTGTTTCTGATATTGACAAAGTGCAGATGTTGTTGTCCTTCAAACAGCTCGGTGCCAAACTTGTTGAGGTAAACAAAACTCATGCTTCTAGAGTATTATGTATTAAATCTGAGCTGGATTCTTATTTCCATTGAAACCCAATTGTGTAGGCATCATTGGATGACCAGGAAAGGGTTGTGGATGCTCTGAAACAAGTTGATGTTGTCATAAGTGCACTCTCTGGAGGTATCCTGCGTCATCATATACTTGAACAGCTCAAACTGGTGGAGGCCATTAAAGTAGCTGGAAATATAAAGGTGAGAGGATTTCACTTGATTCTAAATATATCGTACTAACTAAATAAGATTCTCAAATGCAAATCTGCGTACAGCTGCGGGATCCTTTTGGCCTGAAACAGTCTCCCGGGCAACCATTTTTCATGTTAGTTCGTACACTTGATCAGTTGCCTAGATGTTGTAGACTTTTTGTTTTTGAAAGAGAGGTTACAAGTTTGAATTTTGTAGGCGGTGGGGTATGTATGACTTGCATTGGGAAAAAAAGATAGGTATCTTCTGGATGCTGAGAATATAAGGTAGTCTCCTATGCTATAAACCATTGTAGGCCTTGCATAAACAAGGTGTAGAACATCATGGATTATAAAATCAACTTATATATTACCATATTTAATTTATTTTCATAGGATGTCCATGACTTGGCACACATTTTTTGTTTTGATTGTGAAAACCCCGTGCATGCTTCTTCCGGTCCAAAACAACAATCGATGGCAAGAAATTTCCATGTCCAATATAATTTTCATATTTCACGCATTTGCAATACTCTATACTTGAAATCAAAAACAATTGTACAGGGGAAGATCAATGATCATACCGATAGGAGAATGCAAATGAGGTGAGAGACAAACAAAGGTAGATTAAAGGTTAGGAGCGCCTTGGGCAATAATTATAATGAGCATCCTTCTCAAAATTTGAATTAATACTTTTTTTCTCATTAAGTAAATAAATAAAAGTTGATTGTGTTCTTGTATTTTATATTTTGCATCAAGGTCATAATAAATCACAAATTTAGAGAAATTGTTATACAAAAAGAATAAAAAAATCCTATAAAATTATCTTTGAAGGATAAAAATATTCTACAATATATTGAATTAATCTTCTCAAAATGCAACAAATATCATTTTTACATGAATTTTCTTGCAAGTCCAATTACCAATATCAAGTTGGCGATGGGATTCAAACCTAAACGGAACACCATTTTATCGCAAAGTAATAAAAATGCTTATGTAGCTCCCATGATTTTGTGAAGAGATTTTATCACAAAGCAATAAAAATGTTTATGTAGCTCCCATGGTTTTGTGAAGAGATTTTATCACAAAGCAATAAAAATACTTATGTAGCTCCCATCATTTTGTGAAGAGATTTTATCACAAAGCAATAAAAATACTTATGTAACTCCCATGGTTTTGTGAAGAGTGATATTTGTGCTAGGTCTACCAATTCCTCCATAAAAATAATAGTGAATTAAATATTTTCTTCCTCCAATTATAGTCACCTTGTAGTGACATTTTCAAAAACATATACTCATTTTCTTAAGAAAAATTACACATTTACATAGTCTACAACTGCAATAAAGTATCAAAAATTATACTAACTCATAAATATATCATATTTTGTTTACAAAACCATTACAATACATTTTATGTGTATACATGAAATTTATAATATTATATAATTACGCTGAAGGCGTGCACAACTTGAGCTGACGTGGAAGCTGCAGATGACGTGGAAGCTGCAGATTGGCAATTTCCTTTCCGTGCACATGGTCCACATATTCATATTTTATTTTGATCTGATTCCTCTATCCACCGGACAAAATTTTCAGTGTTAGAATTCACTTTATTCTGATCGTCCACATAAATAATGAAGGGACATATAAGAAGCACTTTGTAACTGTACCCGCTCGATATACTTTCTATCAGAATCGAATGTGTGCACTATCGCCATTCGTTCGTAACAGCAACGACTGCCATGATTTCTGCTTAAATCTTTCATCCGAAGTGAAAGGTAATCTTCCATAAGATATGACTCACTTGGGATCCGAAGCACATCATTTTCTTTCACTTCGCCAATCTAGAATGGTTGTAAATTTGTAATCAATTCTGTTTTTTCCCTTGTAATCGCTTGTTATGGAGATTCGAATCTCGATTTAGAGTTGTGGGTTTTTTTCCTTGTAATTGCTTGTTCTGATCTTTTATTTAAGTGACACGATGAAGAACCGACATCACTAGTCACATAGTTGAAAATCAATGACCTTCGTTATATTAATTTTGAAAACAATTTCCTTGCATTGATTTCGACATCTTAGTTCCTCAGGTTGGATTGTGTGGAGATAAAAGACAAAGTTGGCAACAACAATACAAAACATGTGGTCGATAAACTAAGAGGATAAGGGATGGAGGTAATCAATGCGTGTCAAGAAATGGATAGACATAGATCATTTTGTATAATGACGCCTCAACACAGTTATAGATGCAAAATGCAAAACATAAATTTGTAGCTACATTTCTACGCAGAATTTAATGATGAACCAATTTGTTGAAAATTATATTTTTGTTTGTTGTTATTATGGCCAATCTTTTACTTGTTGTCTGACAACCATTGATATCGTCCGGCCTGCAACAAGAGCTTCCAAAAGATTGTAAGTTGATCAAATATCTTCCTCCCACTCTCAAAGTTGTTGCCAAAAAATTTCCAAGCAATGATATCCCCAGTGAGACAACTGAGATCCGTGCTTACCTCTACTTCATATAATCCTCCTTGATTAGCCATTCATCTCCATCTATCACTCATTTCTAACATAGAATCCACAATATGTCACACTTGGTTCTGTAAAATCCAAGTGCAGGGTATAAATAGCCAATTCCAAATATATGGCGTGAAAACGAGAAATTCATATGGAAGAGGAGAAACCTTGATCCTTTTTGGAGTTAGATACGGAGCTACTACACGCCAAGTAGGTGAGCCCATTACGAGTCATTTTCCTATGAAGTCGCGTACCCCTCTCTATTGTAGATGAGAGTTGCCATAATAAAGATTGTATTTCAAAGACAATATTTATTTGATAGGATGTGGCTCTGTCACGCTCATTCGTGGCTCTATCCCCCACCATAATATGATGTGCTTTCCTGTAATTAACGTATAGAATAGGTCAAAATCTCTACATTGCTACACATAAAAGATTTCATTTGTTGGTGTGAAAGATGTGTCAAAATTCTTGTCCATACATATTATTTTGCTTCGACCAACAGACGTAGTGTGAAAGGAGTTTTTTTAAAAATCTTGTTTCACACAAGGCATGTGGGTTAGCGTTTCTTATTCTAGAATTTTCTCCATTTCTCACAAGTTTCCCATTATGAAACTTGGAATCGGGCCGAACACACCTTGTTGTGCCATCATCCTTTTCATCATGCGAGGTCACAACCAATATGTCGTAACAAAATCCATAACGCTAATCGCCATGAGTAGTGTAAATAAAAAGAAAGGAAGTGTTGCAGGAAAGAAAACGACACCACCACCAGATTCCTCTGCCCCATCTTCGACATGTATATTTCGTTGTATTTCTTGGGAAGCTTCGTTGAGATTGCGGCGATTCAAATTGTCCCCAACTTTGAGTTAGTTGCCGAAAATGGGCACCTTCAGGGAACATGATGACAACTTCATTTTCTTAGATCTTAGTTTCGATAAAACTATGGCACCAACCAATGCAATGAATAGGGTGACCAAGCCCTTTAACAAATCCACTCCATAAACAAAAACTATTGCAATTCACAATGTGGAGCTACTTGCCGAAAAAAGATAGAGAGCATATCGATTTATATGGACATTTTTGTGTGAAAATTAAATGGCCGATTTCAAATCCAAGACATCGAGATTTCAAATCCTATTCACAAGTGGTTTCCACGAATAAATTTAACCAGAAATAAACACAGGCTTGCAAGAATTTGCGAATAAGTAAGTAAAACGTAAAATCCTTGACCTATCTATGCATTTAAACCTCCATTTTAACAACTAAAGCAAAGAAAATGTCTCCTCTTTGTGTATTTCAACCTCTATCTTCACAATAACAACGTTCAAATCCTCAAAAATGATCAATTCCTTCAAAATATTTTCATAGTAAAATATTCAAAATCAGGGATGCCATGAGTTCAAACCCTATGGGAAAGAGGTTTCACTCACAAATTTCGCCATAAACAAACAAAAACTGTTGACTTTTCATAAAAAGTCGGCATAACATTCAATATGAATTTTATCTATGCATTAAAACATGTATTCTGACAATTAAAGCTAGCACAACCTATAAAAAGTGATCCCTTGTCATATTTCACATTCATATTCACAACAAAAGTAAGAGAAACTTCACATCTGAAGTATGATTGCACCCATGTAATTGATGTAAGGAGATTGAGACAATAAAGTGGAACACGAGATACCATAGAGTATTTAGCTAGGAGCATTCCAAGTGTAGTTTGGAACATGTAGGTTTTTCTTTCCAACCATTTTATTTTCAGAATTCCATTCACGTCTTCGCCTTATCTAACACCTTAAACACTGCCCAATTGAAACCGTTGATGTTTATAATATATTGCGGTAACCCTTTTTAATGATAGTCACTATTTCGTTGCCACCTCCCCGCACTTCTCCACCCTCTAACCCCTTCTTCATCACCCATCTTCCTCTCCCTCTTCCTCTCCCATTGTTTCTATCTCTCAATATGAATCCTTCTAAAGATCCCTTTCGGCATTTCCATCCTACATTTCACGTAGGATTGCTAGTATTAATATCAATTTGAGTGGATTTATCTAGAAATGTATAAAACAGGTTCATTTTAAGAGACCTCTTGGAAATCGGAGGTGGAAAATATCTGGCGAATATCCCGGAACCGATTTCACGGGAAGGTGAATTTTTGGGGGTTGTATGCAAAATTTTCGCCTAATTTTTAAGTGGTGTGATAGAAGGATGTAGACGCGTGATAGGAGATTTGCTGTCGCACATCAACAAGGTTGTTGTCGCACGACAACAAACCTCCTGTCGCGTGTCAACAAGGTTGTTGACACGTGACAACAACACCCTCGCCGACGCGCGCGTCAACAAGGTTGTTGTTGCGTGACAACAATTTTGTTGTCGCGTGTCAACAACCTTGTTGACACACGACAACAAATCTCTGTCGCGTGTCTGCAGCTGCGTTCGCCCTCTAGTCGCGGCGTCAACAAAATCTCTACGTGTTGGCGTCAACAAACTCTCTGCCGCGTGCTCGCGCTTCTTACCGCCTTCTGTTGCGCATCAACAAACTCTCCCTATCGCGTGTCAACAAACTCTCTCTGTCACGAGTCTCTGACCTCCGCCCTCTTGTTGCGTGTCTCGTAGCCTCCGCCTCTGCCCTCTGTCGCGCATTTGTGACTTGATAATACATATGCCCCGGTGTGGTATGAGTGAGTTAGTAGTGTTCTACTGGCGAATAATCTAAGATTATATAGGGGATAGTTTCAAGGGTAGGCGAAACCGACCCCTAAAAAAATAAAGCTGTAATTTTAAGCGAACAAGTCAACGACCCGCGCCAGAAAATTCGCCTTTTCAAAATTTTCAAAATAGAATAATTGCCACTAAAATTATCCCTCGTATAAAACCAAAGGCATCATGCATCATGTAGAAACAACTAGATCAACAGCTCCTTAACATTAATATATAATATAAGTTTTCGCATCTTTCTATCTTTCTCAACATTATAAATATTCAAATTTAATTTTTGTTTTTTAAAAGTATGGACTTGGGAGTCTGTAAATGTTTGTATCGTAATGGATTATTTGGAATGATTTTAAAGAGGTTTCTTCCATCGGAGTTTGGCATGGACCCAGACCATCTGGTGCACGCATTGGAACCCGGCAACATTACATTCAGTGATAAAAGAAAGGTTCGGCGTGCCATCGAAGCAGCAGCCATTCCTCACACATACGTCTCTGCAAATTTGTTTGCAGGCTTCTTTGCGGGAGGTCTGGCACAGTTTGGCCGCAAGATGCCTCCTCCGCGCGAAGTTCTCATTTACGGAGATGGAAATGCTAAAGGTGAGGTTTCTTGGTTCGGCAGTATTTGTGTTCAGTCTAAATATCACATGAGTTTGCAAGGCTGATGTTTTAGACACTTTTCATTGAATTGACAATATGTTATTTTTGTTGCAGGTATTTGGGTGGACGAAAAAGATGTGGCAACATACGCAATAAAAACCATTGACGATCCACGCACGCTTAACAAGACTGTGTATATCAGGCCACATCTGAATATACTCTCGCAGAAGGAAGTGGTAGAGATTTGGGAACGACTGTCAGGGAAGAGCTTGAAAAAGACATACATTTCTGCAGAGGAATATCTTGCAAGCATGAAAGGTAGGCATGCGAATTGTAGCTGCTGTTTTAATAAGGAGGAAATGAAAACTGAATGCAGCTCATGTGGTTGTGTATATAATTGCAGGCAAATCTCATGTGGAACAGTATGCAATATCACATTACTATCATATGTTCATCCGAGGTGATATGTACAACTTTGAAATTGAGGCGAATGGAAGAGAAGCTACCCAACTGTATCCAGAAGTGCACTACACACGTGTGGATTCGTATATGGAACGTTACCTGTAAATGTATTTGCTTACTTTCCATACCATATTCAAAGTAGTTTGTATGGAATAAAGCCGGGAACGAAAGCTACAGGTGTAATAAGGTGGCGGAGAATGGATTTGGTTATTATTGTGAGGTCTTTCATTCTGTCAAATTCATGTACACAATTTGGGTTTTATTTTTTATTAGGTTGAAGGACCTGCTTACAATGGCAAGCAAAGGTGTAATGGGGCGTATTGCTCAATTTTATTCTCAACATTAAATTTGATGTTCATTTGACAGCTATGTGATAATTTATTCATAAATTTGACTTCTATTGGACTGTCACTTCACTATTTTTGTTTCTTTTTATTTGAAGAAGACAATAAAAAAATAGTAATATCTTGACCATGTTGTAATGTTTGGGCCTTTTCTCAAGGCTGATAAATTGTTAAGTTTGAGTTTTATACAGAAGAACCAAATTTGATTTTCAAATTGAGAAACACTCAAATATCACCCAGATCTTATTATATTTAGACCAAAAAATGCACGTCATTGATGAATGTTTACTGCCAAGTCTGCAACAATTATTTGTTGCCAAGTTTTCCCACCATGACAAATGCGAATTCCATCACTTTATAAAGAGGACCACTTCGAAACACTGGTGCATTTACAGATCAATTTATCTTATATCTATTTTTCCTTGTCTGGAGTACTTATGATATTACTATTCTGGAATGGATTGATCTCTGTGGATTCAAGATGTAAAAAGTGTATGGCTTCTTTTAGTCTACACTGTTATGATATGAATGGCACTTTGATTTTGTGGTCATTCTGTTGTGATCTGTATGGACGGTATGGTTATCGGTATGGGCCTCTCGTGACTTGTCTGTCATGATAGGGGACAACAAGGCGGAAATAATACCTAGACCACCCTTTGCACAAGAGATACATAATAAATATTAGTAATATTTTATAACCTTTTCTTATCACAATACATAAAATTTGTATCTCATTAGTTATTATGATGGATTGTTTTTAAAGAGATATGAAGGAAAATATCATTTACTATCGATCAAGTAACATCTTACCTAATTCATTTGAACTGAGCATATTTGATATTTGGTGCACTCCCAAAGGCCTTTGAAATAATTTCAGATATGCAATCTATTAAAGCTTGCTCCTCATCAGTAGTTCCATCTGGTTGGACCAACCTTGTAGTGTGTTGTACGTTACATATGTGCAGAGTTTAAGCATTGAAATATTTCATCTTTTGATCTAGTACCATTCTGCATTTTTCAACTCCAATATATTTCTTCATGTAAAATGTCATGAACCTACATCATTGAAGTGTTCCAAATTCATTTTTTTTTATTTTAAAAAACTTATTCTCGATTGAAAGTTGAGGATAGTCTCTTACCTCTTGTGCTACTTGAATGTTCCCTAACTCCCTTGAAGTGAATCATTTGGTGTTGAGTGTTCAAATGCTGTTGTGGTGTGTTCTATATACTTTATTTTCCAAACTAAATTACGTTTAATATATTGAGTTGATCAATAAAGTTTCTAAAAATGTAATGATAGGAAATACTTGTGTTATATATCAAATCTTTGTTCAATAAAAGTGTGGAAAATAAAGTTTCTTCTGTTTAACTTATGATGTGCATTTCAAAATATTGGATTTGAGTTGACGATTTGAAAAAATCTAACTTTTGATAAATTCAACTGCCATTTATTCCTTGTTGTTATAAGACTCGTGTAAATATGCTTTTTCAAACAAATGTTTAATTGGTTTTCAATGGGATTATATTTATTTATCATGATCTTTTGATGGGGACAAGTGCATCATGCATATATAATATCGATTTCCAAGTTGAAATATAAATATTGTGATTGGATTTGAGTATAGAATAAAAAGAAAAGGATTATGTTTACGTAGATTTAAAAGTTCTTAGATTACTATCGAAAAACAAACCATCATTTTCAACAACATTACCACATCTTTCTCATATTGTATTCCAATCCTTTCACTTGATGTACATGTTGAGATAAAGGTAGAACTACAATGAAGTTGAGTGGATTTAAATACAAAATAATAAGAAAATTTACATATCGTATAATGCACTTATCTTATTATTGAAAAACACGTTGTAGATTTAAAAACAATAACATAATCTCATATTTTTGTTAATGTATTAAAATCCATTATGTATTTTGTGTGGTACGAATATGCAAAAAAATGACCCAACCACAATTTTATATTAATGTTATTCAAATACATTGAGTATTTCAGTAAATATAATAGATGAAGTTGTAGACAAATATTATCTATACATAATGTAGTAATACCCATCCAAAGACATTCTAAACACATGTAGTCCCATCCCATACCCACTAAAGATTATGTGGTTAGACAAGGATATTGAGTGCCTTAGGTAGGTAATAGAACTTCATGAAAATGTTCACATTCAATGGAATTCCTTTATGCAATTGCGGAGATGGCTATTCTTTATAGATATTTCATCGATACCCTTGTAGATCTCCATTGGGAAATTGTTTCTAACTACCTTGTCTTTGTGGGATAGGGAAGTAATTGGCATTTAATTAGCTATTTTTATATTTAGAAAGTGAAGTTAGGATTATTTTACTTACTGATCATTTTGACTGAAAATAACAACATATGTTTGATGAAAAGGTGAGACTTTTGAGAATTAAATAGAATGATTTTTTTTTCTTATTCCCCTGTGGTTGTCTCTAAAAGCTACAAGGTGAGGCTCCCATTCACTTGGGCCACTCAAGCTTGACTGCATCAAAAGTTTTCTAAAGTAATTGGAGTTAACTCGGTAGACAACCATTAGATTGGAACTAGTGAATGAAATATTGCATATCATCAATGGAAAAGTTGACTTAGTCCAGTAAATGAAGGTTTCTTAGGAGGTGGCCTATCCAGAGTACTAGGTTCACACATTCTACACTAGGCATCTGAATCATTCCTTCACCAACCCCTAAAGAAAACAATATAATGTCAAATAGATATTGACATTAAAAAAATATGGAGTACGTTAGAAGAGAAACACCTCCACATGTTGTCTTCAATTAGTAATAGTAGGTATATCTCTGCTACTTATAACTAAATTACATTTTCCCATTCTTTGCAAGTAAATTATTTATCATCAATTACTTTACATGAATGCTTGTCAAACTAATTATAGAATACATTTTCCACCATTATACGATGCCAACAATAAATGGAGCCAATTCTAGAGCCTTTCTTTGAAGTTCCAATACAGGTTATCAACATGTACTTAAATCGTTTGTATCTTCACTTCCATTCTTTATGCCTCCAAACTATGATGCTAATAATGCTATTAATCATTGCAGAATCTTTCAATCACAATTGACCTTCAACACCTTTGATGGTTACCTAAATCTTGGATGACTACAAAATCTTGGATGATTTACACCAGAGTTCCATATACCGCACATGTTTTACTGTATTGTTCTTACTGTTATATCTCAATGGCCATGTTAGGAGTGCATGCAAAATGTAAACACATATAAATACAAAATAATTCAAAATCAATATTTACTCTCCATTAAATACTTCACAATTATTTATTTTGTAAAATCAAGCAAATCGTTGTTTATTATTGACTACGTGTAAATGCACTTTTATGGCATAATCTTGCTTTGTAGAATTAAAATTGTCAAGAACACTATTATTATAATATTTTCATAAACTCATTCGTGATCTATATCAATAAGCCTTTCTTTGAATTTCACATACATGTTATCAACGTGTACTTAAATCATATGTATCTACACTTTCATTCTTTGTGCCTCCAAACTATGCTTCTAATAAATTTATTAATTATTGCATGATCTTACAATCAAAAATGTGCTTCAACACCTTGGATGACTACCTGTATCTTGCAAGGCTACCAAATCTTGCATGAATTATGTCCTCATGTATGCCTATCAGACCTCTCACAAGCACCTTTAGATGTTTTTTCTAGTCAAAGTAGTTTGTATGGAATAAAGTCGGGAATGAAAGCTACGGGTGTAATAAGGTGGCGGAGAATGGATTTGGTTATTATTGTGAGGTCTTTCATTTTTTCAAATTCATGTACACAATCTAGGTTTTATTTTTTATTAGGTTGAAGGGCTTGCTTTACAATGACAAGCAAAGGTGTAATGGAGTGTATTGCTCAATTTTATTCTCAACATTAAATTTGACGTTCATTTGACTGTCATGTGACAATTTATTCATAAATTTGACTTCTATTGGATTGTTACTTCAATATTTTTGTTTCTTTTTATTTGAAGAAGTCAATAAAAAAATAGTAATATCTTGACCATGTAGTAATGTTTGGGCCTTTTTATCTTGAATATATATTTTTGAGACCGACACACTCGCATAGCTAAATGATTCCATTTGCCACAAATCAACAAGAAATTGATATAGAATTTAATAAACTTGTTGATTAAAGAGGTATGTAAAAAATCAAACATAAAAACCTTGAAGTGATAACTATTGGTGTATTTCATATAGATACATTTATTATAATATATGTATTATATTTATTTTTAATTGTTACTTTTTTGGTATACTTATATTACCCTTACATAGTTAGATAGGTAACTCATGATTGATATTTCTCAGTGTATTTTAGATAGATTTATTTAAGATATCTATACTAGTTTATTGGTATTTTTTGGAAGTGGAACTTTGGTGGATGGCTAGGTGATTCCTTTTATACAATCATACCACCTTTGAACCATAACTCATTCAATTAAATAAAGTTATTTGCATATATCACATACAAAAATTATAATACATGAACATTGTACAATGAATAAATGGATTTTAATCAAAATAAACACAAATGCCTACATTATTTAATAAGGTTCAATAGTATATGAAATAATTATATTTAGGTAATTGATTTTAAAATTATAGAAAAAGGTGACATGTAATATGATGAGATTTGATGACACTTATTAAGATCTAATTATGAATATGCATATATAGATGTAAGATAGACTCAACTCAATTTTGATATATGTAAAATTGATAAATTTGTTTTCAAAGCATTTTGTACTACTAAATGAGAGTCATGATTAAACCTAAATTATGTTAAATATGGGAAATATATGCATTCTAAGCAATCAAAAATAGTAAAAGGTATGACCCAATTTTACATATAAGATATAAATGCATGGTGGACTCAATAGTAAAAAATAAGCTCAAGAGACAGTCATCAACATGTTCTATAAATTTGATCTTCATGAAATTTGCTAGGGTTAGGTTCATGATAGTGTGTTATGTTTTATCATTGAAAGGTTTTTTTCGTCAAGTTAGGATCTGAAAGCATAACAATTAGTCACATTCATCATTGAACCTGTTTTCTTTTGCTCACATCAATTAAAAATATATCTAGTGTTGGTTTTCCCCTATCCACACTTTTGGTTAAATTTAGCTCTATAATTGTGCAATGATGTTCAAAGGTATATAATTTTTCCTTTCTTAGCTTCAAACCTTTCAAAACAAATAATAAGATATGATCAAATGTTCCTACACTAGGGCCTAGACTTATCTCTCATACACCCATTGCATGAGATTATCATAATATATATATGATAAAAGCAAGTGTGGTTGAATAAAGGTTCATGTAGTTATCCCAATGCGAGTGATTTTTGTGGTCTTTCACTCTTTATCTTATGTGAGATGAAATTGCAAAATCAATATACATTTTAGAATGATCCTTCTCTTGGGCCTTGGCACACAAAACTTGGAAACATGTAATTTTGAGCTTTATACTTCACATTTATTCTCTTCCATACCACTCTAGAGATGTGTGAATGTGGGCCAAGATTGAGCACTGATAAAACAAAAACAAACAAACAAAGAAGATTTGTAAGAGAGACGGATCAAACATGAGCCAAAAGATAGCTTGCATATTAAATGTGTTAGCAAAATAGCTTACGACAGATGTATAAATAGGAAGTGGGGAAGTGTAACCACCACCTAAAAATGTGGAGAAGGGTAACTCCCATATTCTCCCACCAACACCTAAGCAAGAAAAACACATGTGTAGGAAAAACCATGCAATGGAATAAAACCTACACTAACACCTCCCCTTAAGCGTATCTTAGGTGGGTAAAAGAAATGGCCCAGAAACGAGGCCTAATGAGGTACCAAAAAACATAGTAAATCCCTCATAAAGTGGAGAAAAAGAAAACCTGCAGGAAAAACCCCTCCCTAAAAGAGAGATAAGAGAAGTGTATAGAAAATCTCTCTAAGTAGACAAGCCTCCTAGAAGAACATGGCAAATCTTCTAAAAAATAAAGAGAGAAAGAAGATAATAAGAGAGGACTAGTCATCCCCCTAGAAGATGAATCCTCATAAAATCCCAATAGATCCTATAGATGAAGAAGTATGATTCCAACAAAGGAATTGGTGAAGACTGCATCCCAATAAGGAATGTCCAATGATGCACTAAAATACTATGGATCAAAGGTAGATGCAATGAAGAATATCTCTAAATGTTTATGAACAATGTCAATTCTCAACTATTTTAAGCATTAGATGAGCTTTGACTACCGACCTTCTGTAATCTTCACCAATTCCTTTCTTTCCCTTCACCCTTTTCTCCTCCCGACTTGTCTCATGACCTACCCCCATCCCGACTCGAATTTGACTTAGCCGAGCTGATCTTAACTCGGGCCCCTTCCCCATCTAACTCCCACAAATCCCCAACCATTCACCCGCGGAGCTCTGCCAAGCTCCGACCGCACCGGCTCACCCCACCACCACCCACACTTTTCCTTCTCAACTGGCACACCTCGATCTCATTCACCCTACACACCACACAATCAAGCTTCCCTCGAGATCCCACCTATCTCCCCTTCACATTCCTACCTTCCCGATCTAGGTCCTTGAGACCCCACTACGGAGATCCGACCGCACCAATTCAACTTGCCCCCGAGCTTCCATCCTCTTTGACTGCAATACAAAACCAAGCCAAACACAACCAAAACAAAGCTAGAAACTTAGCTTATTAGGTTTTCCATAGTTTAGGTTTTATTTAGTTTTAAAATGCTTTTTGTTTAAATTAGTCATTCCTTAAAACTAAAGTTAGACTTTAGTTTATTTTTAAATAAATAAATAAATAAATAAATAAATAAATAAATATATATATATATATATATATATATATATATATATATAATTTAATTAAATTTTCCAAAGAGTTAAAGGTATAATTAGTTTATTTTAGTTAATTAATCATTTTATTTGTAATTAATTAGGTATTTTTAACATTAGGACATTGTATTTAATTTTTTCATTATTTATAAACTAACAATCAAACTTTTCCATGCAGGTTATTAGACATTTTTACAATTAAATTTGATTTTTAAGGACAATTTTGTAAATGTTTAACATTGTTTTGCAATGTAAATATCACTTTTTGGAGGGTTTTTCGTACATTTCATTAATCATTTTTTTGTGAAGATAATTGCAATAAACCACGAGTAGGCTCTTTTTGCTTGTACAAGTGATCTTGAAGATTAGAAACATGCATTTATTTGCTTATTTTTCATGTTTTTCTTATGTTTTTTCACCTTAGGAAAACTTACTAATCCTTGTTTGTAGGACCGGATCTAAAGGAGGTCATTCTAAAACAGTCAAACTACTAACAACAAGTTGCCATTGATCGATTCAAACAAACTTCATTTATCACATTTTCTTAAAATTTTATAATATTAGCTTTATTTGATTTTTCGGAGTTGGGATTATTCCCTTTGTTTGATCAGAATCGTGGGAAGTGCATGGCCAGGGGTCAGAAACTCACCGTGAGGAGTACCACAGGAACCCCAAAGTAGTCAATGCCTTAAGTGAACTAGTTGATGAAATGGGTACCTCCACCCAACTGACTAGTATACCTTTATGAGAGATTAGAGTCACATATATCCATAATGGCGACCCCAACGTGATCCTTTGAGTAGAGTAAAATCCAGAGTATCATATTAGGAGGGTAAATTAAGCCAACTGACTAATAATAGTACCGCACTTGCTCGGATATACTACTGACACCTAGAGAGAGAACTTATTTTCGGAAGCCATGCCTTGCCAAGCCAATCTAAGGTAGAGGTTCACCATATATAAACAAAAAAGTATTTTTATCTTTTCTTTTCTTATTTTCGTATTAACAAGTTTGTGTTTCACTCTTGTCATCCACACTTTCTCTTTCATCCACTTTGTCACTTTGCAAACAAGTCCAAGTCTTGAGTTTTAGACATATGTATCCGAACCTTAAACATACTTACTTCTCCATCTAAGTCTTGACATCATGATACTCACTTTCTCATGGTCAAGAGCCATCTTTGCTTAAAGTATTAAGCTCAACATTTACATTGTTGAACTTTAAGTAATCTACGGTCTTACGTCATCAAATTTAACATTCACTTTGTTGAATTTTCGACACCTTCATTTCTTCACTCCTCTCTTTTAAAGCATTCACTTTGCTATAATTTGAGATCCTTAATCAATCACTTTCCCTTCATCTCTTATCTCCACTTTCATGAGATTCAGACATTTTCATCATCATTTCTTCACTTCTTATTTTGACATTCACATTGTCATTATTTGAGTGCTCCCCTTCCATTGTTTAGTATCTCCTTTTAACACTCATCTTGTTAAGAGTTGATCATTTTCATCGTGTTTCCAAGTCTCCTCTTTTAACACTCATCTTGTTAAGAGTTGAGAACCTTCATCGTATTTCTAAGTCTCTTCTCTTTTAACACTCATTTTGTTATGAGTTGAGCAAGCCAACCTCTTTCACCTCTTCCATCTTTACATTCATCTTGTAAAGGGTGAGGAATATTTCAAACCTTTTCATCTCTCTTAACACTCATTTTGTTAAGAGTCCTCTAATCTAACCTTTCAATTCCCTCTTCTACCTTAACACTACTCATTTTGTTAAGTGTTGTGAAGTCACACCCTTTCATTTCTCTTAACACTCATCTTTTTAAGAGTGGACCTTTCGAACCTTTTAGTCTCTCTTAACACTCATTTTTTTAGGAGTTGATCAACTAACCTTGTTAAGTCTCTTCTCTTTTAACATTTATTTTTGTTAAAGAGGCAAGCACATCTAATCCCTTTTAGTCCCTTCTATCTTAACACTCATTTTGTTAAGAGTCAGGAAATCAACTAACCTTTTAGCCTCTTCCTCGTATAACTCATTTTACTAAGGGTCGAGCTTTCAACCCTTTACCCTTCTTCCATCTTAGCATTCACTTTTCTATGGGTTTAGTTCTTCAATGTTCTTTTTCTCATCTTCCACCTTACGATTTACGTTGATAAGGGTTGATTTATTTATCACACCTTTCTTCATTCTCCCCTCTTTCTAAAATGGTGGATTCACACAAGACATCAAATGACGAGTTATTAGAAAAAATTACTAAGATGACAATACAACTAGCGCTCATATCTTCCAAAGTCACTACCGACATGAATGGAAAATAATCAAATAAGAAAAGTGACGATCTATCTAAAACCCATACTATGAAAAATAAAGAGAACAACAATATGAAGAATGATAATACTTCCTTTATCCCACAAAATAATTCACCATTTGTTTGAGAATGGAAAATGATGAAATACAAAATTTCAAGTATGCAACATTAATGAAAATGATTCAACTTTGATGAATTGTGTCCTTACCCCTTGATAAGGATATCTTACGCATAACCTTCCCAAAATATTTTGAGACGCCAAAATTTGATAAATACAAGGGAAAAATTGATACAAGAGAGCATATTAAGGAATTTTTCATGGCATGCCAAGAAGTGGTATATAATTATATATTTCTCTTGTGCCTCTTTCCTAGAAGTTTAGGAGGACAAGCTTTGGACTTGCTCTTACACCTTCCAAATGGATCTATAACTACCTTCATGGAATTCTTGAAAAAGTTAGTTAAATATTTTTCTTTCAACCTTGATTTTGTGAAGTCACAATGATGAATTTGTGCAATGAAAAACAATGACCAAATGAAAGATTTACACATTTTTTACAACGATGGAGAGGAATCACAAGTCGGTTCCCATGTTCAATCCATGAAAAACATATGGTTAGTATCTTCATACCAAACCTTAATAGTGAGTTTTCCTTTCACATGCAGATCCACCGCCTCAATAGTTTTGAAAAGTTATCGAAAAGGGAACTCAAATTTTAAATCCTCATTGTTAAAAGGCTTGATCAAGCCTAATTCTAATGGGCAATGGGAATACTCACAATACTAGAACTCATCACAATAAATATAGGTATGTTAACCGCAAAACCATAATGTCATCAATGATGGTGTCATGGATAATCAAAATGTGCACAACATATAGAACAATCAATCAATCAACATAGCATAAGTATAAACCAACCATCACCATTCTAAGAAGAGAAACTCCTTCTCCTCATGATTACAAATGATGGCAATATACATATTTTGGAGAATCCCTTTTAAGTGCCTTACAACAACTGACAAGTGCCAATATGGTCACTTACCCTATCACACAACCTTTTCCTAAAGGGGAACCTAATCTAGCTTGGTATCAACCAACCACTTATTGTGATTTTCATTGCATTGGTGATCATCAAGTAGATAGATGCAGGAAAATTTTCTTACATCCAAGACCTCATTGAAAATGGAAACATCATAGTTGAATACCTAACACCAAATAAACCTAAACTTGGCACAAATAACAAAAACTCCCGAATAGGGTCAATCCTCAAATAACTTTGACTTTAAATCAATCATATCATTTGTCATAGAAACTAATCCATACAAAGATGAATGTCAGTTTACACCCCTTGGAGAAAGTCTCTCTAGTACCTTTCGACAATAAGAAAATGCTAACATGATCAAATATCCAATAACAAGACCCTTTTATAGTGGGGAACCCAAGCCTAAGTGGTATAAAAATTAGAATATTGTGAATACCACCACATTGAAGGTCATTCTACTAATCATTGTTCAAATATTCGTCATATATCCAAGACTTGAATTGACGATGAAGTATTTTCTATAGAGATCAAAATGAAGCTATAAAAATTGAAGACACATCAGCTACCATAACTTCTAATGAAGAGTTGAACATTGTCCCAAATCTTGTACATAATACAACTCAACGAAATCACAATGATAAAGTTCAAGTATCTCTAACTCAAAACCAAATAATATCTTCTCCATATTTTCTTCCGTTAGTTAAATTAGACATTGAACCTCATTTGGACAACAACCTTCACACATCAAATGAGAGATTTAACTTGTTTCAAAATTCCTTTCCAACCTTTGATATCTTCTACCCATCCCTCATACATTAGGATCAATAAATGACACATAACCATAAACCTATTTTTGAATGACGAGACCATCCAAGAATTTATCGGGACTCAAGATCATATTCCCTTATTAAACCACAAGAAAGGATTCAATACAAATCTCAATTCCTCTCGCTTACTACAACGAGTAATTCAAGTGCTCCAGTCTACCATAAATCAAAAAAGAAAATAATCCTTTATAACTTCAAGACTCTTTTAAAATCAATGATATATATATATGAAGACTCTCTACATAAGAGGTTCCATCATCAAACACCATTGATCCTAAGTCTATTCTTTACATGCCAACTCATATGCCTAACATATCTATTCTTGTTTTTGAAACACAACAACAACAACAGGTTTGGAAACTTGCAACTCGAATGCAACATCCCATGTTCATAATACCACACACGAGAAATCTTGCAAGCATCTCATCAATGATGATTCCTACATGTCAAGACATCTACATGTGTACACTCTACGAGGTATGTATACCCAAGAATATCCTCATAAAACCTTTTCAATATTTAATTGTAAATATTTCATCAAATAAATTAATCCATTGCCTCGAAGGAGCAACATTGAATATTTTCTCTCTACGGCCTATAAGGAACCTCAGATATACATCTAGAGATCAATCCTTGTTTCCTCACATTCTTCCACTCACAATCCTTGGATTAAACATATTTTTATCTCTATAATCCTCCTCTAACATCACATAGGTATTTCGATCTCATTGAAGATTTATCCAACCATACATATGTTGACTTAGATCTTGTTCGCCCAAGTCTCATACTTCAGGACTTATCAAATCTTTTGATTCACTCCTTTGACTTGGATCTCATTCACCCAAGTATCATACTTTAGGAATTATCGAATTTTTGATTCCCTCCATTGAGTTGGACCTCATCCACCCAAGTCTCACAAATCAGGACTCATCACATCATATATACATTGAAAATCCTTATAGATACTCCTTTGAATTAGAATTGGTCCCCCCAAGTCTCATACTTTAGGACCTATTCAATCTTTTGATTCTCTTCTTTGAATTGGACCTCATCTGCCTAAGTCTTGGAAATTAGGATTCCTTGAGTCTTAGGATTCTTTTCGTTGACTTGGACCTCGTCCACTCAAGTATTGTAAATCGGGACCATTCAACTTTCATAAATATGGATCTATCTCCCAATGATTCTATTACCATTCCTCATCCGCAAAAACTTGGAAAAATTATTATAAAGTGTAAAAAGAGAATAAAAATCCATATCAAACCCATCATTAAAGCAATATTTGAACATCAAAAACGTAGAAGAAAAAACATCTTCTTCCATGGGTTCTCTTTGCACTAGGGGAGGCCACTTACACAGTTAACTTATTTAAAAACAATTTTAATTGTTTCATCTATTAACATCTATCTTAATCATTACATTAGAATATCTTCATATTCTTCACCTATCAAGGCACAAGTTAACCTTGTTCATATTGGGCATTGTGTGTCTCATCCTTTTTTATGGTTTCTACCATTTCAGATCTTTTTACTTATGGTTTTGTCTCGAAGCTTACTGATGACAACTCCTCCTTTCAAATAATCTCTCTCTTTAACAAACAACACTAAATTCTTTACTTGGACATTTTGAATGCCCATCTCAATCTATGATGTTGAACCCTTGCATCCTACTAGTTGCATGCAACTGAGACTTAGGGTCAGAATTTTCCTCCCTAAAAAGAACATTATCAATATATAAGGCACCATCAATATAAAATATAGAAAATAAAAATCATTACATATTTCATCCTTCATAGTCTTCGGTGATGAGCCCACACTTCTTACTAGTAGTTTGAGATAGGGAATGGAGGAAGATGTCCTTACTCACCTACATTTTTTCTCCAGTTTTGAGCCCTTTCCTTTTAATGATGGCATGGGGCAAAATGTAGGGGGTCATTCAAAAAAATCAAACAAAATAAATCCTCTAGAAAATATGAATTTAAATGCTTAGTTAAAAACGTCCCAAGAAGTTACTTATGTTAAGAGAGAAAAATTCCTTCAACAGATCTTTTCAATCAAGTAGGCCATCAACGGATCTAAGTCTATTCAAACCCTATAAAGTGAAATCATCTTGGAATTGGTCAAGCAATCTTGACTAGGGATGAGTTGCATCTTTCCCACATGGATCATTATTACACCTTGTGTCTTAGCATCATCATCTTTATTTTTCATATCATAATTATCCCACTTTTCACGTCCTTCTTGGATCTTGGTGATGAGCCCTCGCATCTTCCTAGTTAGCGTGGAGTCGTGAATGGAGTGAGACATCTTATCATTACATCATCTACATTTATGCTAATGGAATGGAATGCTTACAATTTTTAAACATGAGTTCAAACAATGCACCCTTTACCGAAAAAAAAAACTTAAAAACATTCAAATATGTTTCAAAAATATAAAAATATTCAAATATGTTTCAAAAATATAAAAAAACATTCAAATATGTTTCACAAAAACATTCAAATATGTTCACAAAACTACAAAAACATTCAAATATGTTTCAAAAATTAAAAAAAATTCAAATATGTTTCAAAATATAAAAAAACATTCAAATATGTTTCAAAAATTAAAAACAACTTATTAAAACTGGTAAAGAGAAAAACATTCAGAACAATGTTTGACAAATTTTAGTAATTGAATAACACAGTTCAACAATTTCATCATTTTATGGCAATCCTCATGATCATTCTAGATCATCTTTTGATAATCACTTTTCTTTCCCATGGTGTATATCTATGCTCAAGGAAAAACAATCATTTACCCTTTCACAATATAAATTTACATAGGGCCAACTTGGATTTCCCATTTTAATCCAATATAGATCAAACTTCAATGGGATCCGACAGGAATATTTTTGAAGTATCCAAGCATCACTCTGCTCTTTGGCCTGATCCAATCCTCTCATGTTCTAAGATATCACTGGGCATTCACATCTATCTAATTCTTCAATTTGGAACACATTAAGAGTGTCATTAGACGTCATTATTGTAAATTGTGTTGTATTGTTGCGGTTTTTCAACATTATGACAATTCTTTTACTTATGTTATCTTGTTATTTTATTATAATTTGTTCACCTTTTTTGTATACTAATTGTAGGAAAATTCATCACATTTTAGTTCACATATAACTTCAGTGTCATTCATTCTTGTTCATATTGGGTTTGTTTGAAATTCTTGTCTAGTGTCTTTGTGTCGCTTGCATGTGTTGTGTTTTCATCTGGTTTATTAAATAAGCCATGGTATGTTTTCCTTTTTGTTGCACATTCAGGTTTGTTTACATTTCTTTGTATTTGTATTTCAAAATTAAAAAAAAAACTTTGCAAAAATTCAAAAAAATCATATATTCAAAATTCATAAAAAAACATATATTCAAAAATTAGAAAAAAACATATATTAAAAATTCAAAAAAATAAAAATAATAAAAATTTGAACAAACATTCAATCATCATAGAAATCCTACAATTGGAAAACCCATGAAATTAATATTTCAACAACTCAACAATATTGATAAATTCATACTTTTATCTACTACCCTAGTGATCGTTCCAATCTTACGACTATCACTCCACTTTCTTCCCTTTGCATGAATATTGACTCTGCTTGGGGAAACTCACACAATTTTTTTTCCTTCGCAATATAACTTCACCTGGGGAAATTTCTCTTATATCAATTTACAAAATGGATCCAAAAAGAGCATCTTTTGGAGCATCGAAGCATCATCGCTGCTCTTTAGTTGGTACTATTCCCATGCATTTCATAAGTTTAGTTCTTGGGGGAATTTTCATCTGCTTAATCATCATTGAGGAAAGCATTAGGGGCATGGATAATTGTCTTCTTTTGAAGTTGTGTTGCATTATTGATATTTTCTTTTTGACTAATTGCAAGTAGTATAATAACATCTTAGTTCATTTATAACTATGATGCACTTACTCTGTGTGTATATTGGATCTATTTTCCTTTTGATCTTTTCTTTGTTGTGTTTGTGTGTTTGTTTACGCGCATTTGAGTTACCCATCACAATTATTTCATAATCATAGTGAAAACTCTATTGTGCAAGAACAAAATAAGGTTTTCTACATTTCACTCTCTAATTGATGCTCATGTTACGAGCACATTCCTTCCTATCCTTGTTCAAAATCAATGCTTTCTTCCTATCAATGGTCCTCCACCACTTTTATGTGTCACCCACCTGCTGAGGCGAATTTCCCTTACGATTCTTACTTGCTATGGCATCTAAATGCTTCAGGAGAAAATCTAAACATTTACCTTACTTTCCTTGTCTTACGCTCTTTGATCACAATATGTCTACTATATTTAAAATGTTATTACTTCATAATAACACTTTTAAGAGGGAATAATGTAGACACCCTAAAATTACATACATGGTCACATACTTGTTTCCATCTTATCCTAGTTCATATCCCCTTATGATTGACTAATTTAATTAATTAATTCATGTACATTCACCCTTTGGGATTAATTAAATCAATTCTTAACACCATTTTAGCTAAGTTAATTAACATTTATTAAATAACTGGTTAATTAATTATCTTGCACTTTGTAGCTAATTAAATTAGTTACTCTTATCCATCTTCACCTCCAGGGTAAAAATGGAAAGCTAGGTAAGCTTGTACTAATGTAGTTGCAATGAACCCACTAGTCAATCTGGGAGTGCGAGCATTTTTCAAAGTTGCTCAAGGATAAAAATGAGGTCTCTGGGAGGGATAGAAGACCAAAAAGGATATTTTCCTCTATTGGGTTTTGAAAAATTGAATAATCAATTTAAGAAGAAAAGAAACCCGAGGCGGGCCCCACAGTGGCCAAGCGGAAAATGACTTTGAGGTAGCACAATGTCATTCTCACAATCCTCCGAGTCCAAAGTTCCAAAAAAATTAAAAAAATTTGATGGGAGAATTGCATGGAGATCAAAACTTGGATAGGTTTCCGGCTAGCTCAATTGAGATGGTCGACGAGCTAATAAGGAGCTCGACAAGTTAGACAAACATAGAAGAGGTGAGCTTGCCAAGCTACTTGACGAGTTGGGTAATTTGTAGGGCCCGGGTTGGTGTACCCGGTTTGGGAGTCTAGTGCATGACAGTCATGGTGACGAGTTTGTAGAAGCTAAGGGTTCAACGAGCTCGAGAGGAGGGCATTTCAATGGTGAACAAGCTCTGTGTGATGAGAGGAGTGAATCATCGACTCATCTAACCTAGCTCGAGAGACATGGCCGGAGGGAATGAAGGATGCAAGCAGATTAGCTCATTGAAAAATAAAGGGGTTGGGACTTAGCTCATTAATGAGCTTGTGTGATGGAGGAAAGTGAAATCAAGCATACAAAACAGTGAGGTCGGGTGTCAAGGCTGAATTGAGGAAATGGCTCGAGATCTTGGTGAGCATTGTAATGAAGGCTCGAGAAAGGAGGTCTTCGGTCATCATCGAGCTCAAAGAGAACTCAACATCCATGTATGAAGTTGAATACAATATGGCTCAGGCGGGTGAAAGACTTAGCACAACAACAAGGGCGGTCGGGAGTTGGCTTGCCGAGCCAACTCGGCGAGCCATTGGAGACCTTTATGGAAAAAGTGAGGAATTGGGTCCCAGGTGGCCCGTGTGAACTGGGGCCTTATGTGCATCGAGAACCAGAAGTCACTGAAGCCAATGCAATGTGAGATTTTGGGTGTTTAACGACCCATGTGGGAGGTCAACGCGGGTCGTGAACTCGATGCGGGTGCGAGTCGAGCATGTGGCACATTTGAAGCCAATGAGTGGGTTGTGAAATCATCATAGAGACGAAATGATTGGAGAGAACATTGCGGGTACATGGGTGGGGGGAGGGGGTACATGAGGTCCTTGTGTTGGTTGACTTAAAGAAGGGAGGCATAAGGTGAATGGGTCGAGATGGGAAAGGTTCTATACAAAACACAAATCTTCGCATTACATAACTCGCCAACAAAGGTAATGGTGAGTTGGTGATGAAACATGGTGCCGAGCTCGTTATATGGGTCGCGGCGCATGAGGAGGTTTGTGGGACCGAACGGTGGCCTCGTAGAATGTAGAATCCCGACATGAGTTAATAAGGGCGTCAAGTTGGAACAATGACTCAACCTAGGGGAAAAGAAAATGCGGTGATCAAGTTGCCGAGTTGGAGCTACATAACTCTTTGGTGAAGGTAGGGCACTCGGGAGTTATTATATGAAGCACTTGATGAAAATTAAAGGACGTGCTCGAGGAGCCATAGGGAGGTGCTAGCTCGGCCAAGCTAGCTATTTATTTAAGTACCCAAACACACCTAATCCCTTCCCTATACAAGAATAAGGAAAAATGATGAGGCCCACCATATATTTTAAATGCCCAGATCATTACAAAATATGCAAAACATTAGAGAAGGAGATAAATATTAAAATTTCATTCCCAACCAATATTAATGGTTAGTCCCATAACAGAGAAGTAAACTGGTAAACAAAAAGATAGTTGCCTACACTCATATGAGCATAACTTTTAAATTTCCTAACGAAATCATGCAAAAGTGGATTCGTTGGAATCATGGCTCTAAGATATATGAAAAAATCAAGAAACTCAAAGATTTATGGAGTTTCAAAGAACAAAATTGTAGAAAATTGTCTCATTTCCAATAACAACTTCTAGGTAGTTGAAATAGCAATAAATAAGCATGTGCAACCATTTTTCTTCAGCTGCAAGTTATACGATAGTATGGGATGGATTTTTAGGTCACATATCATCATTTTCCCACATTTATGGCACCTAGCAAGTGGTTGGAAATAAAGATTCAAGATTGCATTCTCTCTCTTCTCTCATCCTATAAATTATGAAGGGGACTCTTTTGTAAAAATTTGGACATTTTTTATTCTCTTCCCCCTCCCTTCTTCTTCTTTCTGGGATGAATGTGGGAGTTTCAAGCCTCCTCCCTAAGAATTGTAATGGTATATTCTTTCCTCTTTCCCACCTATGATGTACTTTGCATACTCTAATGGAGCAATATATTTATGTTTTGTGATGCGTTTTTTCCATCCTGTGCATGATTTGTTGTCTCTAACTTGCCTCTCTTCATTACTATGGTATATTGTGCATACTCTTGATGTTATTATAGGTTTGTGGGAGTTGTGTTTAATGGGAATGAAATGGTGTTCTATGTGAATCCATATTTGGTCTATGGTGCATCTTGTCCACCCTCTCCATTACTCACCTCTCTCCATTTCAGGCACAAGGATTTTGTCTAAAGCAACCCCTTCTCTTAGTGTTATCACCTATGTAGTGT
Organism: Taxus wallichiana var. yunnanensis; assembly: GCA_018340775.1. Lineage (NCBI taxonomy): Eukaryota > Viridiplantae > Streptophyta > Pinopsida > Cupressales > Taxaceae > Taxus > Taxus wallichiana. The sequence continues at coordinate 345,995,156 of CM031240.1, read as the reverse complement.
AGGATTTATTTCATTTCATGCACTCCTTCTCTCCTGTCTCCTTGGAATTGTTATATTAGGAGTAGTTAGTAGTTTTCCTTCCATTAGAGTTAGTTGTTGCAGTATTTTAGGAATAAGAAGGCATCCTTCTTCGGAGGACCATCTCAAGTTCGTAAGTCCCACAACTTGGGAGATGGTCCAATGTTACAAAAAAATTAGGGATGTGCCATTGATAATATCCCAGGGTGCTATTTTTTTATAACGAGTTATGGCATGCCTAGTGGGACAAGTTTGAGGAGCTTTACATCTTCATTTCATCAAGTTGTTGTGCTCATGACGTAATCTCAGCTTTTGGAGGCACTTTTAGGCATAATGGCGACTCCACTGATCCAAAAATCCCATTCTCTGAAATTGTAGACCTTTTTTCCATCCATTTTCATTCATTTTTCTTCCCATATCTTTCATTTTCCTATATTCCATGAAGTTGTGCAATCATGACTTCATTCCCATCATGGAATTCACACTTGCAGCAGTGCAATCAACCTCTAATGAACTTCACAACTCCTCAGATCAGTGTTATGATCAAATTCAAAACCATTATGCTTACCCTATGAGCATTAGTCAAAACCAGTTTGGATATGGAGTTTATCAAGAACAATTGTATGCATATGGTGACAACAGTTATATGAAGAACATTGATTTACAGGAGAATATTCAAAGAATGGAGGCTAATATGGTGCAGTCCTGGGAAACAACTTAGATGAAAGCATTCAAAATTAGTTATATGGCACCTTGTCCATGGGAAGGCCCTTTTCCAAGACATTATAGCCCGTAGAAAAGATTGATTTCATGGTTGAGATGCTTCCCAAACTTGTAAAATGGAACAAGGATATTGAAGCTTATGAGCTTGATGCAAGACAACCTTGTCAATGGGTAAGTCAATCACCAACTCCTTGTTTTTTTTTATCCTTCCCAAGCTTTATCATTTCAAAGCAATGTCATAATTCAAGCTCATTGTATGCTTCCCCTAGTGTTGAATTTCCTTATCCATCCTCTAATATCCCATCCCATCTCAATTATTTTTCCCTTTTCCCTTCAAACAACCATCCCCTCCTATAAACAATAAGTTCTAGCCATCCCACCGCCATAAACAATAGCAAAATCAGTTGTGACCCAACCCACCCCTCCTCTTGCATTTCCAAGTTCATCCTGGGAAGATGAAAGTCGAAAACCAGCCAAGGGAAACAAGAAGAGGAGCCTGATAGAGAAGAAATGATAAGAAATTTGAGAAATTGGGCTCTAAGATTTGGAATTGAAAAATTCCCTTGATGGTTAAGCCTACGGAGGAGGTCAAAGTTGAAGAACAAGTGGTGGCTAAAAGGCTGATTTGGTACTAATAATGAGCAAAGAACAAAAGAGGATCAACAAAGTCAACATGCTTTAAAGTGCAATATCCATGATGAAACTTTAGTTAAAAATTTTGATCATATTCCAAGTATTAAATCATTCAGGAGGAGGAAAACAAACCAACTCCAAGTCTAGACAAAGAGGAGCACATGGAGGTGAATAAGACAAATTCAAAGGTCTTGAATCATGAGCAGGTTGCACAAAAAATTTCAGATTTCTCTCCCACTCTATCTCTCCAAAAATCTGATTTTTGGGAGAATTTTGAGCTCACAAGCTTCATGTTTGATGATGAAGCTCTAGATGGTGATTTTTGATTTAGAGGTCATCGTGCAAGAGGGAGAAACATTGGCACAACAAGACAACGAAGAGCTTGATTGCTTATTTGATTTGGAGGAGTGTTTTGATGGAAAAGAACTCGTGGAAATAATAAAATTCACTACTCCACCATTCATCCTTCAACAAAAAGGGCCTACTACCATGAAAGAGAATGTAAGAGCAACCTGCACTTCACAAAGTCCTCTTGAATCAAAATTAGAAGTGTTTAATCTTCCAATTATCACACCAAATGAAGAGGGAGGAAAAGAGCACAAAGATGTCAACCATTTCATATCATTCACCAAGATGACATGTCAGTTGTCTGCAGATGAGCAAGAAGAAGAAGAGCAACTCACAAACAATACCCTTTTCTAGGAAGGCTTGCAAGAAGACTTCCTTATTAAAGTTGGAGTTCAGATAAGCAGGAAAATCTAGAGGACTAGACCTTGCCCAATTAGGTACTTGGATTTGTTGGAATCAAGGGAGAAGCCATGACCAATCATGCTTGCTTCTAAGCATGAGGATGAGTCATAATACACCAAGGGTCAATATCAAAGTCTCCATGATTGGAACATTGAGTAGTTTGAAGAGGTATTTTTCTTGTTTTCAGTTGATATCTTGATGAATGGAGTGGGAAATCAACTTGTAGTAATTTTTCACTCTTAAAACAATTGTGTCTAATGTCAAATCATCCACATGGCTGCAAATTCTGAGAAATGGAAGCTATTTTACATTACTAGTGTTAGGTTTTGTTTGATTTTCTCATTTCTCTGGTTAGTGTAGGGTAGGAATAGTTTTTACTTTCAAGTAGAAGAAGTGCTTATGCACACTCTGCATGTCTTACTTGAGGCATGTATGATTTATTTCTTTGTATATAGCTTTTGTTCGTGGTTGCTCTAAGTAGTGCAAGTGCATCATGTCCCCATAAGTTGTTGCAACAAGCAGATCATAGTTTCTGAAGAAGTTGCAATCATAAAAATATTCAAATGCAAAACAACTAAAATTAGTTAAGGAGAAGATCTTAATGATTTTCATCTACTTGTTCCTTCAAGAACAAATGCAACTAAGCTCCTTGTGCCCTTGCAAAGAAATTAGAAAATCGGTTCATGAAGAACAACTCTATTCAAATAGTGTTGAAAAGAATATCATTTTTTCTACAATCCCATTTTTTCCTCCCAAATCAACATGTGTATGTAAGTCCTGTAATGCTTCATCTTGACAAGGACATTAGTTGCTTGTACTTCATGTTGGAAAAACAAATCGAGACATTGGGGCATCTTTAAATATTCATCATGCAGTCCCCAAAGGTCAAAAATTGCAGAGGGAAAAGGTAAAGAATCCAAATTCAAAGCAATTTTCCACTCTCACAAAACAAATTTCAAAATTTTCTACAAAAATTGGGAAAAACAAGTAGGATTGGTGGTAGTCTTTGGCAGTGCAAGTTTTCAATTTAAGATAAGTTCTGAGTTTCTTCAAAGGACTCCATGCCCAATGGATTCATCTAGGAAGCTGGTCTACTCCATCTAGCAAGAATATGGCCCCGTGAGTCACCAAATTGTTATCCATCTTCACCTCTTGGGTGAAAATGGACAACGAAATAGGTTTGTACTAAGGTAGTTGCAATGAACCCACTAGTTAATCCAGGGAGTGCGAATAGTTTTTTAGTGCTGAAGGATAACAATGAGGTATCTGGAAGGGATGGAAGACCAACAAAGGATCTTTTCCTCTTCTAGATTTTGAAAAACTTGAATACTCAATTTAAGAAGAAAGAATCCCTGTGTGGTCCCCACAGTGGCCAAAATGAAAATGACTTCGTGGTAGCACAATGTCATTCTCACAATCCTATGAGTCCAAAGTTCTAAACAATTACAAAAATTCAAAGGGTGCAAAGCATTGAAATGGAATCAAGATTTTCTCAAGTTTCCAGCCCACTTCATCGATGCGAGTTGAATGGCCTTAACTAACAAGAGCATTCTCATGGCGAGTTAAATGGAGAAGAGGTGAGCATTTTGAGCTACTCGGAGAGTTGGTTGATTTGTAAGGGCTCGGGTTGATGTACCAAGCTCGGGAGTTTGTTGCATGGAAGTCATGGTAGTGAGTTTGTAGAGGTTAAGGGTTCAATGAGCTCGAGAGGAGGGCATTTCAATGGTGAATGAGCTTTTACGATGAGAGGAATGAGTCATTGGCTCAACTAACCTAGCTCGAGAGACATGGCTAGAGGGAATGAAGGATACAAGTTATTGGTTCATTGCACAAATGAAGGGGTTGAGACTTAGCTCATTGACAAGCTCGCACAATGGAGGCGGGAGTTAAAAATTGAGCTGCAAAGCGACGAGGTCGGGTTGTTAAGGCCGAAGGGAAATGGCTTGGATCTTAGCGAGCATTGTAATGAAGACTTAGATGGAGAGGTCTTCGATCATTAGTGAGCTCAAAGAGAACTTGAAACTCATGCATGAAGTTGAATACAATATGGCTCGGGTGGGCGAAAGACTTAGACAATAGGGGTGAGGGTGTCGGGAGTTGGCTCGTTGATCCAACTTGACAAGCCATTAGAGAGCTTTACGAGAAAAAGTGGGAATCGGGTCTCAAGTGGCCCATGTGAACTAGGGCCTCATGTGCATCGAGAACCCAAAGTATCTAAATCCAATGCAATTAGGGGTTTTGGGGTGTCAACAACCCATGCAAGTGGCGGTCAACGTGGGCCGTGAACTTGACTAGGCAAGTCGAGGAGTTGAGCATGTGGCACATTGCGAAGTCGATGAGTAGACTATGAAATGAGGCGGAGCTAACACACGAGTTGGAGATAAAATTGTGGGCGTGGGGGATACATGAGGTCTTTAATTCAGTGACTCGAATATGGGAGGCACAAGGTGAATGGGCGGGATGGGCAAGGTTTTCCGCACAACACAAATATCTACATTACATAACTCAGGAAAAGGTAATGGCGAGTTAGCGATTAAATGTGGCACCAAGCTAGTTAGATGGGTCGTGAAACACAAGGATAGTGGTGGGCCAAGTGGTCGCCTCATGGAATGTGAAGCTCGACATGAGTTAACAAGGGCATCGAGATGGAACAATGACTCGGCTTTAGGGAAACAAAATGCGGTGGTTGCCGGTGAGTTGGAGCTACATAACTCACCAACGAAGGTGGGGTACTCTAGAGTTATGAGGTGGAGTTCCCGATCTAAATGAAAGGAGGGGCTCGAGAATCCGTGCTTCAGGGATGTCCCAACTTTGCCGAGCTAGCTATTTATTTAAATGCCCAAACACACCTACCTCATGCCCCATACAAGAATAATGAAAATGATGGGTCGCACCATATATTTTAAATGCCCGAGATAATTAAAAAATATGCAAAACATTAGAGAAGGAGATAAATATTAAACTTTCATTCCCAACCAATTTTAATGCTCGGATCTGTGAAGTAGAAATAAGCTGGTAAACAAAAAGATAGTTGCCTACACTCAGATGAGCATAACTTTTGCATTTCTTAGCGAAATCATGCAAAAGTGGATTCATTGGAATCATGGATTTGATATCTATATGCATAAAAATGAATAAATTATAATATTAATGGAGTTCCTGGGAATAAAATTTCATAAAACAAGATCAATTCCAATAGCAACTTCCAGGTAGTTGAAATAACAATAAATAAGCATGGGCATCCATGTTTCTTTAGCTGCAAGTTATGGGACAGTATGGGATAGCTTTTACAGGTCACATATCACCATTTACCCACATTTATGGAACCTTGTAAGTGGTTGGAAAACAAAATTTGAGATTACATTCTCTCTCTTCTCTCATCCTATAAATTGTGAAGGGGGGCCTCATTTGTAAAAAGTTAGACAATTTTTCTTCTTTGCCCCCTCCCTTCTTCTTTCTGGGATGAATGTGGGAGTTTCAAACCTCCTCCTAAGAATTGTAATGACATATTCTTTCCTCTTTCCCACCAATGATGTATTGTGCATACTTTAATGGAGCAATAAATTTATGTTCTATGATGCATTTTGTCCATCCTCTACATGATTTTGTTGTCTCTAACTTGCCTCTCTTCATTATTGTGGTACACTTGCATACTCTTGATGTTATTGTAGGTTTGTGGGATATGTGTTTAATTATAATGAAATGGTGTTCTATGTGAATCCATCTTTGGTTTGTGGTGCATCTTGTCCACCCTTTCCATTGCTCACCTCTCTCCATTTCAAGCACACATATTTTGTCTAGCAACCCCTTCTCTTGGTGCTATCACCTCCGTAGTGTAGGATTTATTTCATTGCATGCAATCCTTCTCTCCTTGTCTCCTTGGAATTTTAGATTAGAAGTAGTTAGTATTTTCCTTTCACTAGAGTTAGTTGTTGCACTATTTTAGGAAGAGGAAGCCGACCTTCTCCGGAGGACCATCTCAAGTTCGTAAGTCCCAAAACTTGAGAGATGATTTGATATTAGCAAAAAGTAGGGATCTGCCATTGAAATATCCTAGGGTTCTTCTTTTTTGTCATAATGATTACTTAATTGGAAAATAGACCTATATTTTCCTAGTCAACTACCTCATGGAATCTACTTCCCTATTCCAGTCAACTCCGATTGGACTACACTTCTAGAATCTTAGAAAGGTAGGGGAAATTGAATTACACGTGTAACCACCTTCCTGGATGTAACTTCTGTTAACCAGATAATCATTTCCCCTTCAAAGTTGCATTTGCATTGACTATGTTTACTTGTTATTTCAGGAAATGCATTCATGATACTATAACTCATTCAAATTTTGATCCACTTTTCATGGCCTCTCCCTTAGCTATAAAAATTAGGCCTTACCCTTTGTAAATCCTCTTGGATTGTTTTCTCCTTCTTGTAGCCAACTTGTGTTATTTTTCCCTCCAATATCTGCATATTGGAAGCTTTCCGATTACAAAAATCTGCTCATATAATTTTCAAGAGCACTCACAATTCAAATATCAACAAGATCATACAAGTCTAAGAGCTTCCACGATCTTCTTCGAGGTTTGTAAAGATTTTTACAAGAGAGGTATATTGTTTTGTTTTGTCTTATCTTTCATTCACTATATTTTTCATTTCTTACAAAACCATTGATTGGTTTAGCTCCTGCACAGGTATAACGAGAGACATCCTAAGAATTGAGATGAGAATTTGATGTATGTTCAACATTTTTATAACATGGAAGTTCACACTTCTATTAATAAGACTCCTTTTGAGACTTTTTTTGGTTATTTTCTTAAGAGTGCATTTGATATTGTTTTGAGACTAAAATGTAGAGATAATGGGAGAGTAGATTCAAAATTCCAAAAAGCTAAGAAATTCATTGAGAAGATTCAACAAATACACCTCCATGTACACGAGAGGTTGAAGGAGTCACATGCCACGTAGAAAGTAAGGCATGATCAACATAGACTTGAGTTTTGTTTCCTTGTTGGTGAGAAGGTATGGTTGTACTTGAGTAGAGAGAGACTCCAATGTAAAGCTAAGAAACTCAAACCTCTTAGATATAGCCCATTTACAATTCTCGAACAAGTAGGAAAGAATGCATTTAGGATGGACTTGCCTCCTTATATGAGAATATGCCCAATTGTTAATCTTCAAAACTTATGTCTCTTTGAGCCCTCTATGCTAGATGATGAAGAATAATGTTTTTGATGTCATATGTTAAGGATTTCACTCTAGACACTTAGATGGAATTAGAAGAAGATGTGGTATTGCATCGAAAAGAGAGGACAACACAACAAGTGCAAAATTGATGGTTGATTGGGTTAAAAGATCAATTGTCAAACAAGGCCAATTGGTATTCTAAAGAAGATGTGGGGAAGAAATTTCCTCACCTCAACAGTTCATGAAGCTTTTAGGGACTTAAAAGCCTCAAATTGGGGAGGCATGATCCAAAAATGGATATGAAAGTGCGCAATTTATGTAATTCTCTAGCTTAACCAGTAATATCCCCTCTTTTATGTAAATTTTAATTTAAAAATGGTTGAGTCAATCAAGGTGATTTAAACAAATTCTAATGACAAGGCCAAAAAGTTCTATTCCGAGAAGGAAGTTTGGTGGTAGTTACACATTTGTTTTGTAGCGATTTACCAAAAATGTGAATGTGAATGAATACAAACATTTGCACTTCTCTCAACAATTTGTTTCTCTTCCTTCTTGAGCATGGTATCATCAAATACAAGTGGGAGAACACATACATGAGGGGGAATAGTAGTTTTGGGTGATTCCAAGTCCGAGGGTTGTAAACAAGTAAATGTAAGATAGAGAGGTCTGCACCTTTCATGAAGGCCACACAATGGTAATAAGCTTGTATTTTTAATAGAATTGCATGGTAAAGGGGGTAATTGCTCACCCATTGGAGTTTTTCCCAATTAGGTTTCTCCAAGATAATTCCATGCTCTTTGTCTCTTGTTTGTTGATTTCAATTGATGTGTGCTAAAGTTGCATTTTCATATTAAAACTTGAACTCTAGATAAGAAAGGACATTCCATACAATCTATTATAGTTGTCTATAGTCGTTTATGGATCAACTATGTTATGCAAATCACTAAGGTCGACTTAGTAAGCATATGAAAGTATAAATAAATGTGATATGACATGATAAGACATTACGTGCCCACAAGTTGGTTACACATATCCGATATACGACATATGATTACATGCATAGAGAGTAGCAACAACTTAGTATAATACAATAAAATATAGGGGATGTTTTGGGATATTGTATTATTCATCCATTATTATAATAAATTCTTGATGCAACATAAGAATAGTAAATGTTCTTCATATTTTTTTAATATTATAATAAATTATATAATATTAAATGTTTTTCATATTTTTATATTGCCGAAGGCAGTAATATTGGCTTCACAACAACAAATACTTATTTCCATCAAACCCAATTAAACAATGCCATGTGTATTTAAACTATATATGACTAAAGTTTCAGAATAATTTTTTATGATTTGTTGCAATTTTATTGGTTAGTTCCTTTATTCTGGACTGTACACAAATATTAATTGTTTGACAGTAAATTTGTGGGGCCGCAATTTCAGGGCTAATCGATTGACAGAGGACAGGAGACAGTCATATCTAATGGCAAATTTAATTTAAGACAGCCCTGTTGCACGCCAATGTCATTAATTGTTTTTGGGAATTGGTAAAAGGCCTCTAGGATAGGTCTTCTTCCCACGTATGGAATGTTATTCTTATTTCTCCTTTCTATTTTTCTTGCAATGGTATGCTGTTTTGAAAATGCTTGGGTTGCAGGTGGACTTGGTGGGAGGATATTATGACGCAGGAGACAATGTTGTCATGGAGTGTTTTGGAATTTGGCGGATTCAAGGGCGCCGAGCTCTCCAACGCAAAGGCAGCCATACGCTGGGCCACAGATTACCTTCTCAAGGATACTTCTCACCTAGGCACCATATATGTTCAGGTACAGTTTGAGCTATGAATGATTACTGGTTCACAAGAACCATCCCTCCATAATCCGAGAATGATTTAGTTATTATTGTTGTTCATGTGGGGTTTTGTGAAAATGATGAGGTAGGGGACCCTAAGAATAATCACAAATGCTGGGAAAGGCCGAGATGACATGGAAACCGCCAGTAATTACATACAAAGTAGGCGACCAACACCCTGGCGGCTCGACGCTATCACCATTTGCATCCCTTGTATTTCGCAAGTCTGACCCTTCTTATTGAAAAAGACTTGTTCATGCTGCCATGATGATAATTGTTGTAATGCCATACAAGTTTATAATTTGTTTCTTTATTTGTATAACTTCCATGGTCTTGTTAAACTCTTTCTATCTCTCTCTCGGGTATTTGATTTTGCTGATAAGCACATAGGGCCATACAGTAACTCCCTGAAGTCTGCAGTCTGTCCACACAAATATTTGACCTACATTCAAACAAACGACCTGAGCTTATGAGGGGAATGGAAAGGCCATCAACAACATTAGAATTAATCTGTTGCTCTCCCTTTTTGTTGATGCTCTTAATCTGTTGAGCTACCACCTTTGGAATATCAACACGGGAGGGGAATGGAAAGGCCATCAACAACAAGAAGAAGAAGAAAAGTGGAGGGAACCACTGTCACAACATTAATCGGAACGCCTTTGAAAAACCGTAATGATATTGATGATGAATCACTCTCAACTACTTTGAGCTGCTTTTAAATGGCTAGTTTGAAATGGCAAAGGGTCTATAATGCTATTTATAGGGAGGAACGTCGAGGATTTACCATGTCTGAAGAGAAATTACGGCCCTTAAATAATAATATTATTGCTCAAGTAAGCAAACCTTATCTTGTAATTGTACATGTATTACGCACTAAAGCCTGTACAAGATTGCAATCAGTGGCGCCACCATGATTTTAATATCATTTGTCACTGCAAATCGAATTTGATTTTGATTTCAAAACTTGACAGGAGGAAGGCCCACGATGCTTAAATAGAGCTATTATAGCCTTGAAAATAATATTATAGTTCATGTAAAGAAAAACAATATACAAGTTTAATGATTCAGAGCCACGAGGTGGAATGGGGGGTGGTTTTCTCATTATCGGTGTCCTTCGTGTTTGGGAAACGAAAACAATTTTTTTTTCTTGGATTTTTCAATCCCTTAATTAGTGTTCAATACCTTCCAAATCCTACGTTGTTTTAGCTGTTTCAGGAAATATGGCCTAGTGAATGCATTAATTTACATTTATACAAATTTAACTTTATACATTTGTTCTCAGATTTTACTATCATTGTCATCAATTCAGAAGAAGAAGAACATTATTAATGGAGCGCCTTTGGAAAGTCGTGATGATAACGATGAGAGACTAACTCAACTTTTAATAACTTGGGATGGTTTCAAATGGCGAAGGGTCTTTATTCCCATTCATAGGCCGGAATGCCCATGAATTTCCACATCCTAAGAGCAATTACAACCTTAAATATTATAATTGTGTGACTAAACAAACCTTTTCTTCCACATATTATCCACGGAAAGAAAAACAATAATACTATCACAGACTCTCTTTTAAATGTGGCTTTCCGTGGTGTTCATTGATGCAATTGCAAAACGCCAGGTATACATTACAATTTTCCCTTATGGTTGGCAATTTTACAAAATGACTTGAAAGTGGTTATATTTTAAAAACTATTTTGTGAACAGGTGGACTATATACTGGGCAGATGTCTTACATGGTTGGATATGATCCAAAATACATGGCAAATTCACCAGAGAAGTTCACCTCTACCTTTAAAGGCTCAACACCCACATGACATTAGACACAGTGCACAGTTCCAGTCCTTGTACGATAATACACCCAATCCAAACTTGTTGGTAGGAGCACTTGTGGGAGGCCCAGATGCCAATGGTCACTTTTCAGATGACAGAACTTATTATGAGCAGTCTAAACCTTCAACCTACATCAATGCATCCTTAGTCGGCTCCCTTGCTTATTTTGCCAACTTTGCTCTAACTTTTTCTTTTTGTACCGCTCAATGCACCCCCTTGGGTAGTATTTGCCATATCATGGCCTTGTTTATAAACACTTTTAACACGAGAGTGCTTCATTATCATTCATACATTCATTTCTTTAATTTTTCAAATTGCGTTCATACTCCCACAAAAGAGGGCCTACACATTTAAAGTGAAAATTAAGAAAGGCCCACAAAAGAAAAGATTGCATAATCATAATAGAAAAGAAAAAAAAGAAAAAAAATGAAACATAAAAAAAAAAAAAGATTCAACTAACAAATAATGAAGTGGGCCAATATAAATTTAATGTGAACCAATAATCCACAAACACACAAACACCTACCATTGAATAACAACCATCAACCATCAACCTCTAGTGGTAAACATGATGCTATGGCAGTACAAAGAAATAGCCCAAAAATAATGATTGAGAAGACCGAACTACGACTAAATGGCCCAAAAACAATGATTGAGCACAACGACTAAATAGCCTCACGAATAGGCATGGTTGATTTTCCAATAGCTTACTTATCTGTAGACTGTAGCAACAAAATAAGACTAGTAGATGAAATAAGAAGCCATATAAGTATTTTCTTTTTTCTGTGAAGTGGCTGGACATACAGGATGGATAAGCGTAGCAGAGTTCTGATTGTGGGGGGTACTGGATACATTGGGAAAAGAATTGTGAAGGCCAGCATAGATCTCGGTCATCCCACTTTCATTTTGTTCAGGCCTGAACTTGTTTCTGACATTGACAAAGTGCAGATGTTGTTGTCCTTCAAACAGCTCGGTGCCAAACTTGTTGAGGTAAACAAAACTCATCTTTCTGAAGTATTATGTATTAAGTTTGAGCTGGATTCTTATTTCCATTGACACCCAATTGTGTAGGCATCATTGGATGATCAGGAAAGGGTTGTGGATGCTCTGAAACAAGTTGATGTTGTCATAAGTGCACTCTCTGGAGGTTTCCTGCGTCACCATATACTTGAACAGCTCAAACTGGTGGAAGCCATTAAAGTAGCTGGAAATATCAAGGTAAGAGGATTTCACTTGACTCTACATTTAATTAGGAACACAAAAAAAAAGAAATAAAATAAGATTCTCAAATGCAAATCTGCGTACAGCCGTGAGATCCTCAACTGCACCGCCTACCGCAGTTAAGAGTTGGGCAGGTCATTTTCATGACTTACTTTTCATGTTTTTTTGGCTCAGTCTAAACATTACATGTGTTTGCAAGGTTGACTGGTCAACCAACTAATAATAAATATATTTCAAAAAGTAGTAAAGAGCCTATTGGTTGGTTGGCCTTGCAAATACATGTGATAGATAGACTTTTCCAATATTTTCATGTTAACTGGTACATTTGAATTGGCCTAATGATATAGAATTTATATATTTGACTTTTGAGAGAGAGGTTATAAGTTTGAATCTTATAGGGGTGGGGTATGTATATGGCTCGTATTGGATGCGGAGAATACGAGGTAGTCTTATATGATAGAAGTCATTGCAGACCCATAAATAAGGTGTCTAACATCATGGACTATAAAATCAATTATACTAACAATACACATGAGCTACAAACTAGACTGAGAGGATAACAATGTTGAGTTTGTTACGGTTGTAATTTATAGTGATATGTATGCTATTTAAAAAAAAAAAAAAAAAAAAAAGTTTATGTGAAGTACAACTATAACATTTGACCTATTTTACCTTGATGGATGTCCATGCCCTATGAATATGTTGACATTGGTGAGTTGATTAAAGGTGAATATATGTGTTGTATTTGGAGAAACAAGCTAAGGTTGAATATATGTGCGTTACACATTTTTATTTATTTAATTAATCAAATCTTATAGTATGTATTTGTACTATTTTTTGGATTGGGGTTTATTAAGGTGAAATAAATTTGTGGAATATTTTTTTGTTGGTGGGAAATTTATTAGTGTCCTTGTCACTTTTTTTTTTGATGGGAGATTTCATGCCTTTTTGATTGCATGTTCAATATATCAAGGTTGAGGGAGACAATGGTCATGACTCCAACACATCTTTAATATTAATGTGATTGTTTACACGTGTTTATATGTTTTTAACTATAACTAATTAATACTTTGAAGCTTTATTTGTAAGTTTCTTATGAATTGGTGACAAATGATGTCAAGGGATTTACATATGATCATCCTCAAGAGCCATTGAGATTGTTCCATTAATATGCGTGATGTGGTTTGGGCGAGAGAGGAGAACATGCAAGAGGTCGTGTGGGATAGACTATAGTAGCCCCATTAGAGTTTGCTTTATAACATTAGATTTCATCTCCACTTGGGGTCTTGCTTACAATCAAGTCAATAACAATACAAATTATTAATATTGTAATTTTTTTATTGAATGTTGAAGCATTACAAAAGGGTATTGACTTACATTGATTGTTGTCATCTCTACCCATGTTTCGGAGGAAACATATAGTGAAATTACAATAATGAGTAAGCGTATAAACTAGACCAGTGAATTCGGGTAAGATGCTACGAATAAGGGGCATCCATGCCATCAACGTCACCCAAGACGTGATCCTGGCGTCAACCACTTGAATCTCCATGTCAGTCGTTGGGGACATTTGCATTCAACAAGAATTGATCCCTGGCGGGCTCTATGTGAGCCAAACAACTTCACCAACAAACCAAACAACCATGACAATATCCTAGCTTTTCATAATTGATACACCAAAAGTTACTTATTTCAATTATTGCTTTTATTTAGTGGGTTATAAAATGGTACAAATATATGTTTCTTTGTAAAGCATGCGATAATGATACTCCTTATGAAAATTCTTGTCTTGTTAAAAAGAAAAAAGATGCCAACCAAATGATGGTTTAGAGTCTACACGATTGCAAAATACCAACTCTTTACAAATGAAACACATTTTTGAATGCTTATTAGGCTTAACTTTAAACACTGGGAGCAGTCTCCGAGAAACAATTTTTCATGCTAGTTAGCTTTTTCATGTTAGCTAGTACACTTGAGTTGGCTTGATTGTGTACAATTTATGCTATTGAAAGAGAGGTTACAAGTAATCCGAATCTTGTATGGGGTAGGGTATGTATGCCTTGTATTCAAAGCATAGATAGGTGTTCTTCTAGATGATCTTTGAGAAAATGAGATAGTCTCATATGTTATAATCCATTGTAGACCCATAAACAAGGTTTCCAACATCATGGAGTTTTAAATCAATTATATTATTATATTTAGTTTATTTTCATGGGATGTTTGCAGACCGACACACATTTTTACTTTGATTGTGAAAACCATGCGTATGGTTCTTCTAGTGCAAAATAGCGATCGATGGCAAGAAATTTCCATGCTCGATACAATTTTCATATTTTACGCATTTGCAATACTCTATACTTGAAGTCAAAAACAATTCTACCGAGAAGAGAAATGATCATATTGATAGGAGATTGCAAATGAAGTGAGAGACAAACAAAGGCATATTAAAGGTTAGGAGCGCCCTAGGCAATAATTATAGTGAACACCCTTCTCAAAACTTCAATTAATAAATGTTTCTCATCAAGTAATTAAATAAAAGTTGATTGTGTTATTGTATTTCAAAATTTGCATCAAGGTCATAATAAATCACAAATTTAGAGAAACTATTATACCAAAAGAATAAAAATACCATATAAAACTATCACGAAGGACAAAAAATATTCTATGGATGGAGAAAATTGATTCAAGGAGGTGCTCACAATGCAACAAATACAATTTTTACAAAAGGTTTCTTGCAAGTCCAATTACCAATAGAAGTTGGTGATGAGGCTCAAACACCGAACGAAACATCATTTTTCACAAAGCAATAAAAATGCTTATGTAGCTCCCATAGTTTTGTGAAGAGTGGTATTTGTGCTAGGTCTACCTTTTCCTCCATAAAAAAATAATAGGTATTTCTCCTAACAATTAGGAATAATGAATTAAATGCTTATTTCACTCGATTATTCTCACCTCTACTAATTATATTATTGACTTTTTCAAAAATATATGAACATTTTGTACTGAAAAATACACACGATACATAATCACAAAATCATACGAACTCATAAATATGTCATATTTATTTTTACTTGGAAAAATAGTGTAATACTTTTTTATGTGCATGCGTAAAATTTATTATGTTATATAATAATATCAATCTAGGAGTCAATTAATATTAAATCTTCAGATAATTTTTTTGATGATAAATTGTAAAAATAATTGAGAATAATAAATATTTTAAAATTCAAATACCCTAAATAACTGCCTAGTTTACATAGGGCTCAACCCGTGAGGCAAAAATGATGGCTATCTTCTTTTACAATCAAACATGTTTGATTTGCTATATGAAAATATTCATGTCTATGAAATTATTTGGCCAAACGTAAGTTTTATCCGAGCCAGTAGAAGGGGTTCCCATTCACTTAAAATAATATAATATAAGGTAAAAGATAATTTTATATGTTGTAAAATAATATAATATAAGGTAAAACATAATTTTATATGTTGCAGAATATGTAATATGTTGTTGAACAATAATTGGAAAACAACACATAACTCTGAACAAGATAGATAATGAAGTAAAACTAATATTACAACTAGAAAACAACTTTCCAAACAGACTGTTGAGAAGAGAGATCAAGTCGTTGGAATTGCAATAATGTTAAATATATTTTATGAAAATTCTTTCAAATAGCCTTCGTATTTCTTCAATATAATATGTATTATATTGTTTTTAAGATGAATATGTGATGATTTATTAATTTCTATTATGATTATGAAATGTTTTTATAATTGGTATTCAATGTGATATATATTGTGTTTTCTTATTTTTTTGTTAAGTGATATTAATTAAGAATATGTAATGTTATAATTTTTGAATTAAAAGGAAAATGTTTGCAACATTTATGCCCATAAAATTGAATGTGGGCTGTCATTTTACATACAACTTCGGGAGTGTTACTAACATAAATATCTTAAATATATTATTTAAAAGACGATATATATCATCTCGGTATACTTATTTAACCTAGGCAATAGATCTAATATAGACACTTTGATAGTACTATAATTTGATGTCTTATACTAAGACATTTATACTAAATCACAATATAGAAACTAGATTAAAATAGAAATAAAGATATTTAATTCCTCATTTTTATTTTATTTTTCATTCATGTGTGTCGAAATGATGGTAATTCAACTATGCTCAAAGGACGTGTTTTAGATTTGAATGCTCCTACCATGAAATAAATTGATTAAATATATAAAAACAATCCACATACAATATAAATTGGATCGTAGTGAATGTCAAAATTTGCGTGTGAGGTGATGAAATGGTCAAAGATGGACAATACCATGTGAACTCTAAAGTCGCGAGAAGAGTACAATGCCAATGCCATGTGTTATTTATTTATGAAGAATACTTATATTTAAGATTTTCAAAATGACTATACTATACAACACAAGCCTTAAAAATGTCTCTTATGGTCCATGCTAAGAAGGTTTAATGGGAGCTAGAACACCTCCAAGCTCTCTTATATCACTGGAGAAATGTCTCTTATGCTAATACTTGGTTATGTCTAGACTCTCCCTTTTAAGGTCGTGCCCAGGGTTTTTGTCATTGTTGCTCAAGGAAAAGATAAAGCTTCTATTCTCATTCTCATCAACTACCCGAGAGAGGTTGTGGTGGAGTTATTGATAGGCTTGGTGGGGTTGACCGTGGTAGGTGTGGGCCCTAGAGGACTCCTCTTGAGGGAAATTTTCTAGCTTGGCCCTACTGGATATAGATGTAACTAGCTACTAGCAAATGCAGTCATCCAAATGCATATGTATCCTTTGCTCGAATAACTTTCGATTGCGGCCAACCATATGCATATACAATAGGTCGATATGTGTTTGACCAACCAAATGGTGCCACGTGTCCTCATCAGTTTATAAATACAAACACTCCCTATTATTTTCTCACTTTTCTCGGAAATATTTTCTACCCACTCGTACTCCCCAAGTTTTTTTAAAGTTTTTAATGGCTGAATTTTTGTATACGTCGTGGTTTTACCTACGCGGATAACATAGAGAGATGGATTTTCATGAATCCAAAGCATAGACATGAGGTTGGATATTATCCTCATAGCCCAAATTCGGAAGGTCTTGGGTTCTATTAAGGCTCTAAATATATCAATCTTTAAAACTCGACCACGAACAAATTCTGAAATAGTTGCAGTCTTTATTGACAACATGTTGAAATTCAATCACGACAAGAGGGACGTGGTGGCGATAGGGGTTATTTTCATAAGGGATGAACATAGAAAATATCTTGATGTCATCCTTGAAAATTATGAATTACTTGTATTTGAGTCCTTGTTATTTTCCCCTTTGGGTTTATCTCACATGGGTGGGTGTATCAACCCTAATTGAAATTAATTGATTGATAGTTGATAATATAGAAACAAAACAATAACTAAGGTGTAAAATGATGTTTTAGATAAATATTCATTTATAAAAACATAACAACCAATTTAAGGAAGAGATACAAGCAATCAAAGATGGGATTGAGATAGAAAGAGTCACTTAGTTCAAATGATGCTTGGACTGTGTTGATGATTGATCCGGAATAGAGAAAGTATGGAAATTGAAGAAAGCTTATGTTGTGTTGTTAGACCTGGGTTAGACCCGTGCACAACACGTTCAATACCGTAAATCACAACCTTTAAGCTGATTCCTATGGTTTTGAAACTACATAGAATTGGGATATGTGAATATCAATGTTGCTTTGTGTATCTATTTGTCACCTTTTAGAATATTTAGTGTCACATCAAACCCCATATTTTACACATGTATATGTAAAATAACCCTAGTTATCCTGCAACACGCTCAAGCACATATTAGATGAAAAATAAATGTAAATTCTTGAGTTGGTGACCTCAAGCAGTCCACCCCATATGCGAGACATCGAGCATTGCACTACATTTTAGACTCAATGCATTTCTCCTAGTGCTTTGTGTTATTGTGCATGTACTATCCCTTATCTTAGTGCTTCTCTTATGTTTCCACACCGATAACATGCTAAACTACTTCATCCCATTCAAACCCTTGTGTGCTGATGGAAGAAATCAAAATTATTCCCTCTTATGTTGTGTATGTAGTATGTAACAATATTTATTGCTCCTTCAATTCAAAATTGTGGTTGATAGATGATTGCTAGATAACAAATGCCTATATTAGACCTTGTATATATATGAAATCATTCTCTTGATTTTTTGAATCTTAGTGGTAGGAAAGGCCAACCCAAACATATCAAATCTCACAAAATGGATGATGAAGTGACCCATAAATCAAACTTAAGTAAAAGGAAAGAGAGTATAAAAGCGTATAAAAGTTATAGGAATGTATGTATGACCCGACCCCTATGTACAATTTTGGACTAACATCATATAATGTGAAGAAGGTCGAAAAAGGAAAGATGTAGAGGCCTTTGTGACTCAACATGAAATTCTAAAATCAGAGAAAAATAATCATCAGAAGAGATCAAATCAACCATTGAAAATCAAGGAAGGTAGGTTATACCGCTAATATTTAGTCCCGAGGTCTTGAACTCATATACATATAGTTCTAACAAAATCATAATGTAATAATGATTTTGTACAAATTTTATCGTCTACATTCCCCCCCTTTATGCCAGTGAATGAAATTTACTAGTGTAAAGGAGAAAAAGAAGTCTACCTCAAAAAGTGTTGGCTTAATAACAAATAAAAAAATCGCATTGACAATCTCCTTGACTTTTCCTATTAGATCCCATCTAAATTCACTTGTGTTGTGCAATTATTGTGCTATACACATGGCTTCATTAAAATAATGACAAATAGTATCATGAATAGCCAAAATAATAATGTTTGGATTCTCTCCAATATATATGCACCTAACTCCATTGTTGGGAAGGAGAAGACTTAGGGAGGATTTAAAAGACTTTAGAAGCATAAATGTTATGTAAATTGGCTAGTTATGGGAGACTTTAATACCCCCTTAATCCGGTGAAAAACATGGAGGCAAAGCTGATTTTTTTGCGAGAATGGAAGAGTTTACTAACTTTGTCTCCTATTTGAATCTTATGGACATTGAGCTTCATGGTAATCCATTCACTTGGTCCAATAGGAGAGTTGGTGAAGATTTGATTCAAGTAAGATTAGATAGAGCTCTTATATTTTCCAATTGGATTTTAAATCAGGACTTCCATCTTTCTTCCCTCCCTAGGATTGGATCGATCACGATCCATAGTTTTGAATCTTTTAATTAGACCAAACCCTCTCATAGTTCTTTCAAATTTGAAAAAACGTGGCTAGATCATGAGGACATTATTGTATGGTCAAAGAATGGTGGCACTGGGATGGGGAAGGCACTACTCAGTTTAGATTAGTGCATAAATTAAAAATGTAAAGAAGCAAGTGAGAATTTGGAACAAAGAAGTCTTTGGGAATATTTTTGAGAAAAAGAAGGATTTGAAACAACAGTTAGAAGATCTAGAACAAAGAGTCTCTTTGAGGGGTATGGATACTAAAGAACATCATTTGGAGAAGGAATTACTCTTTGAATTCCATAACATCTGTAATCAAGAAGAAAGCTTCTGGAGGATGAAATCCTAGGCTATTTGGTTGAAAGAAGGTGATAAAAATACTAAATTCTTTCACATGACCACTTTAAAACACGGGCCTGCAATAGAATCATTGAAGTTTCTAATGGAAGTGGCAATGTCACCAAGGATCAACATGTTATTAAGGCTGAAGCACTAAGATTTTATGAAAATCTGCTCACTGGGAATAATATTTGTAATGAAGAAGCATCCCCTTATCTTTTAGAGGCCATTCTGGGGACATTGTTTCAAATGAAAGGTTTAGAGGTCTTACTAAATCAATGACAATGGAAGAATTAAAAAGTGCTTCTTTTACTTTGGAAGGAGATAAGGCACCTAGGCCTGATGGATTTTCTGCTCACTTCTTTCAAATTTTTTGGGATATTTTCTCAGAAGATTTGTTGAAGGCTGCTAATGAATTCTATAGAATGGGAAATATACTCAAAGAATTGAATAACACTCATATTGTGTTGGCTCCCAAGAAAATGGATGCTAAAGACTTCAAGGACTTTCGTCCTATCAACCTGGTAAATGTTATCTATAGAATTTTTACTAAAATTCTTTCCACTAGGATTCAACCTTTGCTTTCTAATTTGATTTCAAAACAACAAAGTGGTTTCATTAAAGGAAGAATCATACAAGATGGGGTGATTATGGTTCATGAAACCATTCATTCCATGGATAAAAGTAAGAAAGCGGGGATGTCTATTAAAATTGATATGAATAAGGCCTTTGATAGAGTATCTTGGTAATTCTTAGATAAGGTATTATTAAAATTTGGATTTCCCACGAAATTTAGAAAAATTATACAAGCTTGTATATCTACGCCTAGATTTTCTGTTGTGGTCAATGGAATTCTAGTGGGATTCTTTGCAAGTAGCAGGGGCATCAGACAAGGATATCCTATATCTCTTATTCTCTTCATTATCATGGCTGATAGTCTCAATAGATCTATCACCAAAGCCATAAATGCAGAATTTTAAAAGGATTCAGACCTACCTCTACAAACCAAACAACCTCTCATTAGAAATTTGCTGATGACACTATTTTGATGTTGATGGCCTCCATTCTTGAAGCTAAAGCTATAAAGACCATTCTAAATTTCTATGAGGCTGCTTCTGGACAACAAGTTAATTTTGACAAGAGCTCGGTATATTTCTTTAATACCCCTATGGAGAGACAAAAGAGAATAACACTCATTTTAGGATGCAAGATTAACTCTTTTCCTACCACTTATCTTGGTCTACCCCTTGGGACCAATAAAGTGTCTATGAATGTATGGAATTCCTTATTGGACATATTTCATAAGAAATTGGCTAGCTGGAAAGGTGTTGTGCTATCTAGTGTTGGGAAGTGTTTGTTAATCAAAAGCACACTTCAAAACTTGCCCATTTATATAATGTCTATGTTTAGCATACCTTCAACTATCATTGAAAGCATTGAAAAGATACAAAAACATTTTCTTTGGCATGGTACTGAAGAAAGATTTAGATACCATCTGGTGGCATGGGATCATACCGAGAAAGTTGGAGGACTGGGTATAAAAGATAGTAGAAAAATGAATGTAGCTTTGATTGCTAAAATGGGTGGAGATTGTTGAAGGAAGAGCAGCCTTGGACAAAATTAATTAAAGCTAAATATTTGGAGCAAAACAATGTGAATACCTTCCTCTTTGAAGAGCAATTGCCCACTAGTTCAATTTTTACGGAACAAGTTGTTGCATATCAGGAATATTCTCAAAGCTGGAAGTAGATGGAAAGTTGGAAATGGTAATGACATTAGGTTTTGGAAGGATAATTGGGCTTCTTTCAACTTGATGGAAAGGTTTGAAAACATTAAGGACATTATGACTGATAAATATGGAGACAAAGTTAAATATTATATAGTCTGGGAGGGTAACAAGAGAACCTAGAAATAACTTGAGGTGGACATGACAGATTTGGAATCAACAATCTCTTCTCTCCAGGATCATCTTGCCCTTATTCCTTTGAATCAACTGAATCCAAAGATGAGCTTATTTGGATCAATTCTTTTGATGGTGACTACACTGTGAAAGCTGGATACAATACCTTTTTTGAAAATATACAATGTGAGTTCAATTGGAACAACATTTGGATGCCTGAATTAACTCCTAAGGTAATTTTTTTCCTTTGGCTTGTGTTAAAAGGGAAAATTTTAACTAATGACAACCTTATCAAAATGGGTTTTATCATGCCAAATATGTGTTACATATGCAAGAAAGATGCCGAGGATATAAAGCACCTCATCGCTGCATTGTGACTATGCTATGTTATCAAGCCAATTTTGACTTCGTATAATTAATTAAAATAAAAAATAAAAATGGAAATTTTGAATTTTTTCAAAAGTGTTACTTTGCGTGGTTTATCACCCTCATGACGACCATCTCCTTTTTGTGATCGTTTCGGTCTTCGTTTCGTCCTTTTCAGGCGAGAACTCCTCCGCCAGGCTTTAAATTGCATTAAAATACATTAAAATTAATTAATTAATTGCTCTTTGTTTGATAAAATTAATTTTTAAATAACTTGGGAGTATTTAATTAAATAAATATTAATTGAAAGATTCATTCGACAAATTTTTATTTTATTGTCGGGAAGTAAGCTTATGCTTCCAACTGCCGGGAATGCCAATTTGGCTTCCCGAACCCAGATTTCCCCTTTCCTGGCAATCTTCTTTTAATTTCCCACTTGTGGGATTTTCTCCACCAATTGCCAAATCATGGATTGGCTAACGGGCAAGAAATCTCCCAATTTCCCACATGGGGAAATTGAATGGAGATTGCCAGCCCACTTTGCCATTCCCATTGGCAATTGGTCGTTGCTTTCCCCATTTCCCCTGGCACTTAATTCCACTACCCGGGAAGAAGGGAAGTTGGATTAATCCTCATAACTTCCTCCATCAAACTCGTTGGAAATAGTCGTGCTTCCAATTGCTTCTTATTTCTTCTGAAGGACATAATATTTTATCACATCCCACAATACTGCGAACGCCATTGTGAAGGAGAAATACAAGAGGACAGTCACAGAAAATTTTATGCAAAAAAGAGAGAACACAGCCAAGGGGACAACAAAGATAAGCATTCCACGCTCAGCTAGAGGGAAGAAAAACTCTACGCATGTTTTGAATGCTCCAAGGTTTTCACACAGCACAAGGTAAAGAAGAAACCACGTTTTGAAGAAAGTTTAAATGCATAAGCATACAAAAAAAAGAATATTCCTCCCACGCAGCCAAAGAGCAGTTCAAAACAAGAAAGAATTTCTACGCAACTGACTGGAAGGTTTTTGGTTTTGGTTTCATTTGCAAGCTCCACGCATTCATCAAAAGAAATGAGCACAAGTAAAATAGTCCAAAATGCAGTCAAAGGAACAACAATTTTCAACGCCTAGGAGGGAAATCAGGCAGAAACAAAAACAACAAGCTCCACACATTCATTAAGGCAGAAATCCCACGTTCCAGTCAGGGTCAATACAACAGATTTCCATGCCCAGGAAAGAATTTTTAACGCATATGCAGAGAAAAGTAGAGAATCCACGCAGAGATAGAAAAGTAGTCACAACACCAATAGTCCACGCCAATGAGAAGGAGAGAGGTGGAACGTAGCCAAAGTAAGAGCATCAGAAATTAAAAAACAATTCCACACAAACATAAGACAAAATGAAATAAATACCACTCATTTTACAGCCAAAATCAAGTTTCCACGCAGGTTATAAAGGAGCATGAATCCACGCAAGAAGTCAAAGCTAAAGGCCAGGCAAGAGGTAATAGAAGTCAAAATAGCTGTTCAAAGTCCACACAACTGTTAAAAAAGAAGAAGGAAATAGCAGGTTAAAGGAGAATTCAACGCCAATAAAGAGTAATTATTTTCTAAGTTTTCATGCAAAAGAAATAATTGTTCACGCATTGGTAAATACAAAGGAAAGACAACAGTTTCCAGGCATTTTTGTAACTCCCAAGTCTTCTCCAGGAGCTCTCCAGGCAGCTCAGGCCATTCCATAATCCACGCAAAGGAAGGCAGTCCAAACCCATTTCCAACGCATTCACAAAGAAAAGCAGCAAGTTCAACGGGTTTACCAAGCGGTCAAAGCCGCACAATTGCAAGAAGAGGAAGACTGTGCGTAAAGAGAAATCACACGAACCCTTTGAAAAAATATCAAACAAGATATATATCAACAAAGAAAAATGAATTTAGTAAAGAAAACGATAGATGCGGGAAGAACGTGCCGCGGGTTGTATCTATTGAAGTAATCAACTTTGGAGCTCAATATCTCAAAGTCGGATGAGCATCGAGAAGAAAGGTTTGGTTCGTTGAATTCTCCTCATCTTCATATACTCATTTTCCAAAATTCAAATGCACAACACCTCATTTGATATTTTTCATGCACCAAGAAAAACCCAGTTTGCTTGATTTTGCTGCGCGTGTAGTTTCAGCTTGGCGGAAGGCCTACTTTGAGAATCCATATCTCGAGCCCAAATGATTTTCAAGAGAAATGGTTTGGTTCATTGAATTATTCCCACATTCATGTACTTATTTGAAAAAATTAAAATGTACAACAGTTCGTTTGATATTTTTCACAGAGTCAAATAAAATGCAGTTTGCATGATTTCGCTGCGCGCACAGTTTTCAGCCTGTCAAGGTGGCTCACTTTGAGAGTTGATATTTTGAATTCAGATGATCGTCAAGAGAAAATAATTATTTCGTTAATTTTTTCCCACCTTCATATGCTTCCTTGCCAAGTTGTAGATGCCTAGGGTGATGTTTGGTATTTTTCCCAGGCTAAAACCAAACGGGATTTTCGTAGTTTTACACTTACATTTTCCTAGCAGTTTCAGAAGAGTCAACTTTGACCTTTAATATTTGACTGAAGAATTTGATTGGGGAAAAATTTCTGACATGCAAACTTTTGGTACCTTAATATACTTCCTCATGCAGTGAGAAATTCTCAGACAAGATTTGTTATTTTTCCCAAGGCAGTTTTACAGGCAATTTGTGCAGTTTTGTAAGATGGAAGTAATAGCCTGAAATCACGTTTTGTCACAGTCATGTCATTCCCAAACAAAATGATGTTGCGGTATAGGTTCCAGGGCATTCTACTCACCTCGACGCTCCATTCAAAGTATGATAACATTGTCGATACCAACTTGGGACATATCAAGATAAGTCGATTCTGTGATCACATATCAACCGAAGGCGAGTCATAATTTTCCTGATGCTTGTTCTAAATTGGTCATCACTTGCATGGATGCACCACGAAACTTGCATAGTGTGGCGATTCAACTCCAACGACTCCAAAGCGGAAGTAACCTCTAACTTCCTCATTATGCGGTATAAGTCGTAGCTATTGGCATTGGTCTCTTTGGAGTCAAAATCCATTGTTATCGACAGAGATAAATAATAGGAGAATCTTGTCCACAAAGAATGTTTTCACTTGATCATTGTACGGAGCTACTCATTGAAAAACCAAGACTAATGATAAGTACAATTCTGTGGATCATCAAGCAAGGCCACATCATTCAAGCGTGTCCCTGTCAACTCTCAGTTAGCAGCATGCACAATACTTTATCGGCTAGTCTTAAAGTTGGAGCATTCTCGAATTGGACGATCGTGAGCGGATCGGAATGCCAACACTTTGGGATGGTGACAAAGACAAAGGACATAACTCCAGGCAGTGAATTGCAATTTTGGCTCCTGGAAGATCTTCTCAATGGCGAAAGATCAAAAGTTGGATTCTGACAAGCCAAGACGGCGTAACGACTACAATCTCGCGACAAATGAATAATTCATCATGGAAGGCTATTTGGAGCATGTGGAGAATTGTGTGTAGTTTTGAATGTGAATACGAATGAAGACAAACTTGCTCACACCAGGATGTTGCCCAAACAGAGGGGTGGATGAATTGCTCAAGTTTCAAGATCGGCTCTCTTGTCATCTGGAGGATTGCGGAGCACGGTCAATGAGTTCATTCCCGTATGACCGGGATAGGCGGACTCTTGGCCCAATGGATAAGGCACTGACCATAGGTGTTTTGATCTAGGTGGCACATTGTTGACTAGGATGTCTATGTGTGTGTCCAAGTCATTTAAGTGAGGTCCACATGTGCCCATTTCTTTTATGACTTTTTAACTTAAGTGGTTTCTATTTTTAGTCACTTTTTAAAAGTTGGTTGAAAAAGTCAAAGGTCACTTAAGTGCCTTATTTAATGATCATGTAAAACCCTAACTACTTTGTAACCAACTTTTGGGTTATAAAAGGAAGTGAGGGGCTCATTTGTAAAGGGGACTTTGAGAGAGGAGAAGAAATACTTTTGTGTGCAAGCTTTGTTTCAGGAAGAAACTTTGTGTTCTTTTGTGAAAAACATTTTGGAGTTAATGAAATATGAACTTTGTGTCTCATTCATTGTCTCTTGTAACGTTTGATGTTCTTATGTTCATTAGATGTTAGGTGTTTGAATCTTGCATGCAAATATTATCTTTGATCTTATTGTCAACGTTATTAATCGGTTGTTCTAGTTCACAGTGATCAAGCTCTGATTATCTACTTGCTCATGTGTGTTCCCTTTTACACGTTCTTGTTTGGCTAACTCAAACTCCATTTTATTTGTGTTAGTTATTCATCTTTCTTCTTTGTGCAATATTAGGCTCTGTGTTTACCTAACTCTTGCATGTTCTTTCAGTTCATTCCATTTCACTCCTTTCCTTCATCCCATTCCATCTCCCTCATTCACTTTTCTTTCCATTGATGTTCCAAAACACCCCCCACATACAATTTTGAATGTATAGATGTAAATACAGTTTTGGTTTTCAATAAAGGCAGCCTCACCTTCATTGAGGAGGGAGTTCGTTCTCACATTGTTGCATGTCATTTGCATGTGTGCAAATCCATATGCCAACATGCTACAAAGGTATGGGGTCTAATCCTTACAAAATTCAAATTGGGATGGATATTTCCTCATAATATCTTGTAGGCCTAGAATCAATGGGATCCCCATATACTCATTGCCTAGTTAGAAGGCTTTGGAAATTGATATTTCCTCATACCATTTACAATCTTTGGAAAACTAGGAATGGTATTATATTAAGTAATAGCAGACAATTGTGCAAAAATATAGTGAAGGAAATTACAGTTAGGGTCAAAGATAACGTACCTAGATTCAGACCTCGAAGAAAAGAAATACCCCCAAGAAGAGGAACATGTTTATCTACATGGAACATTGACACTGGAAGTCTTCAAGAAAGAGGTCAGACTACTATGGACATGACTTTGATACATTGGACTCCACCTCCCTCTCTTTGGTACAAGATCAACTTTGATGGGGCATTGAAGGGAAACCTCGGGAGCTGCAGGAGGAGGGGGTATAATCAGAAATCACAAAGGTTGCTTAGTTGTTGCTTATGCAGGTAATATGGGGCATCAAACAAATCATTATGTTGAGGCTCTATCAACATTATGGGGTATTAGAATGGCCAAAGATTGTAATATTTCTAACCTTATCATAGAAGGGGATTCTTTAAATATTGTCAATCATCTAAATCAAATACACCCCCTAGTTGGACAATTAAGGATTTCATTAATGAATCCATCAATATTTGCAAAACCTTCTCCAATTGCCAAATCATTCACACATATAGACAAGGCAATAAAGCTGCGGACATGCTTTCAAATATTGGGGTTCATAATAAAAAAATGGACATGTGGTATACTCATGAAATCCTACCTAGCAAAGTACAAGATGTTATCATCAATGACAAGTATGTTAATGCCCTATAAGTCCGTAATCACCAATGGGTTATCCTATGCACATGTTAAGATAAAAATCATTAAAGCTCCCCTTTTAAAGCTTATCATGAAAGCTAAATGCATGTATCCCTCACACGCTTTCTGGGTAAGAAGAGGAGTTGATAAAAACCAGTTTCGAGCCACCGCAAGTGGAATACAAAAGCTATCAAAAATAGAGACATAACAAGAATGGGAGGAGTGTCGCACGATCGAGCCAATTTGTGATCCTGAGTGGAAAAACATGTCGTGCTATGGAAATATCTTCAGATTGGGGGATTGCAAGTTTTATTGAAAAGATATAGGGTCATGATCAACACGTTTCTCTCCAGTTCATAGCAGGATGGAAAAACAAAGTTGTGCAATATGGAGACAAGTCGTTTCAGGTAACAGAGGAACTCATTGTTGATATTACCGGCCTTAGCTTGGAAGGTAATAGGATTTTCAACAAGAGGATTGATAAAATGACTGAAGCCAAAAAATTCTTGGAAGGGGCAGAAAAATTTGGTGTTCGTAACTACAAGTATCAAAACCGCCTCTATCCCAAAGTGCCATTTGATGAGCTAACCAAAATGATGGTTCAATATGTGTCTCTTGAAGGCAGGTATATTATTGTACCTATGAAACATTTGGTTTTTCTAAACCATTTCAGGAGAAATATTAAAGTTTGTTTTCCTCACTATATCTTGAATTCTTTGGAACATTCTATTCTTGAGTTTCAGAAGCATGCTCGTGTCATTCCCCTCCACCAAGGCATCATTCTCCTTCTTCATCGTCATTTCGGCCACTAATCCCACCATTCCCCAAGCCTCTACCCCTCTTAATCCCAATCCCACTCCTGATCCCATCATCCCTACTCACACCACTTTAGGCCCAAGGAGGATTAGATCAAAAATTCCTCATTTCCCCTCAATCACCCCTTTCCTCCAAAACAAATAACTTGAGCTGGCTACAAGCCTTCTCCATATGGGTCAGCCAAAACAAAGTACTAGGGCTGAGAAGAAGAATGAAGACTGACAATAGTGGATGGATGGGTTTGAGAAAGACCTAGAGGCCCTAAAGAAAGAATTTAATCAATTGACAAAAAGAGAGGGTAAAAGAAAATTAGAAGAGGACCCTGGTCTTGCAGCAAGCCAAATACAGGTGATCTACAAGAAACTCAACTCCCTTGACAACAGGGCTGGAAATCTGAGGAGCAAGTAGGACTCCATTGTCAGAGCTCTCAAAGATTTTTATGATTTTCAGGAACAACATGTGAAAAACATCTGCATGCTCAACAACATATCCGAAAACATATGGGAGAAAGGACCAGCCCAAATTCAAGCCTTCAATCAAGTTGACAAAGATGACCCCTCTCAGGTTACTGCCATCGGCTTATTCAGTTCCTTACAGGAGCTTAAGAAATCAGTTGATAAAGCATCCAAGTGATGTTGTTCTATCTGTGTTCAGAGCTTTGGCAGTTTAGATGTTGATTAGTAGTTGTTTAGTTGATGTACTTTTGCAGTCTTGTTTTTTTTTGGTACTTGGCTTTGTAGTGGTTATACTGCAGTTGGACTTTCATGTAATCATCGAGATGTTGATCTCCTTTTGGATTACTTTGCATTGTAATATTTAGCTTTTGAGCCTCTTTTGTACTGGGGTATAGTCCCTCCCAAAAAACTATTTGCCAATAATAAAAATAATGAATCCACTTTTGACATTTATTTTTGGAAGGAAGTTTGACAATGTATATGAAATGGATCATTGATCTCGACGTCAACAACTTTTTCCATATGTCCTCTATGCATAGATGCAGATCGAGCCTTTGGCAATTTCCCATGTAAGCAATCCTCATCAAGCACGTGTGGATAAATACGAGAAACAAAAGAAGTGTGAAATTGAAGAATCTTGAAAAGATTTCTTTCATATCAATTTTTTCTTCCTTTTCACTTGAAAAGCCATTTGTATGTGTTGATTAAGCTTCATACGAAAATGCTCGATGAAGAGCAAGGTGAACAAAGCCACGCGTTTCCCTAAAAACCAAGAAAATAAAAAGAACAATGGCAGGTCACATGTTTAGACCCTTGCAATAACAATGCTATTAACAAAAAGTTAAGTTACGCTTTGGGAGTATTGAACGAAAAGTATTACTTTTGGAGCTAAAACCAATGGCAGCCAACATTAAACCCAACCCTACCAAGGCTGCTTTGACAGGAACATCTCAACTACCATATCACACTATTGAAAGAACATCATAGTTATTATATTCTAATGTTATTAGTATTACTAATTTTACAATGTCACTTTCACAAAATATTTTTGCTCTCCGTGGTTTGTTAGGCTTCTTTGCCTAATTTGTTATGTGGCTTTGGGACATGCTTCTATACCGCCCGCTTTTTTTTTTAATGAATTATCTTGTATCATTTTACTTGTTAATATTATATAAGATCTTTAAATTAAAAACTAAAAATACAGATCAGTTTTAAAGAAAATGGAAATTGCTTTTTCAACACATAATGACTAATCCATTGTTTTTGTTGGTTGAAAAATACAGAGATTTTTACCCTCTGAATTTGGGATGGACCCAGACATATTGGTTGATGCACTGGAACCCGGCAACATTACATTCAGTGATAAAGAAAGGTTCGGCGTGCCATCGAAGCAGCAGCCATTCCTCACACATACGTCTCTGCAAATATGTTTGCAGGCTTCTTTGCAGGAAGTCTGGCACAGTCTAGTGGCCGCTTAATGCCTCCTCCACACCAAGTTCTCATCTACGGAGATGGAAATGTTAAAGGTGAGGTTTCTTGGCTCTGCAGTGTTTTTGACGAAAGAGTCTATCTATCACATGTGTTTTTGATATCCTTCATTGAATTGATATATATATATATATATATATTTTGTAGGTATTTGGGTGGATGAAGATGATGTGGGAATATACACAATAAAAACCATTGACGATCCACGCACGCTTAACAAGACTGTGTATATCAGGCCACCTCTGAATATACTCTCGCAGAAGGAAATGGTAGAGATTTGGGAACGACTGTCAGGGAAGAGCTTGGAAAAGACACACATTTCTTCCCAAGATTTTCTTGCAGGCCTGGAAGGTAAATGTTCCATAGTTTCTGTCTTAATTTTATTTTATTTTGAAGGTAAAGATTTTCTTGCAGGCAGTTGAACGCTGATTATTTAAATTGTTGTTTTTGAATGTTAGATAAACCTTATGAAGAGCAGATTATACACTGCCATCTCTATCAAATTTTCTATCGAGGGGATCTTTACAATTTCGAAATTGGGCCCAATGCCAGGAAGCTGCGGAACTTTATCCAGAAGTCAAATACACAACCATGGAATTATACATGGAGCGCTACATTTGAATATTTTGCCTCTTACTTTTTCAAATAAAAGTTCATATGGCAACAATCATCTAACAAATAATGGTGAATCAATTTGTAGAATTTGACTGTAGGTCATGCATATAATATTCCAAATAAAATTGATGACGTTGAACTCTGAAAATATCAGATATTCAATTTAGGATTTTAATTCAAACTATTATCCTCAGTAGCATTTGCGTACCCTCAAGAATTGGCAATTCCATACACTTGCCAAGCATCATAATATTTCCCTGACGATGAAGATGAATATAAAATTTATAAGTGGATTGATCAGTTACATGCACCCAAAATGAACCCCGCTTTACATCCTTTATGGTGATTTCCTACGCTTTGCATGTTGTGAAAGTAAATATCAACCATATCCATATCCTTCGGTATAATATTATTTGGATCAGACACTCAGAGAAAGCAACCCTTATATTACTGATAACATGATAATAATGATGTTGTTCCTCCAAATTCAAGACATACTCAATGGAGGTGGTGATCTTCAATTGTGTCTGTGAAGGTATATTTAGAAGATGGTAAATGAGTCTCATCCCACATATAATATTTTTCACATCTAATGGATAATTAAAACTCGCCATTTGATTGTGGAGATTATGACAATGTAAGTGAAGCCATTTTATAGAGAGAGGGTTACTTATTTGTGTATCAATATTTCCAATGTACTCAATGGAAGGAGAAGAATTAAGGACTGAAATATTTAGAGTTGAAAGAGAACTCCATGTAATAAGTGGTATTGTTTGTTGTGCCTAAGATTTGGATGAAGGATTTTTGCATAAGCTTTGATGATATAATGTATAATTTATTACGATGAGTACCGGTCATGTGCTTCCCAATGTCCTCCACTTGAGCCACAATTGGAATGTTTTTAATATATTCGATCACTTTATAGTTTTGATCTAAATGAAAAGTAAAAGCTTTAGAACTTATAATGATCTTGTCCATCTATAACCATTTATTACTCTTGCAGTTTCAACATATCCATTTTAGTATTCCACATCTGTGTATTTATCTCGATTTCATTCCAAAAAAATTGCATTTTATAATAAAATAATATTATCGAGAATTAAAGATACCATATAAGAACAAATTCAAATATTTTGTTGTTTCTCATCAACAATTACGTATATTGATTTGACATTAATTAGAAAATAACTCTAAAAATATATAAAGACGATAAGAATTATAAGAGAAAATTATATAGGTATAAAAGTGTTGTGAATTTCCAATTACATAATATTATGAGTCTCTTCTCTTCAGCTCTTGATTAATTAAACCAAAAATATAAGGTTTAAATTCCTCACTTCAAACTTGACTTTCTCTCCTTAATCGAATACATGAGCTAACATATAGCCCAAACTTGCTTATTCTTTATAGAGTGTGGTCTATAAGGACTCCAATCATATTGATATTACTCATTTGAAATTTCTTAAGCGCTGCAAGTATTTATGTTTCATATGCATTCACCAATCTTATCACTCATTGGGTTTAAAATATTTTCATCAATTTCAAGTAAAAGCCTAGGTGTTTTATGCAAAATTTTAATCAGCAATCTCAATGGTAAAGTTGGTTGAACATTAGGTAAACATTGTTCATTTCTTATATGTTGTTCATATTCATAATTTGGTAAAAATTGTGTGTTTTGAATAGGTTGGTCATTTGGTGTAACATCTAAGTTTAAATTTGGCATTGCATCATCATTCATTGAACATTCATTATTTATTGATTCAATTGGTGTTTGAGGATATGTTTCACTATCAAATTCATTTGGAAGAGATGACATACCTTCACCTCCATACATTGATTTCTTTCTTTCACATATTTTTGCACTTGTTCCCTTGTTTTATTTCTCCTTCTTCTTTCTTGGCTCTAGTGGATAATAGATAATATTTGTCAACATCTAATTTCTCTAGCAAAGATGTGCCCTATTTATTTTTTCATGCCCTTTTTGCATCCATTCCCTTTGTTTTTCCATCTCCTCAAGTTTTTTCCTCCATGGTCTCCTCCCCATCATTCTCAAATGTATAGAAACATAAGACAATTGGCAAAAACAAATTTAAAATATAACAATCGAATCTCAAACAATGATAAAAGTTTGAGAAAACAATGATTCTATATAAGACAAAATATACAATATGAATGTTCTATCAATGTAAAAAACATAAAAATATTAAATTTTCACATAGAATGTCCCAAAATAATAAATCATTGTAGGAATGTGAAGAAAATAGTACATGTCACATGCATTTTAGGGCCAAAATCATGAGTCTTGAGCTGGAAGGAGTCTTACGCTTTCTTGAAGTAATGCCCTTTTCTCAAGAGTCCTACACTTTCTTCAAAATTCCATATTTTTTCTCAGAGTCCTGCTCTTTCTTTGGAAGTCTTGAATGTTTCTCCTTTTAGTAAAAATCTAAGCGATGAATTCCAGTGCTCATGATTTGGTCAAAATTAAGGCTTATAATCGACTTATTTCTTGCTACAATTCTTATTTTCCTATTTTTGTATGACAAAACATTCTTCCAAAAGAATTCTTAGAAGTTAGGAAACAAACAAGCCATAATGTTATGAAGGTTAATTCATCATACATGTACCATACTTAATCTTTAAAACAAATAAAAAGACTTACACGCATGATTAAGTACGTTCCAAACTTACTCAAAATTGAGGAATTAAACCTTATTAGGATGAGATTATTCAAGTATCATCACATGGTATCAAAGGTCATTTTCGTAATCGAATGTCATAGATTTGATGTGTTTATTTTGTTAAAATCTCGAGTTTTTAAAGTTTTTTTTTATATTGCGAGATCCTTTGATCTCTGAGTATACTCTTCTCTTACATCTTTAGATGATATGGAGAATCAAAAAAGAGTGAAGGAAATAGGTGGGTTTAAAGGAAAAATTTCATTTTGTACATTCTTTCTAGAGAAACATACTACTCCATTAAGTCTAGATTGTGCCAAAACTATAAGATTGACATTAAAATTGAGTATGCTTTGAAGTAGGTCAGGTCTCATATTTTTCAGGTTTTTATGGTCATTATTGGGCTATTTGATGGAATTTTGTACTTTGCGCAAAGTTCAAGTTATCTCGGTTATCTTGGTTTTCTATAGAAAATTAGTGGGTGTTGTTTAATTTGTATTATCTATTGTATGGATTCATTATTGAGGTTGGTTGTACCCATGTGATAGACATGTTGTTGGGTATTGTACTCATCTCTACAATTTGACTATGCTTGTGTGGTTACCTTGTTGTCCGAAAACCATGAAAATTGTGTGATAATAGTGTTAGTTGTGGTTGTACTGTGCATATGTAGTGTTATGCACATGTGTTGTTGCTATATTTGTGTGTAAATGCATCTATTCATGGAGGTTGTATAACAATTCTAGTAGTACATCGATAGTTGTGGAATGTAGATTGAGGTGGTGGTGTTTATAATCGTGTTAAACTATTATATTTTCATACAGAGATATATTCTCGTGAAGGTGGCCATACGTGGATGTTATTTACATGGGAATATCAATAGTGTGTTGTTTGAATCAATGAAACTATGTCCAGCCACTTGACCCTCCTTACACGCCATTTGCTTCCCTCTTGATAAGTGTTCTTCGAAAATGCATTGGACATATTGTGATAAGTGAGCACGTAATTCCCCACCAATAACTTTCCTAGCCTTATCCCTTAGTCACATGGCTTTATCCCCTAGTCACGACCTGTCCAAAGGGGCTTAACTCATGAATGGAAAACCATTTTTTGCAAGGAGGCCAAGAAATTTGTGTTTTTAAGGCACGTGGGAAAGTTTTTAATTTGAAAATAAAAGGAACTCATACAAGGCATAACTTTCTACTAGAAACTATGTTTGAGGTGCCATTTTTTTAATGCATGTGTTTTTAGCTCTTTGAAATGGTGCTAGTTTCATTTTTTTGTTCGCCTATATGATACACTTTTAAGTCTTAAAAGATTACATTCGCACTACATTATAAAGTGTCATATATTGTGGTAATGTAATTAATAACTAAGATAAAGTTCTATTTTTGGGGTCTCATCATGGGTTTTGGTACATTAAATTTTGTCATTATAATGCCCACAATTTTTCTCACATGAAACCCAAGACAAACATAGGTCAACTAGAAAAAATTATGGAATATTTTTTTGTAAAACCTACTCACAACACTAGGTTAAAATTTACGGTCACACTTTCTCGTTTTAAAATTACATTAAATTAATATTATTAATTTCCCTTAGATCCCCTTTAAATAAAATAATAAAATCTCTCAATACCATTTAATAAATTAATTAGTCTAAAGCAAGACTTAGGTTCCCTTACCATTGGTTTTAATACAATTAAATTTAACCTTAATTAACTTGCTCAAATTAATATCAAGGGTATTGTGGTCTAGTCATTTAATTAATAAAGTTTTACTACACCCACAAAGGGGTCAAATCTTGCATTAAACAAAAAGTCTCTAATAAAATATTTGGGTTAGAGAAGTAATAGTAATCACCCCCTACACCACTTAAGTGGCCCCAAAATAAAGTCTACCCATGCATTTTAAATTTGAAAATTCTCTCACCCACTTCCCACCTAATTTTTATAGGGATGAATCTCATCCATTGGATGGATTCATTTGGAGCCCTTAGATTTAGGGATCCATCTAACCCTAAACATGCTTATGAAAACTTTTTTTTTTTGTTTTGAACTATTGTTTTTTTTTTTCTTTTGCAGATTTTTGGAGAGGGAGGTGGAAGCCATGAGAGGCAAGCTCAAGCTCATGGAAGGATGTACATTCTTCCTCTATTTTCTTGTTTTATTTACACCCTCTTCTAGGGTTATAATGTATTTATTTATTTTGTTTATCTCATTATTTGAGCATTTTCCCAAATGGACATATGGGTATTTGCCCCATTTTAGAGGAATATAGGTAGAGATGATGTATATATACCCAACTTATAGGGATGTGTGTGTGTAAAAGATGTATTTTGAAAAGAGTTCGGCCCACACAAAATACCTAAACTTGCGGCCACACAGTGAAAAACGCAGACCAAATACATGTGCCGCGGAAGAGGTTATACGTGGGTCTATTTGTATAGTGGGGGATTAATGTTTATTTGGGAGGTCGCTGACCCCACCCCCATCCCATAGAATATGGGGTGGGGCGGTGGGTCCGCAACCTCCCCCAAAGATTCCTTTCTAAAAAAAATACATGCGCACAGTCATGCACCAAACCCTTGTTCAAACAAGTTTTTGTTTTGTTTATTAATTCAACTTTAATATGATTTTATAATATATATTAATGTAATTATATATAATCTTTTAAAAAAACCACCACATTAATATTTTATTATTATTATAATTATTGATAATAGTACTAATGTAAACTAATTAATAAGGTCAACTAATCCTTAGCCCTTCAATTGAAATTCCTTTTAAAATTTGATAACAATATTCTAGGATGTGATTTTTTTTTTTTTTTTTAATTTACTCATTCCTATTCCCACCTATTATTACATTAGTTAGCATTAGGATTACCTATAATTTTATAATAAGTTCATAATCAATTCATATAATCAAACAAGAATATGGTCAAATGGTAACCATGCATTTTCCTTGACCATACTAGATTTAGGGATCAATGTATTTATTGACAAGGTACATGACAAATAAAATTTTAAGTCTTTTCCATCTACACATATAAAGGTAAAAATGAGAGACCTTTGGAGCTTTCTTTCAACAATACAAAAGATGAACAAATATAGTTTAACTTGCTATCTTATGCCTTTCAAGTAATACAATAGGAATAAATATTTCTTTCCTTTACAAAATACAAGTTTGCAACCATTCCCACAAGCAATTTATAACAAGATTTCTCCATAGTTTTAAAATAAGAACACCACACCTATTGAAGACGATAAATCAACTAAAATGAGAACAAGGTTGTTCACCCCTTTTTTTTTCACATTTCAATGAACTTGATTCAATTTAACAATCTTATAGTCCCTTATTCCAACAAGTAATGAAATGATTTTAAAATTTTTTCTTTCATTTACAATATCAACTAAGATTACATTTTGATAATAAAACAACTAAAAACTTCACTTTAAAAAATACAAGTTTACAAGCCCTCCATACACAATGGAAACAACATGATAAAATATAAGAATAGAGTCCATTATTGTTTTCTCCAAATGCACAAGAAACGTGACTCCTTTGAGCTCCACCTTCTTCCAAGATCAAACACACAACCAAAAATGGGGAGTAGGCAACACTCTCCACCCAACCATTACTCCAATGAGGAAGTGAAGCCTACTTCCTCATTGGCCCCCAAGCCCCAACAATGAGATAATAAGGAATATTTGACAACCATGGCAAAAAGACAAGGCTTCCACATTTACTTTCACACAACATTCACACAAGAAAATAACCACAAAACATTCATTTTTCAACACATAAACTTCCCAACACATTGGCTCTAAAACAAGCCAAGTAGAGAAAGGAATATGGGGATACCCTTGTGCCTCCCAAGGGTTTGGATGCCCACCTCAAAAACTCCAAAACACAATCAACCCCAAAATATCTTATGCCTCCCTAAAAATAAAAATATATCTCTTATGCCTCCCTCTCTCTTATGTCTCCCACAATGAACAAAATAACAAGATGAGAACAAGGTGGGAAACCCAACCAACTCCCTCCTAAATAACAAAGAAATTTTTTTATGTCTCCCAACAAAAATTATCCCTATTTCACTTTCTCATAAAATCCTAAAGCCATTTCACTACCCAACAACATCAAGCAAGAAAACACATTCATTCAACACATAAACATATAAGGCAAAAGAATAAAATAAGGGTGAAGACTCTACCTTGCCATAATAAGAATCCACTCTACAATCAAGTCAAAAAATCATCCAAGATCAAGAAATTCCAAGCAATCTTCAACTCCAAAAAGCACTCCAAAAAGAAATCATTCCAAAATGAGAGAGCCAAAACCAAGTAAGTAACCCCAAAACTTCACAAAAATTCCAATAAATAGAAAAGAGGGAGAGGGAGATGATGTGGCTCCATGTAGGATGCCACATCATTTCTTCTCCATCCCACATCACCAAAGTCAAACCCATACCCCAAAGCATAATAAATTGGTGGTTGGGGAAAATACCACCCTCTTACACACTCAACCCAACCCACACCCCTTAAGGACAAAATTAATTACCCATGTAAGAAAAGTGCAATCAATTGCCCTTTTCCTTCATTAAAACACAAAATAGGACCTAAAATAAGTCCCTCACATCATAGGCTAGGTGGGTGGGTGACTTTAAAAGGTGTGGGACAAGCTTAGCTTGTCCCACAAGTCTCCAAAATAGCCTAGAAGGTCAAAATCCGAATTTCACAAGGAAGATTGAGTACACACTACCCCAAAACAAATTAAATTCATTCCAAGCCAACACACATTAAGGCTACCAACTCACATTTATCCCCCTTTTTGGTCACATCCTAATTAGCACTAGATAAACACTTTTAAATTAACTTAAGAGGGGTGCAAAACACAATTAATAAAAGTGACTCCACATGCTAATAAAAATACAATAACTCACAATTAAATAAAATCAACAAGAAAAATTACAAACATTCCCAAGGTCACTTTTGAGGTCACCCCCAATGGGGACGCCCTAACAAACTACAACAACAAACATCATACGAATACACATGTTGCCATGGTGACCTGTTGTCAATACTCCATATTATTTCACTGTTAGTCTCCAATCCCCCTTGGTTTATTGTGTTGCGAACACCTAAAAAAGTCAAGACAATACCTTTATGGCCTCATGGCCATATTAACAACATCGAAATAATA
Source organism: Taxus wallichiana var. yunnanensis (assembly GCA_018340775.1). Classification (NCBI taxonomy): domain Eukaryota; kingdom Viridiplantae; phylum Streptophyta; class Pinopsida; order Cupressales; family Taxaceae; genus Taxus; species Taxus wallichiana. Next base: position 345,956,312 of record CM031240.1, on the reverse strand, counting down.
AAAATACATGCATATACATATAATCAATTATCGCAACTTAAACCAAGACAAGTAATTTGCCATCGTTCACAATTTCAATTATTTCAATTTCATTACATTATCAACTAGAAATAAGGATATACATCAAATACATCATCTAACATCATATAATTATTGAAATAAATTCATTAGTCCAATATAATCTCAAAATCAACAATTCGATATATCCAAATATGTATATAATCCATCTTGTAAATCATGTCATAAGTCTAACATCCATACTATCTATAAATTAACTAATCAAAATAACAATGTACATATGTCAATATATAAAATGTGATAGAAAAGTCCATATCTCTAGTCTATTCTAAGCAACATCATAAAAATAAAAAGTCAAAGAGGAGTGGGCACTACAATCATTCTATTGTATGGATAAATTCATATAGCTATTTGTCTTAGAAAGTATATTACATGATCTAATGTCATATCTTCTTGGACTCATTCCTAAGCCTAATGACTATAAACAAAAGATATAGTGGCAAAAAAATGAAATGGTGTACAAACTAATATGTCTCCCTATTTCTAAGGATATACAACATCAAATTGTATACACCGATTTCCCTTTCACTTCTTGGACATTCATCCAAAAATTGGACATACATCCAAAAATTGTATGGAGACTATGATTCTCCATCTAAAAACTATGTTTCCTAAAAAAACCATTAATGTGTGGATGATACTAATATTTTTATCGATCCTCTTGCTATTAGTGACACCCCATCTATAACTAAGGATAATTTTGTTGGTAATTTAGAGTTAAAAGTCACTTCTTCGAGAGCTTACATTGATTATTTTTAGCAAGATCATGGAGTTTCTCTTGTACCTATCACTACTTTAGAGTCCAAAGTCACTTCTTTGAGATATTTCACTAATATTTTGTAGTAGTATCATGGCATTCCTATTATACTTGTTTCTACTTCAGATTTCAAAATTAATTCTTCAAGAGCTTTGAGTGATTCTTCACAGCAAGATCATAAAATTACTCTTGTTTCTACTTGAATACTTCAATATTTTCTTCTTTGATATATTCTAATGATTCTTTACATAAGATTAATGGAATTCACCTTGAACTTATTTCCACTTCAGATTAGATATCCGCTTCTTGAAATATTCCAATGATTCTATATTGTAGGATCATATGTCTTATGCATTCATCTCATTGGAACACATACCTATTAAACATTTCTTCTTTGTTTATAAATCCCACATTTCAAATCTAGATGACACTATTGAGGACATTACTCTCTTATTTTAGGACATTCCTCCTTCACTTGTTGTTTCATCAAAGTTAAAATTTGCTTCCTTGAGGGCTTCCAACGATTCTCCACAACACGATATTCCTTCACCACATGTTGTTTCATTGGAGTTTAGATTTGCTTCCTTGAGAACTTCCAATAATTCTCAATAGAAGGGATCTTCATGTCTAAAGGATCCACTTCTTTGGGAGGTCTACTTACTAGACATTTCATATCTATTTATGGATTGTCACCTTTCATATCTTGATGAAACTAGTGAGTATATTTGTTTTAATGCCCACAATTTCCATGCACAAAACCCAAGATAAAAACTAGTAATTAAATAGGAAAATTACAGAATATTTAAAAAAAAAAGGTTGTCACAAGATATCCAACAACTAGATTAAATATTTCTCGTTTAATAAGTTTCACATATCGAAAAGTTATTGTAACTAAATTAATAATTAAATATTATTAATTCCTTCCAAATCATTTCGGGTTTAAATCCCCTTCTAGGGTTCCTGTTAATTTTCATTAATTAACTCTTATAATTCATTATTTAAGTTTCCCTTTTCACAAAATTATTTAATTTATACTTATAGTTCTAATGCCATTAATTTACTTAAAAACCTAAGGTTAAAGTCATAACTTATCATAATCATCAAGTAGTAGCCCCATTCAACCCATTACCCATCCCTTTTATTTTATTTTCCATTCCCAAAAAATCACACCACTTAAAGTTGTAGGGAGAAATCTCATCCCCTAGATTAACTCATTTTGAGCCCTTGGATTAGAAATGCCCTAAAAATCCTTATGAGGTCTTCTTATTCATTCTTTTACCCTATTTTCTCATTTTCACTTTGTAGGTTTGGGAGAAGAGGGGATGGAAGCCATGGAAGGTTGCTTATATGCTCTTGGATGGATACACATAGATTTGGAGGATTGTTTGATTTCTTTTGGATCCCTCTCCTAGGGTTTGCTAAGAGTATTATTTGTTTATTTGTATTATCTTTTTTTTTTGTTTACCCTATTTGGGTATGGGAATTTTGCTGCAATGTTATTTCTGGTTTAAATGGTATATATATATTTGTTATACTATGCATTTTATTAGTTCGGCCAAGGTTAAAACACATCGCCTAAAAGAAAATATGGAGGTCGCGACACGTGCATTGAGTAGAATTTAAAACTATTAGGGGGAGGACGTCGACCCCACCCACACCCCATATTAAAATATATGAGTTGGGGGTGGGGTTGGAGCCCTCCCCTCTAACCTTTTTTGTTTTATATGAATATAGAATGGGTTGTGCCCAGATTGCCCCTGTCGATTTTACTTTATAAATTCTTTTTATATATAAAACTTAGTGCATAAGCCATATTGCTTTAAAAGATTTTTTAATATATATATATATATATATATATATATATATGTATGTATGTATGTATGTATGTATGTATGTATGTATGTATGTATGTATGTATGTATGTATGTATGTTATAATCTTATTTAATATGTTTATAATTAGAAAATATATGTAAATATATATATTTATATAATTATTTTATATGAATAAATACAACTATAAGGGCGTATTTTTATTTTATTTTATCTTATTTTAAACAATAAATCAATTCATTTGTATAATGAAATATAAGGTAAAATAGTTATGAAATTTCTATCTATTCATATGTGTGAGATAGTTAAACTAAAGGCCTTTCATTTAACCCAAAGTAAGCAAGGAGGAAAAATATTCTTTTGATTTGAAATACTAGATATAGAACTATCAAGTCTTATAACCTTGTATATAATTTTACTATAATTTCAACACTTCAATATGCTAACCTATATATATATATATATATATATATATATATATATATATATATATATATATATATATATATATATCCTTTCTTTCACAATAACACAAATGACATCCATTTCAAGAAAAGCAAGTATACTTCCATGTAAGAACACTAATCTTTTAAAATGAAAACATATTACACTTTTGAGTCAAATATTTAAATTTTAAACTAAACTTTTCCCATTCCAAACAAGGATAATTTCCATTAATGGATCAATTTCACACTTGACATAGATTTACAAGTGGAAGGAGATATTGTCACAACTAGATTGCAACTTCACATGTCTCTTTTCAAAAAATATGCATTTTTCAATAATCAATACAAATCAATCTTACATAATACATTTACAAGAGTTGAAACTTTAAAATGCAAGATACAAAGCCCTCCATTTGTGTGGAGATAACATGGAAACAATTTTACAAAAGTAGGATTCCTTTTTCTCTTGATCTTCCACAAAACAACTCTCCTAAGATGACAACTTGAGCTCCTCCATTTCTCCAAAATCCAATCACAACAACAAAATAAGGGGAGTAGGAAACGCTCTCCACCCAACCTATAATCCAATGAGAAGGAGAAGTCATCCTCCTCATTGGCCCCCGAGCCCCAACAATGAAGCAATAGGAGGTATCAAGCAACCAAGGAAACTTTTACATGGCTTCAACAACAATCATTCACACAAACTTTCAACACAATAAGAAAAATATAAAATCACAACAACATACAATTTTCCCAAACAAAAAGGCTTACAATCCAAGCCAAGGGAGAGAAGAAACATGGGGAATCACTTATGCCTCCCAATGGGATTAGGTGCCCACCTTAAAAGCCTCCAAAACCCAAATCACATATCAACAAGACTCTTATGCCTCCCTCAAGTTATCTTATGTCTCCCTCAAAAATCTTATGCCTCCCTCAAACTCTTATCCCTCCCTCAATAAACATAACAAGATAAATAATAAATCTTTCTTATTATCACAAGGTGGGACACCCAACCCAAAACTCCCTCCAAATGCATAACATAAACTCTTATCCCTCCCTCAATAGATCCCCATTTTATTTCTCCTAAACAACCTTAAGGCCATTCTATTCCCAAAACCAAAACACACAACATTCATCCATTTACAACCATTTACACCACAAAATAGAAATAAAAATGCATGGGTGAAGTCCCTACCTTTCCATTGCAAGAGTATCCAATCCACAAGCACAAGCTCCAAGATTTTCCAAGTCCAAAACAAGCACAAACCAATCTTCCAAGCTTCAAATAAAGGATTCAAAAGAAATATTCTCCAAAACGCAAGAGTGATAAATAAAACATATGACCCAAAAACACCAATTAAACTTGAATAAATAGAAAAAGAAGAGGAGGGTGAGATGGCTCCATGTAGGATGCCACATCACTTCTCCTCAAATCCACATCACATGGTCAAACAAAAATCCAAAGCTCATAAATTGGTGGGTGAGAATATGACAAGTTCTCCTTACACACACAAACCAAAAGTCATACTCCAAAGGACAAAATTAAAAGCTCTTGTAAGAAGGTGTAATTATTTCACCTTTTTAGCTTCCAAATCACATAATGGGGCCTAATTTTGACCCCTTACCCCATAGGTATAGTTGGTAGATGAATTTAAGAGGTGTGGGACAAGCTTAACTTGTCCCACAAGCCTCCAAAAATATCCATTAAGCCAAAATCCGAGTTTGACATGCAAGGTTGAGTACACAACACTAAAACCAATAAAATCCATTCAAATCCATAATAAAATCAAGGACAACCTACCACAATTTAATACCCCTTTGGTCACATCCAATTTACAATAACTAACAAGATTAATCAACTTAATTAGAGAACATTAACTAACAATAATAAAGTGAATCACATTACTATAATAAATCACATACTCACAAAATAATTAAAATAAAAAGGAAAATAACACATTTACCCAAGGTCACATTTGAGGCCACCCCCCAATGGGGACCTCCTAACAACTTATCAAAAACATAACAACATACACAAAACACAAGTTTCTAAGGTGACCTATTGCTAATACCCAAAGTCCTTCATTGTTGATCTCCTATCCGTTTTTGTTTGTTGTGTTACAATTTCTGCAAAATCAAAATAATACATCTCTGGCCTCGTGGCCATATCAATGACGTCAAAACAATAATGCACATATATACATATCAATTCACATAATCAAACAACATAACTAAATCATCATTAAAATCAAGCAATTCACCAATTGTTTACAATTTCAAGATATTTCAATTCTATCATTTCATCAATCAACCATAAGGTCACAAGAATAGCTAGGTCGTCTAACAAAATCTATGTATCAAAATCCAATATGTCAGTGCATATAGAAGGTAGTAACTCTAGATCATCATCAATACTGTAATGTCAATCCATGCACATAATTCACACTATGAGTCACCACATACCCATAATCAAAATATTTATAATGTCTAAGAAAATACTAATCAAATATAGTAATGTCCATATATCAAAGTCTACTGATAAAATATGATAACAAAGTCCGGGTCTCCAATCCAGGGTAAGCAAAAATCCTAGTAAGATCAATGTCAAAGAGGAGTGGGCACTACATTTGTCCTCTCCTTGATGACAACTATAATATATTTGTTTCTTCTACTTCTCTAGATGTTTGTTCTCCATCACTTTGCATGCTTATATGGTGACACAACCTACACTTATTGAATCATGTGATTCACCTTTATCAACATTCATGTTGAAATGTTATGCAAGAGATCTTAGTTCTTGGTTTAGTTCTCATATCCATGTTGAAAAAAATTATGAGTCCTATTTGATACATGATTTAATTCATTAGAAATTGACATAGTTGACCATTTAAATTATTGAAAAACATATAGAGATATTCTTCATTACCTTTACCTTTGATCCATAGTATTTTAGTGCATCATAGAGAATTCCTTATTGGCATGAAATCTTGACCAATTCCTTTGCTAGAAGCGAGACTTCTTCATCTGCAGGATCTATTAAGAGTCTATGAGAATTCATCTTCTAGGGGATGACTACTCCTTTGTATTTTTAGATAAGGATAAAGTTTTTTTCACTGGGACTCTACCCAAGTACAAAAGGCCAAAAGATGAGACCCAAAAGAGACGACACATAAATGAACAACCGAGGCTACATCTACCAAACAACATCAACACACAAGACAAACAAAAACAAGGCTTAAAAAATCCAACCAAGAAAAAGGTCAAAAGACAAAAAAATGATTAAGAAGGTAACCTATTCTTCAAATGATAAGGATATGAATCCTTCCTAGAAGGTTCTTTTTCTTATTATGGACAACCATTCATTTACCCTTGTCCTCATCAACATCATTTTCACGATCACAAGGGATAACCACTTCTAGATATTTTATTGGCTTAAAGCTCAATAATGAAGGAAAATAGGAATCAATCTCCTTGAAATCCCAAAGCGAGCTTAGTGTCGTTAGGTCCTGGGGTTGCGATCATGAAACGGGGTGTTGGCAACCCAAGAGGATATTTTGACAGGAAGAGGAGAGGGAAGGTTTTAGAGAAGAGTTCGAAGAAGTAGCACCAATAGCGAGGCATTTGGGCATGGAATCAATCCACCAAGTAGGTTTGGTGTCATTGTGTTTAGACCCAGTCCACAATCGTGTGAACGGTATTAAAGTATGTACGAAACAAAAAGGCAGACCCTCATAGTCCATTTTATGAACCCAATTTTGACTTTTTATATGTTGATTAATCTCAAGAAGAAGGTATTGGGAAAGGTTAAGGTCCACCAAAATCTAAATGAAGGTGGTATGGAAGTGTTGGGTGGAGCCACCATCCACTTTAACAAAATCTGATGCACCAAAATTAGCAAGAACTTGACAAGGTCATAAATTGAGCTCTAGGTATCTGTTTGAGTCCGTTGTTTTTGAAACCATATGTTTCAATTAGAAAAATGCATCGGTCAATGCACCCTACTAGTTGGAGCAAGTTTCAAGATACATTTTCAGCCCAAAATCCACCATCTCGAGGACAAAAATTAGGATTTAAGTTGTAGTTTGGTTTTTTCCTATTTTAGGGAATTAGTTAATTTTAGTCTATTAGTTGCATTATGAGTTGGAAAGTTGGAAATTACTCTAATTTAGGAATGTAGAAGATGCGTGGTAATTTTTGTTCCCGTATGAATAAGCATGTGAACTTACTAAGAATAGTAGGTTCTAGTAAACTGCTAAAAATAGTAATTTCCACCACCTAGAGTAGATTTAGTCAAAGTTAGTTAGAGTTTTCTTGGCAACTCGAGTTGGGAGTTGTTTTCTTATTCAGGAAATATTTTAATTCATGATTCAATAATGAAGAAGGAGATCTATTTTCTTTTGGAGTTCATATTATTTGTAGTATATCGAGTTTGTTTAGAATTTGGCTACATTATCTAGTATCAGAGCTGGTTCAAGTCTTAAAAAATTACATGAAGAGGAAGAGAAGGTGATATTTCCCAAATGTATAGAAATATGCAAGATCCGTAGAGGCAAGTTGATGCACTTTCTATAATGATAACCCGAGAGAAGAAATCAAGGTGGAGATGACACGAGATGAAGAAGTTCGTGAAGAGGAGGAAACACAAGTGCCACCCTTAGCTTTTGAAGAAAGGATGCTTTAAGCATTAGAAGGAAAGAATGATGGGATAAAAGTTGATGTTTCAGAGTATGGAGGTAGTGTAAAAATAGAGGAGCTAATAGTGGTTGACTAACATGGGGAAATGGTTTGAGTGGAAGGCTATGTTAGAAGAAAAGAAGGTAAAATTTGCATGCATGAAATTGAAAGATCATGCTATGTTATAGTGGGATCACCTACAGAAAGAGCGGTCAAGAAAGGGGAAAGAAAGAATTAGGACGTGGAGTAAGATGGAGAAGAAGTTGAAAGATAAATTTCTCCCTGTGGATTATGCACAAACCCTTTACAGGAGGTTTCAAAATCTTAGACAGAACTTACAAACAGTGCAAGAATACACATATGAGTTCTACAAGTTGTCCATTCATGTAGAGCATGAAGAAACTAAGGAAAAAATGGCTGCAAGGTATGTAAATAGATTAAAATTTTCTATTCAAGATGAGATAAGTATGCACATGATTAAGAACATGGAGGATGCCTATCAATTAGCCTTAAAAGCCGAGGAAAAACAAAGTCATCAAAGTTTTAAGAGATGACACGGAATGAATAGGGGGCCTCATTTTCCTTTCAGGATGATCTTGTTTCATCCAAGGTAGGGGAGAATCACCTCATGGAGTGGAAAAACAAGAAGATACGAGACAAGATTCCTAGAATCAACAAAGAGGCAGAGAATTTTCTAAGGGTGGAGGATATGTTGGTGATAGAGGATGGGAGGCTCCACGAAGACCATTTGTTTGTTACAAATGTGGTGAAGAAGGGCATTAGGATTTTGAATGCCTGTATTCTTATACACATGAAAAGAGGCAAGTAGATGCTCCAAGAGTAAATCTTGTTGAATCTGAACAAGTAGAAGATGAACATGACCTATAAATTCCACTAGATGTTGGAGAAAATATGATGATCAAGAGGACAATGTTTACTCCAAGAAAGGCTATTAAGGGGGACACATGACTACATATAAATATTTTCAGAACAAGATTCACTTTAGAAGGAAAGGTATGTAATGTTATTATTGATGGTGGTAGTTGTGAGAACATGGTTTCAAATGAGATGGTCGAGAAACTAGGTCTAGATTGTGAGAAGAATCCTAACCCTTACCGTATTGCATGGTTTAAGAAGGGTAATGAAGTTATTGTTGATAAGAGATGTTTAATAAGTTTTTCTATTAGGAATAGTTACAAGGATGAGATTTTGTGTGATGTTATTCATATGGATGCATGTCATATGCTTTGCTAGGAAAACCATGCCAATTTGATAGAAAATTTATTCATGATGGGGAAAAATACTTATACTTTCTGGAAGGATGACACAAAAATAGTTTTTCTACCTCTTAAGGAAGAGGGGAAGGCTGAAAATATGCTTTCTGCAAAGGAATTTGTGAAGGAGGCAAAGGAAACCGGTTTTTTTATGCACTAGTCACAAATAAGGATGAACCTGCAAGTGCACAAATACTAGTAGAAACAACATAATTAATAGAAGAATTTTTTGATGTTATTTTTGATGAGCTACTAGATGGATTACCACCCAAAAGATATATTCAACACCATATTGATTTGATTCCAGGGTCTTCACTCCCAAATCAAACAAACAATAGGATGAGATTGACATTGAATGCAGAATTGAATAGGCAAGTGGCAGAGCTCATGAGAAATGGGGTCATAAGGGAGAGCATGAGTCCGTGTGCAACCCCATCTTTATTGATGCTAAAGAATGATGGAACATGGAGAATTTACACGGATAAAAGAGAAATCAATAAAATTACAATCAAGTATAGGTTCACAATACCTCGCCTTGATGATATGATGGATGTGCCTACTAGATCTAGGTATTTCACCAAGATTGATCTTGAAGTGGTTACCATCAAACTAAGATCGAGAGAAGGAGACGAGTGGAAAACAACATTCAAGACAGGAAATAGATTATATGAGCGGTTGGTGATGCCACTCAGGTTATCCAATGCACCTAGTAATTTTATGAGACTGATGAACACCATGCTCCGGGAGTATAATGGTAAGTTTTTTATGGTTTATTTTGATGATATCTTGATCTTTAATAAAACTAAAGAAGAACATTTGAGGCATCTAAGGGTGATATTTTAAGTGTTAAGGAAAGAGAAAATCTATGCAAATATGAAGAAGTGCATGTTTATGCAAGAGAGTTTGGTATTCTTGGGATTTATTATTTCAACAAATGGGGTATAGATGGACTCAGAGAAGATAAAGGCAATTATTGAATGGCCTACTCCATGAAGTATAATAGAAGTAAGAAGCTTTCATGGTCTAGCAACATTTTACAAAAATTTTATTAAATTGTAGCACCTATAACAGATAGCACAAAAGGAAGGGAGTTTTTGTGGACAAAGGCAATTGAGGATAGTTTTCAGTTCTTGAAGAAGAAGGTGATAGAGGCACCCATTTTGGCACTACCAGATTTTGATAAAGTGTTTGAGGTTGATTGTGACGCCTCACATGTGGGTATTAGTGTTGTTCTAAGTCAAGGTGGAAAGCCAATAGCTTTCTTTAGTGAGAAATTGAATGAGGTAAGAAAATACTACTCTACTTATGATGTGGAATTTTATACAATTGTGCAAGCATTAAAGCATTGGAGGCATTACTTAGTGCCTAAGGATTTTGTGTTATTTACAGACCACATAGCCCTAAAGTATGTGAATACACAAAAGAAGTTGAATAGTAGGCATGCAAAGTGGGTATCATTTTTGTAGGGTTATAATTTTCTCTAAAACATAAATAAGAAAACAGAATCAAGTTGCAGATGCATTGAGTAGGCGTGTGACTTTGTTTACCACTATGGAAAATGAGGTTGTGGGTTTTGAAGCAATAAATGGTTTGTATTATTCTGATTCTGATTTCAAGGATATTGTTGAAAGGTTAATTCGTTCATTATTAGACAATGCAGGTGATGTCTAGGATGAGTACATTTTACAAGATGGTTACCAATTCAAGGGACATTAATTATGTATTCCAATTGGGTCTATGAGAGAGAATATAGTGAAAGAGTTCCATAGCGGAGGATTGGTGGGCATTTTGGTAAAGATAAGATGATAGCCTTAGTAGCAGAGAAATACTATTGGCGAAAACTGAAAAGAGATGTGGTAAGATATGTGGAGATGTTCGAACTTGCTAAGTATCGAAAGGCCATGCACAAAATATAGGGTTGTATATGTCGTTGCTTATTCCTAAAGGGTCGTGGATGATTTGAGTATGGATTTTTTTGGATTACTAAAAACACAATGAGGTAATGAATCAATTTTTGTGGTTGTTGATAGGTTTTTAAGATGGTTCATTTTATTTCCTGCAAGAAAACAAGTGATGCAAAAGGTGTAGAAAATTTGTTTTTCGAGAAGTTGTTCGTTTGCATGGTGTTCCAAAACCATTACTTGAGATAGGGAAAAAGGTTCTTAAGTCACTTCGAAGGAATTTATGGAAGAATTTGGGAACTAAACTACATTTTTAAGTAAAGTGCCTATCATCCTCGATTGATGGGAAAACAGAGGTGGTAAATTGGAGTTTGGGAAACCTATTAAGGTGCATCGTTGGGGAAAAGCAAGAAACAATGGAACTTAGCATTACCACAAGCTAAATTGCATATAACAGTTTCATAAATAGATCCACAAGAAAGTATCCATTTTATATTATGTATGGGAGTAATCCAAATGGGGTGTTAGATTTGGTACAACTACCAATTGATGGTAGAGTCAGTGATGATGCAGAAGCATTTTCCGAACATATACAATAATTGCCAGGAAGAAGTGCGGAAGAAGTTGTAGAATAGTAATGATAAGTATAAGGAAATAACAGATGTGCACAGATGGAGAAAGGTATTTACATTTGGTGAATTGGTTAAGGTATACCTGTGGAAGGAAAGGTTTCCAAAAGGAACCTATAACAAGTTGAAGTACAAGAAGATTGGTCCCTACAAAATCGTGAAAAAAAAATGATAATGCTTATGAGGTAGAATTGTCAAGGAATTTTGATATTTCTCCATTGTTTAATGTTTCAAATTTGTATTCTTTTCATGGGTATGGTAAATAAGGGGATGTTATTGACGAAGTAGTAGATTAGAGGCAATAGGTTCCGATGAAGAGGAAAGAAGAAGTGGATCAGATTCTAGATAAGAAAACAATGGACACACGATATGGGAAATACAACAAATATTTGGTACATTGGAAAGGAATGGAACAAGAGGAAAATACTTGGGTCACAGAGTGGGAGATTAAGAAGTTAGATGCAGATAAATGGAAGCAGTTTAAAGAAGACAACTTGTAGGTGCTACATTTTTTTCAAGCAGGGGAGAATGATGCACCAAAATTAGCAAGAACTTGACAAGGTCATAATTTGAGCTCTGGGTGTCCGTTTGAGTCTGGTTTTTTTTAGAAACCACATGTTTCAATTAGAAGAATGTACTATTCAATCCTCCCTACTAGTTGGAGCAAGTTTCAACACATTTTGGGCCCAAAATCTGCCATCTTGAGGCCGAAAATTATGATTTAAGTTGTAGTTCAGTTTTTTCCTATTTTAGGGCATTAGTTAATTTTAGTCTATTAGTTGCATTATGAGTTGGAAAGTTAGAAATTCCTCTAATTTAGGAATGTAGAAGATGCGTGGAAATTTTTGTGCCTGTACGAATAAGCATGCGAACTTACTAAGAATAACAAGTTCTAGTAAACTGTTAAAAATAGTAATTTTTGCCACCTAGAGTAGATTTAGTCAAAGTTAGTTAGAGTTTTCTTGGAAAATCAAGTTGGGAGTTGTTTTCCTATTTATGAAATATTGTAATTCATGATTCAATAATGAAGAAGGAGATCTATTTTCTTTTGAAGTTCATATTATTTGCAATATATCGAGTTTGTTTAGAATTTGGCTACATTAAAATCACCTAACCGATTTGCAATAGCTTAAAAAAAAAGGACATTGTAATGAATAGTCCTATCTTATTCTCTTCTTTCTCTCTTTATTTTTTGGGGGCTTCTTCATGTTCTTCTTACGGGAGGATTATATAATAAGAGATATTTTCTATGCATTCTCTCATCTCTCTTTTGGGAGGGGACTTTCCTACGGGTTTTCTCTTTTCTCCACTTTATGAGGGATTTAATATGTTCTTGGGTGCCTGATTAGGCCTCATTTCTAAGACCATTTATTTTACCCACCTAATCTATGCTTAAAGGGAGGTGTTAGTGTATATTTTATTCTATTGTATGGTCTTTATTCCATTGCATGATTTTTCCTACACATGTATTTTGTTTGCTTAGGTGTCGGTGGGAGAAGATGGGAGTTACACTTATCAGCATTTTTAGGTGGTGGTTACACTTACCAACTTCCTATTTATACACCTCTTGTAATATATTTTGCTAACACATTTAGTATGCAAGCTATTTTTGGCTCATGTTTGATTCCTCTCTCTCGTGACTCTTCTTTTTGTGTGTGTTTTTATTTTATCGTTGCTCAATCTTGGCCCACATTCGCACATCTATAGAGTAGTATGTGTTGGGCCCCTACAAAAATTTCTAAGTACAAGAAGTCGCGTGGGTGTGCATGGCCTATTTGAAGAAGGGCACACAAGGAGAAAGTGCGTAGAACAATATTTTAGGAGGGTTTTACTAGAAGCGTGGCGCGCGTGCAAGGTAGAGCAAAGATCTTGGGACTTATCCATATTTTTCATATCGGGAAGAACATGAGGAAAACATGACCGATTGTGCATACAAAGTGGATAAAGTTCCAAAGCTGGAAACTTGGTGCCCATAGAAGGAATATACCTTGCGATAGAAGATTCCAGAAGGTCATCATGGCAAAGGATGGAGAGCTCGCATCTGAAGAAGCATGCTCCCATGGAGGACCACTTGGACACATGGAAAGAAATATACAACTTCAGAAAGGCATGGCGGTGCTTGATAAGGCTATATATATGAGCACTCGATAGAATACAAAAGATATACATAAATACGGATAGAGAGGCGAGAATTGGAGAGAGGTGAAGCCATGTAGGATCATTGTAAGAGCTCCATATCTTTGGGCTTAGAGGATCTATAAGAGTATGTTATATCAAGAGGATAGGTCTGAATAATTTTTATTTTTACTATGAAGGGCCTAAGTCTAGTTCCGATGCATGACATTGGTCTGCACTATCATATGGATATGTGACTACCCCAGTTAATGTAATGTGGTAATTAACATGATTAATATGAATATATGTGTGTTTCCAGTTCTACTTACATATGTATGGATCAGTTATATATGTACATTTCATATGAGTGGGTATAAACCCTGTGCATTTCTTTTCTGTTATGATTCAGATCTATGTTCTGTAATGCTTTTCTTATATGAATGAACACATTGGTCTAGAAGTCATTTTGAGCTCTAAGATGAATGTATGGTTCCTTTCCAATATATTCACTTAAGTTTCTGTCGTAAATAATACATTCTCACACAACTCATATAAATGAGGGACTCGGCGCCCGTGCATGCCTTGGGTGAGCGCCCAGTGCCCACTGGGTGATAGGTCGATGCGCATGGGATTTCCTTGTTCTTTGAGAGGGCATAAAAATGACTACATCTTGGTTCCATTGCCGAGACCTCTTTTGAAGTTTTTGTGAGAAATGACATGCATCTTTATCTTTGTGATGTGTAATGACAGAGTGCTTGACTTTAGAAAGTGTTGAAACGTGGTTCAAGAGCACAAAGGATGAGTTTGCTCAAAGATTCAACACTTGGACCTGAGTTCAATGCGCATGGATGGGTAGAAGAGAACCTATACCATGAGTTGTATGAGACATTATTTTGTTGCTTCCCAGTAGAGCTATATGAATGGCTCTCAACATACGCATCTAGATCAAGCTGGTTCTATAGATCATGCGTGTGGACCCAAGATGACTATCAGAGGCTGCACGATGCATATATGACTTGGAAATGTGTTATTGATCATTGGTGGAAGGAAGTGTTGGCCAGTTACATTTTATAATACACCATTTTGACGTATTCTTGCAGAAGTTCTTTGAGTTCAAGTTTTGAGGGAGCCTAGAGGGTCATTTTTGAGTGTTATTCCTCTGGCTATGAAGATCTTGGTTGTTACTTTGAGTTTAGAAGCATTCCCATGGTCGGCTAAGATACTCTGTAAGCACTTGGGTGAGGAAGCTAGGGTGGAGGAAGATGGTGGAAATTATGGATGAAAAGGAAAGGGAGGAGAAATGGCTCAAGTATAGTGAAGCTCGTGAAAGGGAGATGACTAGACAACGTGAGGTTACAAGTGTGATGGATCTATGGAGGTAGACATTGTGAGAGGGTGTTTAAGTTCATGCAAAGGATGTGGAGCCTAAGTAGTTTGTGCTACCCCATCTTGGAAAGTGCGGAGAGAGGCCCCTTCAGCTTCTGATGAGAGTTCGTCACATGGAGAAAGGAGATCCGTTAGCGTGCATTTGAACCCACATGGTGACCAACCCCTGGTGCTTGGTTTTCCAAATCAAAGGAGTATTGATAACCTAGTTGGTATTGGTGGGAGTGACCGATTGGCGCCCAGGAGGTATAATTTTTTTTGGGACATCCATGGCTGCACATACCATTCGGTGTTTGGAGGAATTTTTGGGAAAAGTACAAGTATGCAAGGTTTAGGCAACACATCTGGGAGTGGCATGGGATACACTTATGGCAGTGGAGCAATCTCGCAGACCATTGGCGCGTAGTTTAGTGGGATGTTGGGGACACTAGGCACAACCACTTTAGGCCCATTGCTGGTTACAAGAGGATCTGGAGGTGGAACTGGTGGATCGGGAGGCACAGGACCTGGTGGATCCAGTGGATCTAGTGAAGGAACACTGGAGGGAACCAAGGATCTGGATCAGGAGGACAAGGGCCTTAACCACCTCCTCGAGTAATCTATGAATTTTTTTACACTTGCCATATTACAAGGGTATAAAGGATCTTTGCAGAACATGTGCGCACGTGTGAATTGTTATTGTGCGTGAAGGGGATTACTACCTCGGAGCGGAAGGCTAGTCAATTTGCAACAACATTGCAAGGACGTGCTCATATATAGTATAGGAAGTACGACCCATATCATAAGGTGATAGACTACACCGCATTGAAAAATTCCTTCCTAGCAGAGTTCCATAAACCAGAGTTTGAGTAGAAGAGCATCAGTGATTTGAAGGAAATCCAATAGGGAATGGCAGAGAGTGTGCGGAGTATGATGTATGGTTTAAGACTATCCTATCAAAATTTTCATATGACATTCACCCTTCATAGCATGCTCAATGGTTTGTTGGAGGGTTAATCACTCCATTTAGGAGGGCATTGTCCCATAAAACATTTACTGACCCGTGCGAGGCTCTAGAGGCTGCCTTACGCGTTAAAGCAGTTGGGAGCGTTGATACTAGTGTGAGCCCTTTTCTAGAGGCTCAAATCACTACCATGGCCAAACAGTTAGAGAAGCTATCTGCAAACTCTACACATGAGACTCATAGTGGTCTTTGGTGCATGGATTGTGAAGTAGAGGGGCATGCCAAGGATAGTTTCCCCCGGAAGTCAGTACACGCCATAGTAGATTGTGAAATTTGTCATGGGGACCATGATGCGAGTAGATGCCCCTTGTTGCAATGCGTAATTCGGAAGAATGTGTCTTTCTACTATAAGATCTACACCTCTATGACCCATGATACTAAGGATTGTAGGCTTATTGACCAGATCCATGAGGCCATTGATCATGGTGTGCACCAGACCAGCCTTGCCAGTGGTTCCAAAGAAGATGATCAC
Source organism: Taxus wallichiana var. yunnanensis (assembly GCA_018340775.1). Taxonomy (NCBI): domain Eukaryota; kingdom Viridiplantae; phylum Streptophyta; class Pinopsida; order Cupressales; family Taxaceae; genus Taxus; species Taxus wallichiana. The sequence continues at coordinate 345,939,745 of CM031240.1, read as the reverse complement.
ATTATGAAGGACGTGCGGATGGAGGTGCATGGGAGAGGTTCTCGTGGAGGATTCCGTGGTCGTAGTAACCATGGAGGAGGAAGAAGTGAGTTCCCATGAGGAACCTACTATAACTATGGATCTACAAAACATTACAGGTGCGAGTGTCTAGATTTGTTGTAGTGCTCGTGGTGTGGGAAAAAGCATAAGTATGAGGAGTGCCCTAAGTTGTTTGAGCACATGAGCCAATAGCACGGAAGGACAAAGGGCGCTGGGATGGTGAGTATAAAGAAGGCTAACACATAGTGGATGCCTAGAGTGGCGCGTGAGTCAGGGTTAGAACCTGTTCTGGTGACAACACGAGTAGAGGTTGTGCATGCCAAAGAAGTACCAAGGCAAAAGACTCTAGTCTCAAGAGAAGAAGTGGTGCATGGGAAGTATCTGGACCCTACCCACCAGAAGGAAGTGTATCAAGAGACAATGGATGTCATTTGGAGTTTACAGGGAGAAATCCAGTGTCTAAAGGAGTAGTCCAGAAGTAGGAGCAAAGAAGGAATGTTGAGGCTCCGCAGAAGGACCTGGATGAGGTCAAGGAAGTATGAAAAATGTTAAGGCAAGAGAATATTATTCCCTTGCTAGGATAATGGCTACGGGAGAAGATGCCACGTGCTTTCGGAGTGGAGCATGAAAGGAAGGTGTTGCATGCAAACCTCCCTCCCCATAGCCTTGACTATGACAAAGAAATCACATTGAACGTAGTTGTGGATGGTTGGCTTCTAAGCAACATATTGATTAACATGGGAGCAGAAGTCAATGTTCTTACATTGGATGCCTGACATCAAATGGGAAGGCCTGCATTGTAGCCATCTTGAATGTGTTGTATATGGAAAAAAAAACTAAGGCAATTCCCATTGGAGTATTAAAGGATGTAGTGATTACCATTTAGGGGGCCAAGTTTACTTTGGAGACTTTGAAGTCTTGGCGCTCACCGAGGTAGACAATTTTCTAGCATTGCTTGGGCGCCCATGGTGCTATAAGAACAATGTTGACACTGAGGTTCAAAAAGGATATATCAGTTTTGAGAACAAGGAATAATGAGTCATCATCCCTCTAACGGATGGGAATTTGGTGCCTTACACTGAACCTTTGGGAGAAGAGGTCCTTGATAGAATTTATGTGCACTCCATCAGAGACCTAGAGATAATTCACCCTACGTGAAGGAGTTATCCAATTTGAGGATGCCCAGTCTGTGAGTGATACCACAAGCATGGCATGTGACAATTGGGTGCATGGGACCTATGAGTTAATTAGGTGACAATTGAGGGGGTTTGTAACAAAAGTGACCAAGGTGCACTCACTCAAGCACCTAGGAGGAAATAAGTTACCAAGTTACTCTGGAGGGCATACCCTGAAATTTTCTTACGGGACATGGAAGCTCAGTGGAAAAATGAGGATGAAAGAAGAGGGATGCTCAATTATAGCCTACTCGGAACTGCAGTGTGTTAGTGGGCTACACATCGAGAGAGCCTCCTAGAGTGGTGAGGTAAGAATTACATTCTCTGTAAGGTTTTCTAGGAGCAATGTGCCCACGATCATTCAAGACTACCATGGTAAAGAGACCACTTCATTTCATATCCAAGCATGTGAGAAGGCCTAGATAGGAGGCAAAAGCCTTTCCACCATCATTATGGGTACATAAGCTATATTCCACACTACAAGGTTGTGTGCGTGCATGGTATATCCATTCGAAACCCCTGAATAGACAAGAAATTGGCAGGAGCTAACAACTGATCTCATCCAAGATTTTGAATATCGAGAGCACAAAGCCATTAGTGGATAAGGCATTGCAAGTGATCAAGTGCCTTACGATGGGGGATAGTGCCATGGTAGAAGATAGGCTACTAGATTTTCTAGGTGAGCCCAGTTTAGAGGCACGCTTTGATGAGGACGAGTCAGAGGAGATGTAGTTTGAGCAAGCATGCATAGAAAAGGAAAAAGGAAAGATGGTTTATGTCATAGATGGAGAGGAAATGGAGAGTCTAGATGTTAACCACTCTATAGGAATGCACGATGTTGTAGATAGCATTGATGAAAGGACATGTGCTTACCATGAGCCCTTAAAAACGAAGAAGGTTAACATTGGGTCAGAGACAGAACCCAAGGAAGAAATCATTGGAGACTATTGGTCGGAAAAGGAGGTCTCAAAGATCATTGATCTATTACGTGAATTCAGGATTTATTCCCTCGTGGGTATCATGAACTCAAGGGTGTCCACCATTCCTTGGGGGAGATGAAGATAAAATTGAAGGAAGGAACGTGCCCAATCCGAAGAGGCCATACCGGATGAATCCAAATTTACGCGTACGGGTTAAGGAGGAGATTGAAAAATGATAGCGTCAGGTATCATTGAGGTTGTGGAAGAATTAGAATGGATAAGCCCAATGGTCATCAACATCAAAAAGGATAGGAGGATAAGGATCTGTGTTGACTACAGGGACCTGAATGTAGTATGTGTCATTGATCCCTTCCCTACCCTGTTTACTGAAGAAATTTTAGAGGGAGTGGTCGAGGCGCGAAGTCTACTCCTTCATAGATGGGTTCTCAGGGTACCACTAGGTGCGGATTGTAAAGGAAGACCAAGAGAAAGATAATTTCACCATTGAATGGGGAATTTTTTCCTATACGATCATGCCTTTTGGATTGAAGAATGCACCTGTTGTGTTCTCATGCATTGTGGTGCAAGCCTTTAGGACTTCATCCATAAATTTCTTCAGGTCTATTTGGATGATTGGACTGTGTATGGTCTAGTCAAGGACCATTGTGATAACTTAAGACTAATGTTTGAAAGGTGTCGACAGTTGAGGATATCCCTCAACATCAAGAAGTGTGTCTTTTCTACCCCATTTAGAACCTTATTGGGACATATCATATGCAAGGAGGGATTACTAGTAGATCCCACCAAGGTTGCAGACCATCATGGGTTTAGGGAGCCTACTAGCCAAAGCATCATGCGTGGATTCCTTGGGCATATCAGGTTAATATAGGAAGTTCATAAAGGGATATGCCAAGATCACTGTGCCCTTGGAGGAAGTACTTAGACAAAAGAGTGCCTTTCATTGGGGTGAGGCGCAATAGAGGGCATTCGACACTTTAAAGGAAAGGCTTGTCACAACACCCATTCTCCATTTCCCTGTCTAGGATAAGCCTTTCCATGTTTCATGTGGATGCCTGCAGTACATGCCGTCGTAGAGCAATCTTGACATAACCTGTGAAGGGATTGTTGACCATCCCTTGTGCTTTGCAAGCATAAAGTTAACATCAACAGACAAAATTACACCACTACTGAACATGAAGCACTATCCATGATATACGCTACACAAGTTCAGGAAATATCTACTGGCAAAACCATTTGTATTTTACATAGACCACATGGCATTAAAATATTTTTTAAACAAGCCCGTTTTGCAAGGGTGCATATGTCGATGGGTCCTACTATTCTAGGAATTTGAGTTCACAGTGGTTTTCAAGCCAGGAAAGAGTAATTCTGGGCCCGATCACTTGTCTAGAATTGACTCAGGAGAGGATGCACAAAGCATTGAGGAGACCATGTCAGACGCATAGTTGTTTATATTATGGCGGGTACCCTCAGACTTGGAGGATATTGTTGTGTTTCTCAAAACAGGTATGGCACCAGAAGGGATGAAAGCATTAGAGAGGAAGCAGTTAGCCATACGTGCCGCACCCTACATGTTGGTTAGTGGTGACTTGCACAAACTAGGACGTGATGAAGTGTTGCATTGGTGCGTGATAGATCATGAGTGCCTGACTATTATAGAGGAGGTGAATGGAGGAAGTGCAGTGGACACTATACAGGGACGCCACTGCGTGCAATATATTACAAGTTGGGTTATGGTGGGAAACCCTATATCAAGATTGCAAAGATTATTGCAAGGCATGTGATCATTGTCAGTGCCTTGGAAAACCAGGGGAGGAGGGATGAAATGCCTTTGCCCTATTCCAAGTGTAGAGCCATTTGAAAAGTGGGCCATAGATTTTGTAGGCCCCATTTTACCAGCCGCACATAGGATAAGATCACGCTATGTAATCACTTGCATAGATTATTTGACAAGATGGGCAGAAGCAAGTGCCTACCAAGGATTGTACAGTGGCTACAATAGCTAGGTTTCTATGGGAAAATATTATTACATGGTATGGATGCCCGTTGAGCTTAACTAGTGATAGGGGTATGCATTTCCTAAATGAGACCATTAGGATTCTGTTAGCAGAGTTCATGGTGGCTCATCATAAGACTACCCCTTACCATCCACAAGCAAATGGAATTGCCGAGGCATTTAATAAAATATTGAGTCATACCTTGACCAAAATTTGTGACATTGGTAGACAAGATTGGGATGAAAAAGTATCAGCTAGTTCTATGGGTATATAGGACAACCTACAAGAGGTTGAATAAAGCCACACCATTCCAATTGGTGTTTGGTGTAGAGGTTGTCTTACCCATTGAATTTATGTTACCTTCTCTGCATATAGCACATGTAGGAGGATTGGCCGACGAACAAGTCGTTGAAGGAAAGGATTGAAAATTGATGAAATTGGACGAGAGATGATCATTGGCTAGGTGGAGTCAAAAGACTAAAAAGGATAAACAAAAGCATGGCATGATTGCCACATCAGAAACAAACAATTTGAGATTGGGAAGATGGTATTGTTATATGATTCTAAGTTTTTGCGCCATCTCGAAAACTAAAATTCCATTGGTTGGGTCCCTATATCATCTCGGATATCCTTAATTTAGGCGCGTGCCAATTGAGAGCGCTAGATGGAACAAGATTACCAAGCCATTTCAATGGAAGTAGGATGAAGCCCTACTATAAATAAGTCTTCTTGGTGTTTGTAATAAGGCAGTTTTTCCATTTAGTATAAGTTTCCCTTTATGCAATTTTCCTTTCTTGTGTTTCCCTTTCTCGTTGTTTGTTCTGTTGTTTTTTTGTGCCTTAGGCACTAGTAACCACATTAATTTTTGAAGGTTGTGCATGTGTAGAGGACTGCACATCTTTTTTAGTGTGGGGTGGAGTAATGTGAAGTATAGGCCCGTAATACAAATTGAACTGGTAGTAGAAGTTGTAGTGAATTTCCCGGTTGATGGATACAAAGTGCGCAAGGATGAAGGAAGTACATGGAAGAAGAGGTGGATGAAAAATGTTGGTGTCAGGATAAGACCAGAGAAACCACATATAGAGAGAAGCGTAGGAATAACACGAGGTAGGCAAGAGAAAAAAATTAGGTGAAGGGAAGAAGAAGTGCCTTTGACACTGTTAACATGATCATAAGAGTCTTCTGTCAGGATGTATTTTTTGCATGCCAGAAGGTTGTAGAAGTTTTTCACACAAGGTTGGGCGCGTAAGTGAATACACGTAAGGTCAGCTTGGTGAAAAAATTTGCATTTAATACTAAGTATGGTGGTAGGTAAAATAGCATTTAATGCTAGAGATGGAAAAGCTATAAATAAGAAGTTGGGCACTTCATTATTTACCTTGCATTTACAAAGAGAAAAGAGCTCTCGTGAACTAGGGCATCCAAAGGCGATCTGTGTGAAGAAAAATGAAGAAATATGAGAGGACATGACTAGAGAAGATCCACAAACCAGTAGGAAAGGAGTACATGGGCGTGGAGGAAGTTGTTGAGAAGGAAGTTGTTGAAGCACCGTCTTGTGGAAGAATTGTTCCAGTTAGGGTTTGGCGGCTAGGGCACAATGTAGGAGGGTTTCTTCACAAGGTTGTGCATTAGGGTTGGATAAAGTGGTAGAGTAGAGCAAGGAAAAGATGCTTGAAGTGATAACCTAACCAGAAGAATGACACCAAAGAAATAAACCATCTCAGTTAAAAAGCAGAAGGGCAAGGGGAAGGGAAAGCAAATGGCATCATGTCACAAGCACAAATGAAGAATGGTATGTGGAGATGCAATACCCAAATGGGGTATTGCTAGGAAAAGAATGGGAATCTCATTTGCGGAAGATGTATGTAAGTGACTATAATCACCGCACCAACATGACAGAAAAGAAATGGCTTTGGAGTTGGTTTGCCCAACAAATAAGAGGACACCAGAAGGCATGCCCATCTATAGTGATGAAGTAAAGGTTAATTTGGTGACGGTAGTATTACAACTTTACGAATTACCCTACTTTGGAAAACCTGAGCACCTCTACCAGTGGCTAATGGCGCGTGTTCACGAAGATCATTTTTATTTCGTGGGGCGCAAGATGCGCATAACTCCCCAGTTAATTTCCAAGTTCATAGGCCTTATCTATGAAGGGGATAACATTGATGATGACCTAAGTGACAAGGAGGCCATCAAGGAAACAGTTGTTGCATATGACTATAAGAAAGGATCACGATACTTTGACATCATAGAGATCCCAGATCCTGTGATGAGGATAGCTGCATGCTTGGTAACCAAGCTCAACAACCAAGAGAGATGGACTCAAGTTAACAAGGCATGGCTGAGTGTATGTCGAGAAAATATATGAGGGTAACATCTATAACCTATCTGCTTTCATTGTGGATGAAATCATTACACAGTACGCAAGAAGGTGAGAAGATACTATTTGGTAATGTCCTCCTCATAATTGTCTTCTTAGAAATCGGAGTGCCCGATGGGCCGAAAAGGTTTGTTTGGGAGTACCTAGAAGAGGATCCCTCACCCGTAAAGCGGTTTGCAAAATATACTTGTGAGACCATGACAACCACTCACAAGGTGCATTTAGAGAAATGGTACAAGCGCATGAGGGATGCGTTCTGCACTGTGGAATGGAGAATTCTAGAGAAGTTACCCGCGCTCGTGCAAGGAGAAGCAAAATTCGCGGTATATCAACACTTCTGCGTTGGTAGATTTAGGTTAAAAGATCAAACAATGAGCCCATGGTGTAAGCTTCCCTTCTCCTTCACCGCGCAATACTTCTAAGCGGGGTGAACAGATTTAAAGAGGCCAAGAGACTAAGGTTTGACCTTAGTGAGGTGGATCAAGACCAAAGGGAGTTGCGTAGAAAGTTAGTTTACCCCAAGAAGAACTGGAGCACAAGGAACCCATCACCTAAGAGAGGTCACTAGAGGAGGAGGAAGCGAATCTCCTTCCAAGAGGAAGCGAAGGTGTTACTAAAATATTGTTCATAGTGTGAACACTTAGGAGTGGTTTGGGTTATTTGGTAGTAATATTTTTTAATATTTATAAAATAATATATGAGTGTGCACAATTAGTTATCATGCACAACTCATAGAGATAGAAATGTGTGAGAATATCTTGGGATTGAGAGTAAGACTAGGGAATAAAGGAGAGATATGGGGATAAAATGGTAAGACTTGACTCCATGATTTTAGGAGTAAGAAATTGTATAAAATTCCCTCTCATATTCAATATAAATTTCTCCATTCTATTTACATTTGGTTTCTATCTTCTGTAGTTTTCATTTCATGTGTTGATTTTAATTAATTATTGCTTAATTTATTTATGAAAATCTAGAGATTTATCATCATTTGGTATTAGAGCAGGTTAGGAAGATTTATGAGAGTGATTACAGGACAAAACCACCTCAAGGATGCAGATCTAAGAGTTTTAAAGCTTCCATCGCCATTTTCTGGATTCTGATCTTAAAAAAATGACTAGTAATTCGTGTTTTTCTCAAAAACCCAGATTCATAATTTTCTACAATTTTTTGGGTTTGTTTATTTGTATTATGGAAATTTTTGTCAAAATATCATTTCATATTTTAAGATAAATCGTGGAAAAAATTCTGACGTTTCTAATTATTTTGTAAAAAAATAGTGAGTGATTTCCAGCAATAAAACTCTGATATGCTTTATTATTTTGGTTAAATATAAAGTTGGTTACTATTGTAAGGGTGCATTATCAGTTGAACCGACACCCAATATAATTGTAAAATGATCCTCAAAGACAAATTCGGCTGAGTTAGCAACATCACAATGGAGGATGGAGGCATAGGAGGATGGAGGCAAATTGGCATCTCTTGTTAGTCACCAACAAAGAGATTGCTTCATGGTATTGGTGACCTTTTATTTTTGTTGTGTGGTGTGTTTACTTTATGTTGTAATAATGAACAGAAGTAACATTCCTATTTAAAGCTCCTACATGAGCATAATTTTTGTTTTGTAATCCCTCTAAGTTAGAAACAATGATGTGAGAAAAATAATGTACGTTGCTATGTAGTGGTTGGTTCCACTAGAAAACCATTTTCTGAGTTGGAGGTTCTCTTTGAAAACCTCATATTGTTTGAGTTGTTGGTACTCATTGAAAACCTTCATTTCTTTGTAGATCATGAGCAAGGTACAAGAGATAGCTTTCCCCATGTTCACACTAAGGGGGTGATTGTTACCAAAATATTGTTCATAGTGTGAACACTTAGGAGTGGTTTGGGTTATTTGGTAGTAATAGTTTTTAATATTTATAAAATAATATATGAGTGTGCACAATTAGTTGTCATGCACAACTCATAGAGATAGAAATGTGTGAGAATATCTTGGGATTGAGAGTAAGACTAGGGAATAAAGGAGAGATATGGGGATAAAATGATAAGACTTGACTCCATGATTTTAGGAGCAAGCAATTGTATAAAATTCCCTCTCATATTCAATAGAAATTGCTCCATTCTATTTACATTTGGTTTCTATCTTCTGTAGTTTTCATTTCATGTGTTGATTTTAATTAATTATTGCTTAATTTATTTATGCAAATCTAGAGATTTATCATCGAAGGTGACAGAAGAAAATGATTCGGAGGACACATAGAGCTTGGAGGCCTATAGAGGCGAGAGAGATGATGATGAACCGGTGGCGATGACAATCCTATCTATGAGGTTCATGACTCGGAGGAGGAAGGAGAGGAAGAATAAAATGAGTACATCTTTGTCAAGAGGAAGAATGACAAGGAAGAAGAGGATACTCAAGACAAGGGGGTAAGTGAGGAAGTTACAAAAGAAAAGAGGACCCCAAGCCTCACTAAGGAACAGATAGATGAGGCCATAGAGAAAGAAGTAGCCAAGATCATTGAAGACCTAGTAGAGCAAGAGATGGAATGTAGTGCGGACCTAGTGATGAAGGAAGCAGAGGAGGAAAGCATAGAAAAGGAATATGGAAGCATGAGAGGGGATCCCATTTTAGCTGTGAGATTTCCTAAGGTCACGTGCATAGGGGAGAAAAAGCATAGAGGCATCACAGGTTCAGAGGATGGGCTATATTGATGATCTCGAACAAGGTGTTGCATGCACACTTTCAAAGCACCATACCAATGGAGAAACTCTTGGCTATGGCATCATTTGATGAGGAAGGTGCATACCCTTGGACAAGGAAAATGCTTTCTTGGGAATTTGAGTCCCACATCGATGAACCAAAATTTGAAGTAAGCCAAGGGGCAATAATGAAGGTACCAGAGTCAAAAGGTGACACCCCTTGGTAAATACTTAGTGGCTATCAGACGAGAAAATATGCAACGTGTTGAACAAGGTTTTGGTGGAAGTAAAGGCTAGACTCTTTAGGAGGAATGACAAGGTGAAGTTCCTAGAGGCAAAATTGGAGAAAAGGGAAGAGGAGCTAGAGAAAAGAACCAAGGAGTTAAAGTGGGAGGATCTAATCAGTGTGCAACTAAGGCATGAGTTGAAAGAAGAGAAGGAAAGGGTGTGTGAGGTCTACAAGAAAGCAGAGATGATCACAAATGCCATTTTCTTGAAGCATCCAAATCTAATGCCACCAGCGTAGAAGTATGGATCCACCCTGGAGTGTCTAGAGGACTTGACCCGCGTCCTCACAATGGAAAGATGACCACTAGCCTTGGAGTCTGTAGAAGAGGCATTGATGCACAAAGAAAAGGAGGACAAGATGAAGGTTGTGGCCATTGTGGCCCAGTACAAGAAAGTCCTCGTGGATGTGAAAGTTGCCACCCAAGTCACTGAGGCCGCTTATGACAACTGCACTAATAGAGATAGAGTGGCAAGCATTCTGGTCACCACCCATGAAGCAAAGATCAAGGAGTTCTAGGAGAAGAACAAGGGGAATATGGCAAAACGTGACAAAATTCTAGCCGAGGGTGAGAAAAATCGAGGCTATTGAGACCTTGTGGGGCTCAATAAAAACTAATTTGAAAGAGTTGTATCCCCAAATCACTCGAAGGATGGATGTGCTTGAGGATTTGGGAAAACAATTGGAGGGAATCGTGGAAATGATGAATACCCAAGGAGAAGGGCTAAGATTTGAAGAGGTGAGAACCTTAGTCGGTGACCTCTGTCGACAGGAATAGAGAAAAGTCAATACGGAATAATTTGGAAGTAGACTTGACGTAAATATTTCCCTCTCCTCTTGCATAAATTCTTTCATTCTTTCATTCTTCCCCAAAATTCTTCATTCATTTATTCTTTCTCCAAACTATTCAAGGACATTCATTCTTTATTCTTTGAGAAGGTGTTCCGGGTGGAGAATAGGCGTAGTGTGGGGTGATGTTGGGCCCCTAAAATATTGGCTAAGTACAAGAAGGCGCATGGGCATGCAAGGCCTATTTGAAGAAGGGCACGCAAGGAGAAAGCACACAGGATAGGGTTTTAGGAGGGTTTTACTAGAACCAAAGTGTCGCGCACACACAAGGTAGAGCAAAGATCTTGAGACTTAGCCATATTTGGCATATCGGGAAGAACACGAGGAAAGCATGACCCGACTGTGCATGCAAAGTGGATAAGGTGCCATCCTAGACAACTTGGTGCCCACGGAAGGAATATACCTTGCGATAGAAGATTCCAAAAGGTCATCATGGAAAAGGATGGAGAGCTCGCATCGAAGAAGCATGCTCCCATGGAGGACCACTTGGACACATGGCAAGCAATCTACAACTTTAGAAAGGCATGGTGGTGCTTGATAAGGCTATATATATGAGCACCGGTAGAAGAAAAAAAGATATACATAGAGACAGATAGAGAGGTGAGAATTGAGAGAGGCGAAGCCATGCAGAACATTGTAAGAGCTCCATAGGCTGGGTTTAGAGGATCTGTAGGAGTATGTTATATCAAGAGGATGGGTCTGAATAATTTTTATTTATACTATGAAGGGCCTAAGTCCATTTCCGATGCATGACATTGGTTTGCACTATCATATGGATCTGTGATTGCCCCAGTTAATGTAATGTGGTTATCAACATGCTTAATATGAATATATGTGTGTTTCTAGTTCTACTTACATCTGTATGGATTGGTTATATATGTACATTTCATATGAGTGGGTATAAACCCTTGTGCATTTCTTTTCTGTTATGATTTAGATCTATGTTCTATAATGCTTTTCTTATATGAATGAACACATTGGTCTAGAAGTCGTTCTGAGCTCTAAGATGAATGTATGGTTCCTTTCCAATCTATTCACTTAATTTTTGTCGTAAATAATGCATTCTCACACAACTCATATAAAGGAGGGACTTGGCGCCCACGCGTGCCTCGGGTGAGCGCCCAACGCCCGCTAGGTGATAGGCCGACGCGCATGGGATTTCCTTGTTCTTGAGAGGGCATAAAAATGACCACAGTATGGAAGAGAATAAATTTGAAGTATAAAGCTCAAAATTACATGTTTCCAAGTATCGTGTGCCAAGAGAAGGATAAAACATACCACACTATCATGAACCTAATCCTAGGGAATTTCATGAAGATAAAATTTTCAGAACATGTTGATGAATGTCTATTGAGCTTATTTGCAACTATTGATTCCACCATGCATTTATATCTTACAGGTAAAATTTGGTCATACCTTTTACTATTTTTGATTGATTAGAATGCCTTTATTTCCCATATTTAACATAATTTAAGTCTAATCATGACTCTCATTTAGTAGTACAAAATACTTTGAAAACAAAGTTATCAATTTTACATATATAGATATTGAGTTGAGTCTATCTTTCATCTAGATATGCATGTATTCATAATTAGATCTTAATAAGCGTCATCAAATCTCATAATATTACATGTTGTCTTTTTCTACAATTTTAAAATCAATTACTTAAATATAATTATTTCATATACTATTAAACCTTATTAAATAATGTAGACATTTGTGTTTAATTTGATTAAAATTCATTTATTCATAATATAATATTCATGTATTACAATGAATTGTGATTCAAAGGTGATATGATTGTATAAAAGGTATTACCTAATCATCCACCAAAATTCCACTCCCAAAGAATACCAATAAATAAAAGGTAAAACTAGATTCTGTAGGTGAATTTGAAGGAACGGAAGCCAAATCCATTCTCCACCACCTTATTACACCACAACTACACTACAGCTGCAGCTTTCGTTCCCGGCTTTATTCCATACAAACTACTTTGAATATGTTATGGAAAGTAGGCAAATACATTTACAGGTAACGTTGCATATACGAATCCACACGTGTGTAATGCACTTCTGGATACAGTTGGGTAGCCTCTCTTCCATTCGCCCCAATTTCAAAGTTGTACATATCACCACGGATGAACATATGATAGTAATGTGATATTGCATACTTTTCTACATGAGATTTGCCTGCCATTACATATACAACCACATGAGCTGCATTCAGTTTTCATTTCCTCATTACTAAAACAGCAGCTACAATTCGCATTCCTACCTTTCATGCTTGCAAGATATTCCTCTGCAGAAACGTATGTCTTTTTCAAGCTCTTCCCTGACAGTCGTTCCCAAATCTCTACCACTTCCTTCTGCGAGAGTATATTCAGAGGTGGCCTGATATACACAGTCTTGTTAAGCGTGCGTGGATCGTCAATGGTTTTTATTGCGTATGTTGCCGCATCCTCTTCGTCCACCCAAATACCTGAAAAAATAACATATTATCAATTCAATGAAAGATGTCGAGAACGTCAGCCTTACAAACTTATACGATGTTTAGGCTGAACGCAAACACTGCGGAGTCAAGAAACCTCGCCTTTAGCATTGCCATCGCCGTATATGAGAACTTCATGCGGAGGAGGCATCATGCGGCCAAACTGTGCCAGACCTCCGCAAAGAAGCCTGCAAACATATTTGCAGAGACGTATGTGTGAGGAATGGCTGCTGCTTCGATGGCACGCCGAACCTTTCTTTTATCACTGAATGTAATGTTGCCGGGTTCCAATGCGTGCACCAGATGGTCTGGGTCCATCCCAAACTCCGACGGAAGAAATCTCTTTTCAATCATTCCAAATAATCCATTACAATACAAATATTTGCAGACTCTCACAAATCTATACTTTTTAAAAAGAAAAATTAAATTTGAATACATACACAGAGAAAGAATATAAAAAGATGTTGTGAAAACTATTATATATTAATGTCACATAGAGTAATTATGTATTATAGTTAACAATGTAATGTGTTGTTACCTATATATATGCAAATAACGTAATATGTTAATATTTATTCATTAATGGTGATGTAATGGAAAATAATTTTTGGCTTAGTCAATATAATTTATGAGAACTTACGTGAGAGATAGACTTTTCCAAATCCTCTCACCTTAATATTCCCGCTATTTTAATGGCCTCCACCAGTTTGAGCTGTTCAAGTATATGGTGACGCAGGATACCTCCAGAAAGTGCACTTATGACAACATCAACTTGTTTCAGAGCATCCACAACCCTTTCCTGGTCATCCAATGATGCCTACACAATTGGGTGTCAATGGAAATAAGAACTCAGCTCAAACTTAATAGATAATACTTCAGAAGCATGAGTTTTGTTTACCTCAACAAGTTTGGCACCGAGCTGTTTGAAGGACAACAACATCTGCACTTTGTCAATGTCAGAAACAAGTTCAGGCCTGAACAAAATGAAAGTGGGATGACCAAGACCTATGCTGGCCTTCACAATTCTTTTGCCAATGAATCCGGTACCCCTACAATTAGAACTCTGCTACGCTTCACCATGCTTTCTTCACTCTCTTCACCCACGGCTGCTAAACAAGTGTGGAAAAGAATTAGTGCTATCCCTCTATATATATGGAGAGATGATTTATAATACACAGATAATGTGATTTCAATAAAATGATTCATAAATTGGTTTCAATAATCATATGCCTGATATTTTTTAATAGATAATGCTATCACCATGATATCAGTTTAACATCATAATGCTCTCACCATGATATCATTTTGAGTAAAAAAATTGTTTGAACGGGTTGTATTGAACATCATGCACGGTCATGTTTCAAAAGAAATTATATGTAAATGATATGGTAATTTTGATTGTTATGTATAATAATTTTGGTTTTATAATTTTATGACATCATTATTTCTATAAAAAAATGTTTGTATAATATTAATATGAACAATTTGTGTAATCCAAGATTAATATGAATCATCTTTGAACAATGAATTATCTTTAAAATAGTAAATGAAATAATGAAAAAGACATGGTGAAAAAGACATGGTGATAAGAGGAAAATGAAAGGTCAAGAAATTAGCTTAAAAAACAAATGAGAAGAGCACATTGTAAGAAGGTATGGGACGGTGAGGTATCATCCTCCTTTGCTTAAAATAATTCTTTATATTTGTTAAAGGTGCAGTCTTCTTTTACCTTTCAAAAGAATTTTCAATGGTTAGTTACAACATGACTGTGGTTTAATGTATGTGGAACGAAAATTGGATAGGAATTGCAGGGTAAGAAATTACTTTCAAGCGGTGGAATGTTACAAATTTAATCATTATCAAAGTGCTAATTGGGTAGTTGGATTTGAAATGGTCAGCATACGTTTTATTAAAATATTAGTAGTTTACTTTTAATGGAAATGTTCATCGATTACGAGTGTAAGCCTTTCTTTCATTGATAAGTCAAACATATGGATTGTGATTTTTTATTTTACTGAGAATGGAGTTAGAGTTTTGGTGTACATAACATTATTACACCTGCAAAATATCTCTGAAACTTAGTAAAAGCGTTGATCACGGGGATTCACTTAGTAAAAGTATGGTATAACACGTGCGTTCAAAGGGTATTAAATAATATTCTTAATTCTAGTTTCTACATCTAATTATTCAATTGATAATACCCCCTCTTGTTATATTATTAGAATGAAAATACCCCTATTTTTCCATGTACCTTACTTACCCATTTTTCAATTACAATTGTATTTACCTCTTTTATTTCCACCCTAATATATTAGACAAAAATATATTATATTGCTGACTCAATTTTTTTAATATGCATTTCCTCTCGAAAGATAGTTTGAAGACATTGAAGACCTATTACAAATCACCTTATATATGTTAAGATTTAATCATTTATTATTAGTTATTCAAATAATTAAAATGGTGAAATAATATCACTTGTGTTGAAAAGCATACTCAATCCCAGTTTTCTACCATCTTATGATTTCTTGGTTAAGAATCTCTTAATTGAGATTTATTTATTAAAAAACATATTACAATTTAATTTATGACCACGCTCCTTTTGCAATTTTAAGGTATTTACTTTTAAAAACTAGGGTTCAAATGTTTTAGTTTTATATTAAAATCAAACCTCCCTTTCCTTTGGCCCACCTCTCTAACCTACCCCCAATACCTGCTTCAAAGGATTAATAAATCAAACCCTTTCACCCCCTAATGTCTACTGGTATATTGACTTTAATTTTATTAATTTTAATAACCTCAATATGAACCCACGTGCTAGGATATTGCCTAGCTAATGAACCCCCGTGACATTGATTACCTTATTTAATTGATGATCAAGAAAAAATTAGCTCGTAGTTATTTCAAGTTACCCATATAAATATTTTTTCAAGTTATCGCCACTAAGAGGAATACAACAATCACTAGTAACATGTGGTTAACTATTGGTGAAATTCCGAGAAAATCTATCTAGGTTACACTATTATCCCCGAAAACCCATTTTGAAGTCTTACTTTGACAAACAAGTGCCCTGGTGAGTCATTTTTGAAAGGCATTTTGATTAAACAATGACAAAAACTATTATTCTCTACACATTTGCTAATGATTTTAACGGTGAGACGCATGCCACTATATTGATAGATACCATATGGACGTATTTTCCTTCACAACATATGTAATAATGCCTCTACCTTCGTAATTCGCACTCTCGAATGCCTCTACGTTTCTAATTAGGTAATGTTGTCATACTTTTGTTAATTTATTTGTTTTTAGATTATATTTTTGAATATCAATTCATTTATCTTTATTGATTTTTAGAGTCTTAACCACATTGAGCAAAATTACACAAAATTGTCTACAAGAAATTGTGACTTTTTGTTATCATGATTATATTGATCTAAAATTATAGTTATATATGTTTTTTTAGGTATGAATTTTGTTTGGTTAATTTCATTTAGGGAGAGGTACATTTCATAAAAATCAATTGAGAAATGTGTTGTTCAAAATTTCTAACAAGTAATTTTATCAAGAGGATAAATATTTCCATTTATTACACATCAAGGGTTTTATTGATGCACATTTTGACACAAGATCCAATACAACACGAGAATATAATATCAGTCATTTTTTTATATGGCCAACTATTAAACTCATTTTGAGCCCCCATTTTTTCTAAGGATATATATAAATTTTGGCTAAAACACCAATTTTTGAGTGTGTGCATCGTTTGTGAAGTTATAATAGATATGCGTGCCTATGTTATAAACCAAAGAAAGAATCCCACACACACAAAGGTAGGGGACCAAAATTTTGATGCATGGGAATTCAAAAAAGAAGAAGCACATGCAATAGTTTGAACATGCACACGAAGTTACATGCAATTGCAAAATCGGTGCACATAAAGAATTGTGAGAAAATTATTATTAACTATTATTTGAATTATGCTCATGATAAAGTGAAACTAGTAGTGCATGTGGAAATAATGAGAGAGTAGTTAAATTGGTAGTTTGGTTTCCCCAAACAATAAGGATTTCATATAAAGTGATAAAGGCTTCCATGCAACACACAAGAATAAGATGTGGCACCATGCGGCAAGCGCACCATCCATTTTTCTATTAGTTAAACTATTGTAAATTGAACTCAAGAGCTAGTAGAACTCTTTTTCAAACTAATAAAGGGCAAGACCTCATTATTATAAATACCCTATTGAGGGATGCATGTAAGACATGCGGGAATTGGAGACACGGGGAGATAGAGAGATTGTATGAGATATTTTGTATACAAAAATGTTGTATGAAAGCTATGATATATGAATAAAGAACCTCACAAAGCCCCAAAAATAATACTTTTAAATATTATTATTATATCTATTTTACTTTTTAAAATGTATTTTCATACATTTGCATGCATATAGGTGTACTTTCTTACAATGAAAGTAGCTTGGATGATAATATAGGTACTTCAAACAATCCAAAGTCATTTCTCTTTTCGGGTCCATTTATTAACGTTTTGTAATTTTTGAGAGCCATACATCTCATCTCCATTGTTCACTTAAATCTCATTTTTCGTATTATTTTTGTTATTGTTTGAAAAAAATTCTAATAGTTTCATAAGTAAGTCAAACATACATGTTGGGTTTTTACCGATAATGGAATTAGTGTTCTAGAGCATGTTAGTAAAATCAAAATGGTCATTTATGGATATTCTTTTGAATATTGGTGTCAATTTGTTGGTTTAATAATCTATAGATTTCATTGGAAGATTAGTTGGTCTTAAACTCTTGTATCAAAACATGCATTTGTCAAATTTTGGTTTTTCATGTGTATGTGGAAATGTCATTGTCAACAAAAATAGAATTCAAAGTAAACTTGGAGAGTATTTTTAAGCTTAGAATGGATATTATTATATGATAAATATGGTAGTTAAATGTGTTATATCCACTATATTTCATTTCCTGAATACTTTACCGATTTTTAAACCTTCAATTAGATAGAAAATAATAAATTTGTTTCAAGGAAATAAAAACATTGAATACATAAGTTTGATTTTAAGGTTTAAGAATAATAAATATGTTTTTAAGGAAATAAAAACATTGAATACATAAGTTTGATTTTAAGGTTCAAGCATAGTAAATTTGTTTCAAGGAAATAAAAATACATTAAATACATAAGTTTAATTTTAAGGTTCGATCATGTGAGAAGATTTAACTATATTTCAAAAAGAGTGAAAGGAAGTAAGATCCAACTCCTTTTTGTAGATACCCAAAAAATGGCACAAGTCCTTTTTATCATGAATTTTAGATAAAAAAATTTGTGTATGATTGGTTAACTCAAATAAATGGGATTAATTGACACATCAACATTTATGTTTGGGTCAAATCCTTTTGTAATTGTTCCTAAACACCTCTTTGGTAATCATTCATTTGTTTTCATATATATATTACGGAATTTTTACCTTATGATTTTACTTTTGAGTCATTCTTCTATGTTCAAAGCATAGTCGGCCATCCATGACAAATTCACCCAAACAAATTTTTCCTAGATGGCCAAATGTATCATCCATTTATTTTCATTTAAATTTTCCAAAACAAATCTCTTGGTGTTAGTCTTTTAGGCCTTTTATTATTTTAGATTTGAGTCAATTATGTACCAAAAGGTTCCAAATTCAATATATGATCAATACATAAACACATCACTAAAACACATTGTAAATTGGGGGACACATTACAAAATTGATGCGCTTGCCAAAAATCAAAATATCTCTTGTACACTCAAGAACACATCTTATTACTTTTATAGTAAAATATGAAGCGCATCCATTACAAGCATTACCTCATGTGTCATGTTTGGTTTTATAGAATAATATGTATAATTGCATTAATTATCACATGTTCTCACACACCTGCTAGGACGGAGAACAAAATCATTTTGAGGCCTCTTTGAATTAGTTCTATACAGGAAAATATCAACTTAGGAATGGTTTGAGGAAGCTTGGCCATTACGTGCTAACCCCTTTTTCAAGTTTTCAAGTAAAGGAGGAAGCTAGGGTTTTGGTGAATAAAAAACCCTAAACTATTTATATATGTGAGATTATAGACACCTAGATACAAAACATTCATTGTAAAATACAAATGAATATTGTGCACAAAATTATTTAGATAAGGGTTACAGAGGAAAAATCCATCCATATAGGAAAAAGTCACTTAGTGATTTTTTTAGAATAAGAGACTTCATCCTCTCTTTAGTTTCATATCCCTAAAATTTTAAGATATCTCAATTAAACTCTGCACAAATTTAATGCACAGTTTCATATCACTATCACTCCATCTTAGCTACTACATTAATGTAACATCTTATAGCCCTAACTTACACGTACTTTATCTATATTTGAAGATATTTTTTTGTCATACTTATTCATATTTACACTTAATATTTAATCATAAATTAGATTAACCCTAATTTTGACATTACATTTTTGTGAACTCGCTTTTCGAACACATTGACATAGGTTTTTGCCTCACCCTTAGGGTTTAAATTTTATATATAGTTCCACAATAGAACCTCTCCTCCTATTAGGTTTTGTATTACTCTTGTTTTTATTAATCGTGTCTCTCCTTCCTAGTTAATAAACATTTATCAAGGGCACCCTCTTCATAATCCTTTTGAAGTAAAAAAAGACTACTTAGCAGCCTTTTAAAAGACACAAGTGTGCA
Source organism: Taxus wallichiana var. yunnanensis (assembly GCA_018340775.1). NCBI lineage: Eukaryota > Viridiplantae > Streptophyta > Pinopsida > Cupressales > Taxaceae > Taxus > Taxus wallichiana. The sequence continues at coordinate 345,920,137 of CM031240.1, read as the reverse complement.
CACTAGCCATACCTATCCTAGATTTCAAAACACCAAATTATTATGATGAACCCTCTATTTGGGAAACAATCTAATGATGATTTTATTTCTAACATATAAATAATCACATTATAGACACCTAATTTTTTTATAAATGTAAATATTATATAACACTTTTATCACATTATACATATATGAGTCTTAAGCAATGAAATGAGAAATTTAATGGCACAATTCCTTTTTGGTTTTTGGTAATTTGGCTTGTTTAACTATATTATATTGTCTTGATGTATTCTTGCACATTTTATCGTGTCATGTCATCGAGATATCTCGGCTATTTCATTTTATTGTTTGGCTTTGCCAAGTTCTAGTATGGAACCATTACTTTCAAACAAACAATCGAATGATTTTATCTATGATTAATAGTTTTGTACCATTTTAGTTTTGGGTCCTTACTAATCATTTGTATTTGTTGTTAGTCTTTTTCTTATCTTTTATTATGTTTTCCAAGTTAATTTTACATGGCCAGTAGATTCAAATTTTAAATTAAAATATTCTTATATATAGAAATTTTCTATGTGTATCTAGTATCTATCTACCACATAGGCTATATCTAGTAATAAAGAAAGAATTTTGATGAAACATCTTAAGAGCACATCACAAGGAGAAAATTATTCATTTTGAAGTGTTTTACATATACATACAAGGGTTTCAATTGAGACATAGTTAACCTACTATTAGTGATATGACATGAGGGAAAATATTAGGGTAAGGGACTAGATTGCATAAACACATGCATTGTGCACTAAGATAACTTTATGAAATTTGAACTATATTTTAGTGATTGGTAAGATTCTACTAGGGTTAACCACCGAGGTCAATCCAATTCAAGCAATGAACCTTTCTTTTTATATCTAGTGGTCTCTTAGCTAGGTTTCACATGTATAGGTTTAAGTGTGAGGGTTATAAAGAATATAAATATACTAGGAAGTAGTGCAAGAAAAAGTGAAGTGACATTGGAAAAACCAACAATGTATTGTTCATCAAGTATGAAACCATTGGACAGTTTGGAATGTGTTAGATGGTTTAGTACCAAAGCATAAATATGTCATCTTGACATTTTGAGGACCTTCCTTCATCTGTACACTATCCAAATACATTGATGACACATCTATAACACTTCTTGAGTTAGCTAAGTGATCTATCTAACCCTTTTTCACTACTTATTTGTCACATAATTGTTCATTCAAACCCTAGTTCCACTCTTGTAAATTAAATATATATTATCTAAATACTTTTTAAATTCCTATTACATATGTATGTCCTAAATTAATATAATATAACATAAATTATTATTAAATTTATAGTGTAATCATTTAGTGAACCCATATTTTTTCAAACCCATTACCTAGTTTGACTTAGTTTTTCTAACCTAGCTAGGCCTTTTGGTCTCAAACCATAGTTTCCTTAGGTTTTCGATCTATCATTGATTACATTCATTTTTTTCCCTAGCTTTAGGGTTAGTTCTCTTTTGTGTATTCATGTATTTCTCTAGAGCTCTTTTTTCTTGAAATGATAGGGGCTACCATCCCTTTAAATAGGTTTATGCCTCTTTTGATCTCACAAATAAGGATCTATTTATTTCCCATCTTACTTTTATTTACAATGATTCTTAACAACACGAAAACTATTACTACTACCACCCAAAGTAGAAATTTTTTTTTTTGAAAAAATAATATGTGTTTCTCCTAGGATTAATTCTCATCACCTTGTAGATGATATCTTTGGTCACCTTGAGCCATTTCTAAAATATAACTTAGAGGTTCCTAATACCTTTCCTCAAATTGAGTCTTCATTTCTTGTGAAAAAATTATAAATCTTGATCTTATTGATAGTGATGAGCCATGTTATTATGAAAGTTCTTTTGAATGTGCATGTGATTACCTTGACAATTGGGATCATATCCAGAAATATATTTCACTAAGAACAACATTTATTAAAAATGAACCTTTATCTAATCATGATTCTAACAATAATATGAATTGACATGTTTTTTTATGATGATGATTCTTATGGTAATACAAATGAAGATAATGATGTTAATTATGAAATTGATAGTTACCTAAAGCAAGTAATATTTATTGGGGTGTTATTCCCCACTCGATTGTATGTTAAATGCTTTCTCTTCCTCACTTCTTGATGAGACTAATGATGAAAGTGATTATCTTTCTACTACCTCTCACGATGAATTTAATTCATTTGATTATATTATTTCCTCAATTAATCAAATAATTTTTTTATTGTTCATTTTCTTTGATAAATGGGAATATTACAAAATTTACAAATGTTACAACTAATTGTACTTTTTCCTCTTCTACTATATACAATGACACAATTGTAAATCATATTTATTTCCTTTATATTCAAAGTAACAATAATGTATCTAGTTGTCTCTTCAACTCCTCTTATACTGATAATGTGGAAAATGCTACTATTAAATCTATTTCTTCTAAGGAACTTTGACATGCTATAGTACATCCTCCTACTCTTTCCTTTGTTCAAAATGATGTCAATACCTATCGTATTCCTTTTATAAATGATTCATTGTGTCTATTATTGATGTATCTTTAGATTCTCAATGTGATGCTAAGTATGTGGGTCCTAATGCTACACCCTTTCCTAGGACTAGTGTTTCACCCCCTACTCCTTCTTTCCTTGGGTGAAATTGATTTAACCTAAATGGTTAATATTTAGGGGTAGTAATTAATGGTAAATTATCCTAATCAATTATTTTCCAAAGCTAATTGCAGCAATATCAGGAACAATCATTTGAGCATAGATAAATAACAATAAACAATACAACAAAGTACTAGTAATGAGAGAGAAGAAGGCTTAGCTAATATTTTAACTTATGTGCTGATTTTGGCTGATTGATGACAAAAATAGATAGAATTGGTTAGATAGAGCTTCACCTGGAAATGCGTCCCGAACAATTACCTAGACCAAAGCATATAGTAGGGCCCAAATTGTACCTCTGTTATGAACCTTTATGTATTCCCTTGTCCCTCTACACTTTTAGCTCCTAAAAATTTGATAGATAGCAATCCAAAAGATTGAATATATTGCTATATTTTAAATAATACAGTGCACGCCTTTATATAGGCCGATAGGGAGCGCCGTGAGGGAGACGGTTATTCAACTGTCCACTAACTAACACACAAATACTAACAAATGTATTAATTTGCTAACATTCCCCCCCTTAATACATTGCTCTTACAAATGTACCCCCTAAATAAATCAAACTTCACCTTGCCGAGAGGCTTGGTGAGAATATCTGCAATCTGAGAATCAGTAGGGCAGTACTGGAGCTGAATTTGGTGGTTCAAGACCTGTTCACGAATGTAGTGACATTCGACCTCAATATGCTTTGTTCGTTCATGAAAAATAGGATTCTTCACAAGCTTCAACACACCTTGATTGTCGTAGTGAATGATGGGAGGTTTCTCTTCAGGAATCCCTATATCTGCAAGAATGCGACGTAACCAAATTGCTTCGCACACAACTCCTCGTGCGGCAAAGCGGTATTCAGCCTCAAAGTGATGAGAGAGAGCAACAGTTTTTGCTTCTTTGGCGATCCACGAGATAGGTCCAGCACCCGAGATGAAAAACATATCCTGAAGTGGATTTCTGTCATCAACGGATCCTGCATAGTCCGAGTCTGTATATCCCTGTAAGAAGAACTGAGTGTTCTTCTGATACTCCAGACCAAAGTCAACTGTACCTCGGACATATCTCAACACATGCTTTGCTGCTATCTAATGACATTTCTTCGGCTCCTGCATAAATCTAGCAAGATAGCTCACTGCAAAGCAAAGATCTGGTCTGGTATAAGTCAAGTAAATGAGACTCCCCACAAGCTGCCTGTAGTGAGTGCCATCTACCTGTGGTGAATCCTAGAATCTAGATAATTGCAAACCTTTTTCCATAGGTGTGGACATTGGTTTACAATCTGACATTCCATACTTTTCCAGGAGTGTCTTGGCATATTTCATCTGGGAGACGAAGATATGATTCTTCTTCTACCATATCTCTAAGCCAAGACAATAGTGAAGTAGCCCCAAATCGGTCATGTCGAAGGATTTCTTCAGATCATTCTTTACATCATCTACAAGATTGTCAGAACTTCCTGTGATCACAAGATCATCTACGTACAAAACCAGAATGACAATCTCTGTTCCTACCTTCTTGATATACAAATTTGTATCTGAGGGGCTACGAGTGAATCCATGCTGCAATAGGTGATCATCAATTTTTATATACCATGCCCTAGGTGCTTGTTTAAGTCCATAAAGAGACTTTATCAGACGACATACCTTGTGTGGTTGATGCTCGTCTACAAACCCTTCAGGTTGGGCCATGTACACTTCTTCTTGTAGATCACCATTTAGAAAAGCACTCTTGACATCCATCTGCTGAAGTTTCCATCCATTTTGTGCTGCCAGTGCACATACAACTCTGATGGTTTTGATCTTCGTAGTGGGTGCAAAGGTCTCGTCATAGTCAATTCCTTCTTGCTGAGCATAACCCTTTGCAACAAGTCGTGCTTTGTGTTTGTCGATTGAACCATCTGCCTTATATTTTGTTTTGAAAATCCATTTGCAGCCAATGGATTTCTTACCTGGAGGCAGATCGACAAGTTCCCACATCCGATTCTAGATTCGGGAATCATATTCAACATCCATAGCCTGTTTCCACTGTGGTTGGTCTAATGCCTCACGAACAGTGTCAGGTTCGGTGCTCTCAACAACTGAACTCATGAGTGCAAAATTTACCTCATGTCTTGCTTGACTTCGTGTTCTAACTCCCGTAGAAGTACCAGGAAGTGAGTTCAGGTGTGCATCCCTGATAGTACTCTGGACCCATTTCGGACGTTGGCGTTGCTGATGTGAAGATGTGTTTTCCAGTGTGCCAAGATCAACGAACAAGTCTCCACTCAGCTCTTCTTCTCTCTGAGAAGAATCATCTTGCTCATCATCTGGATGTGTGAGCAATCTATGTGACGAGGTCGTGCATCGGATCTCCATTGTGTGGCAAGGAGTCAAAGGATGACTCATCACATACCACATCTCGACTCTCGTAGATCTTCTTCGTCTCAGGATCCATGAGACGATATGCCTTTGAGGTAGTACTATACCCCAAGAAAAGACATGGCAGTGTCTTTGGATCAATCTTCTTCCTTCTCTTATCCGGAACATGCATATATAGTACAACCAAAACTCTTAAATGATGAATAGAAGGTTTACGACAGTCCATACCTCTTCCTGTGTCTTGTTTCGCAAGATCTTCGTGAGGTGCCGGTTGAGTAAATACACCGCTATTTGGACTGCTTCGCCCAAAATCGATCCTCCAACTTGGCGGTCGAGAGCATACAACGAGCCATCTCCATGATGATGCCCTGTTGTGGCGCTCGAAATCCCGTTCTATTGGGGCGTATAGGAGCATTCAAATGTTCTTTGAATGCCATGCTTTGCTTGTGTATGCGAAGAAATTCTTTGACACAAATTCCCCCTCGATCCGAGCGGAGGAGAAGAAGAGGCTTCCCGTGATCGCCCGGTGGGCTTTGGTAGATGGTGGAAATTTTGCAAGCGCCTCACTCTTCTTCCAAAGGAAATATACCCACATTTTCCGTGAGTAATCATCAATGATGAGCTGAAAGTACACAAAACCTTGAAAGCTAGCTGGCAGGGGTCCGCATAGATCGGTGTGAACGACCTAAAGATGCTTTGTAGAATGATAAGAGCTCTGTTTGAATGGACCTCTATGTTGTTTGCCCACAAGACATCCCGAGCAAACAGGTAAGGAATGGGAGAGTGGAGGAAGCCCTCTTACCATTTCCTTCGCACTGAGTTGATGCAGAGCCCGGCAGAAAGATGACCATATCGAAAGTGCCAAAGTGCAGTGGACTCTACCGTTGATGCAGAGAGAGCAACGCTAGATGAAGTGACCGCATCCAGTGTAAATAGATGGCCCTTCAGAAATGCTTGAGCAATGACTGACTCTCCCTGGGAAATGATGCAGGACTTGACCCCTTTTTCAACAAAGAATTCAACCTGCATTCTATGGTTAAGAAGTTGACTTACAGACAAAAGATTTGAAGTCAAACCTGGAACATAGAGCACCTTTGTCAGTGTACATCTTCGTGTTCCAAGAGGAATGATGACATCACCAATCCCTGCTGCAATATACTCTTGATTGTCTGCAATGGTGATCCGATCTCCAGTGGGCCGGTCACTCAGAGTATGGAACAACTTCTTGTTGCCAGTCATGTGTTTGCTGGCACCTGAATCAATCAACCAGACATCTTCTGACGGCTGCGAAGTCTGTGAGACTAGAACAATGTCAGAATGAGTCGTATCTGGTACCTCTTCATCGGAGGTGGCATCCTATTGAGCAGCAATGTGGCCCTTCTGCCTCTGATTACGAGCATGCCATCGGGATTTCTTAGAATATCCTCGGCTAGAAGTGCTCTCTTCGCCAGAATTTCCATACTTGCGACCGTTGTAATAACAGTTCGCAGTCATGTGCGTATCCGTGGAGCAAATGTGGCACCACCGATCCGCCTTGTGATTATGCTGCTTCTGGGGTGGCCGCTGTGAAGATGGCTGCTGAGCATGCTGCTTCTGATTTTGGGGGCAGATTGCCCTTTCCGAGGCTTATGTTTTTGCCTCGTGATGAGAGCCTTGTCTTCGAAGGCTTCTTGTACATTTTGCATGGCTTCTTCCTGCTGGAGATAATTCACCAGGGTTGCAAAACTCACCTCCTGTTGAGTAATTGTCAACGTGGTGATCAGTGTCCGAAACCGTGAAGGAAGAGCTCGCAGGGTGAGCGGGACTAGCAACTTGTCGTCCACTGGTTCACCGAGTGCAGAGAGTTCTGCACGTAACTCAGCTACACGCCGCAAGAAGGCTTCTACTGATTCACCATCATGCATACTCATCGTATGAAGCTTTGTCTGAAGTTGCAACTTTGTCGTCAGATTCTTAGCTTCGTAGATGGTACACAATGCGCTCCATGCCTGAGAAGAAGCAGTTGCTTCTCGAATGTATGGCTGCACCTCATCAGAAAGACTGAGGGTGATGAGCATTAGTGCTTTCGCATCAGCCTTTTCATATTTTTCCAACAAATCATCGTCTGTGGGAGGGGCGTCTTTGCCAGAGACAATCCCCCAAAGATCTTCGAATTGAAGAATCGTCCGCATTTTGGTTTTCCATGCGGCAAAATTTGGCCCTTTCAAGAGTTGGGCATCGGATAGCAATATTTTTGGAGCAGACATTTTCAAAAAACTCAAAAATGCAGTTTTGTAATTTCCCGGCTTTGCTCACACATACAGGGGTTTCACGTTGGATTCACCTCCACGCCAGCAAGTGCACGAGTCTCCCTTGGTCATTCCAGCGCACAAATTTCTTCTCTCCACGCACGCACAGGTTCACACCAGCAAAGGACTCTCCAACACGCACAGGCACTCAAACTTTTCTCCAGTCTCCACGCACGCACAACAAAGAAAAAACGGAAACAATTGCAGCAGTCTATCTCTCTTCCTTCACGCACCAGCAAAAACGTACACCAAAAATGTACAAAGCGAGGAACCAAAATCAACGCCGCTCTCCTCCTTCACAAAGACAAAACAAGACAGTAGCACTCAAACTTGCAAATGGCGGGACAGACTTCGGCGGACATTCTTCTTCACGCGCCGATTTCCTCTCCACGCACAAAGATCTTCTCCATTCTTTTTGAGACTCCTCTCACGGCGGACAACCTTGCTCCTTCACGCGGACGGTAGAGAAATGCTCCTTCACGCGGACAAGAGAGAAATGCTTCTTCGGGATAGTCTCGTAACTCGCTCCGACACTGAGTGATAAGCAATCCAAAAGATTGAATATATTGCTATATTTTAAATAATACAGTGCACGCCTTTATATAGGCCGATAGGGAGCGCCGTGAGGAGAGACGGTTAGTTATTCAACCTGCCCACTAACTAACACACAAATACTAATAAATGTATTAATTTGCTAACAAATTCTTAGGCTTGTGTACTTATTCTGATATACTCTTGTCTTTAATTTGGACCTCGACACTTTTTTATGCTCGTTATACAACTAATTGAATATTGAAAACCCTAGATGGTGAAGGAGTCCCGTGTAAAACAAACATTAGTTGGGTAGTGGGCACCTTTTTCACTACTAACATCACCACTACTCCAAAGAGGGCTCAAACCACACATCATTCTCATATAGCATGTGTTATCTAGAAGTTATGCAATAAAATTGATGACCATGACCTTGAAATAATGTAATTGTAATTGAAATTATCCCTAGCTTGAATTGAGAGGATATGTTTTTGTACTTGTAGATCCAAGTGGTGACTACCCTAGAATGAGTATGTATAGTACATGAGGCTTAAGGAAGTCTTAGAATAATTTTACTTATGATGGATCTTAGTGTTTGTTCAATGGAATGTTAGGACTCAAGTAGATAGCATTCCCTCCTTATCGAGAGATGAATAACTTGCTTATATATGCCTTTTAGATATAGAAAACTTGGATAAATCCAATTAGGATTGTAGAAAAGAGATTAAAATTGATGAAAGTATCATTGGAGGAAAAGGAGCAAAGTAGTCAGGTTGACCCATAGTGTATGGATGTTATGGTCCTAGATGCATGTGTGAGTAATTTGAAAATCAAGATTTTGATATGTGAGGGTATAGCATATTTTGATGGATTAATACAATTGTTGTGAAAATAAATAGGTTGTGTGTGTAAGCAAAAATGAGTGGGATGTAGCTAAGGATATCATAATTGAATAAATTGAGAAAGTATGGGCTAATGTAAGAGTATTGTATAATGTGTGTGTTGTTAATACATGAATTACATTCCCCCATTTAAGTATGGAATTGAATTTTTTTAAAAGGAAAAGTCACCTGAGTGTGTAGACACACTTTTCCTTCACTTGGAGTTCCTTGTGTGTATGCTAGGAATTTTTATTTGTTTAGTTTGTGTTTGATTTTCCAATATGAGTACTTACAGAGAAAATTTGTAGTCAATTTCCATGGTATAGGGAATTGAACTTTAACTTTCAAATATTGAACTTAGTATGAAGATATAAATATGTAAGTAGAAAAGAAAAATAAAGGAAAGAGTACACCTAATTATTTTGTGAGAGAGGGGGATAAAGTATTCATGTTATTGTTACCATGGAGATTTGCTAAATTTTGTGTTAGATTTGGTTTCAAGGAGTTGTGGGTGATAATTCCCAATTGGAATGTGCCAAGGATTAAAATAGGTGCAAATGCACCCCACATGGTGAAGAGATTTGTGTGGGGAGTGTTCCGGATGCTTCACATCCCTCCAAAAATATGAGCAATGGGAATTCAATCCCACGAGTTTAATAGTCACCTCAAAACTTCCCAAGACCCGTGGATAAGTGCCACTGTAGATGAACAAGAACCCAATTGATTTTCAAATGATGACACAATATACTAGGGTAATGTTAGCTTGCATGTAGCCTTGGTTCTAGTGTAATTTGAGTTGTACCATGCATCCTATGATTGAAACTGAGTAAAGAACCTAGAAATGTCCCTAAGAAACTATACCAATTGAGAAATTTATTGAATCTACCCCTAGGAAAGAAGCATATGGGATGGTCCATTACATCCAAATGCTATGGTATTTTTATATGGTTTTTTCCCTATATGTTTCTAGACCCAAGTCTATTTTTGAGCCATATTATGAACCTCTAAAATGTCCAATTTTTTTCATGTTATTTTGTTTCCTTATTCTAAAATTCCATGAGGGTGAGTTATCATGCGATGTTTGCCCTTTTTTTTTTGGGATGCAAGAGATAGAGAAATGTGAGTGCAGCCCAAACAAGAGGACCTATAGCCAATGTGCACATATGTTGTAGGATTCCTACTAGGAGAAAAGGGGATTTTTCATGGTGTATACCATGGTGCATACATAGCACTATAGTAGAAAGACTTATTAAAGTGTTAGTAGCAAAAAATAGAGAAACATCACAGTAAATGTAAAAAAAAACATGCAAGAGCACAAAAATATAAAAACATGGAAAATAATATGCCACATACATGGGACACCACTCAAGATGTTGCAGTAAGACATTATAAGAACTCAATTCTAACAAGAAACAATAAAGTGACATAGGGCCTTACACACAAACAAGTGAAAGCACAAAACAAACAAGAAAAAACCATAGTATGAAGATAATTCCGGTTTGTAAGTAAATTGTACAAAAATACTACACATGTAGCACCCATTATCAAATAATATGATACAATGTATGTATTGAGTGAATGAGATAATATAAAGTACAATAGTAAATATTGGAATAATAGCACATGTATGTGATAAAGTCCGTAATGTCCCCTTTTTCATCTTAAGAGCTTAACTATGGACTTCTTGTCATTCCCTTTTTGTGGAAATTAAGTCGAATGATCCGGGGAAGGAAGTGCATTCATGTTTCATTTTTCTTTTGTTAATTTTTAATTTTTTTCTTTAGTGTTTTATTTAATTAGGCAAGTCGGGTGGGTTAGATGAGATTTAAAAACAAACTAAAAGCCCCAAATAAGTTCTATGAGGTTGATCCTTCTATTTTGGATTTTGGCGCCAAAAGAGGGATATAAAGAAGGCTTATGACTTCATTTTCATCATCAATCTTGGCACATTTACTTTACACTTGATCTTTGGGCTGATTGTTCTTAGTTCATTCCACTTTTGGGTGAAAATATGATCAGCGTGGATTTTCCCAAGGAATACGACAACCTTACTTGTGGCTACTGGAGGTAAGAAACCCTCCATTCTTGGGTGAAGTGAAGAAATATTGAAGAAATTTTTCATATTTGGGAATTGGAAGATCAAAGAAGATATCTACAAGTGTTTGCATGCATTTATGAGACCTTCCTAGTTGGAGAGAATAGGGTTTGATAACATTTGGTGCCTTCTAGGGCACAAGTTGCAAATATCATTTTGCATTTGATTTGGTATAATTTCTAAATTTGGAATCTATACTTTGTGATTGGGGTTTGGAAACATTTCATTTCATAAGTTTATTTGGGATGTACGTTTATTACATTTAATTAATTTTTTTACTTGTGTTTTCAAGAAAGCTTCATATTGGAAAGTGGCTTACATATTTCCTAAAATAATTATCTATATTTTGGTTAGGTTATTTGAGGATTTTCAAGTGATTTCCCTTCATTTTGGAATGTTATAAAAATCAGACTATTGATTTCCAACTATCACAAAATCAATTTTCTAGTCTAAAATCTGAAACTAATAATTTTGGTGTTTATGTGATTTCCTCATTTTTCATTGAAGTCCCAAAAGGGTATTTATAGTGGTATTAGAGCTTTAATAATCCTAGCCAAGGGATTTCACGGAAGATGGCAACAAAGTTTTTCTATATTATTAAATAAGAAGGAAAGAGGGCCATCCAAGAGAGGAGGATAATATGGCTAACCAATATCCTCAAGAAGCCATGTTTGATAAGCTTATTGTGGGGAAAGAAATATTGTCCAAGATAATGTCCTAGCTGATCCATACCATTCAAGATTCTAATGGTGGAAGGATCTCTTCAAAGAAATTCATTAATTATCAACAATCGAAAGTGAGCAACATTGGTACATGGTATGAAGAGTATAGAGCCCTTCCGAAGAAGATATGAGATGCCCTAAATTTTACAGAGTTCGTGAAGTTGTAAACAGAAAAGAGTTGGGATTGGCATGGGGTTAAAACCACAAGCATCAAGGAAGGGGTCCACCCTCCATAAGGACTACACACTCAAGAGTGTGGACACAATGCATAAATAAGGGTTTGAAGGTAGAGGGTTCTCAAATCCACATGACAATTTTTAGGCTTCAATAGTCACATATATGCCGGTGAGAAATCAAATCTACATTTTGAAAGAGATGAAACCATGAAGAAGGAATAATTGGCCCTTAATACAATCATTGTGTCGAAGATTCAACATGATGAGGTAATTATTTATCATTTTTATTAATATCGATATTATTTCAGCATGTGATAAGTCTACATTGAAAGGAAGGGTGATGAGAAATAAGGGAAAGCAAAAGGGATGGGTGGAACCCATTTCTCAAAGAGTGCATGATAACAAATCCAACTTGCTGGTTTGTTTATGACAACAGCTCCTAAGATTCAAGTTGAGGGTGTTCATGGCTTGGGTAAGAACCACAAAGAGCCTTCATGCATATGCCAATAAAGTGTGGATAAATTCAAGGTGGAAAAAATATGGACATGATGCGAACAATCGAAGATGTGATATTGGAAATAACATTTCAGTTTTTTAGTCTCCTCCTATGTTGCTGCCATATTTGTGTCATCGTAGACAACATATTGGAAATGATGATAAAGTGAAGAGCACCCAAAGTGGTAAATAGGTCATAGATACTTTTAGTTACAACTAAGTGGAAGTATTCAATGGATTCCATGTTACTATGGCTAGTGAGTGTTTCGCTCGTATAGATGGTTAGAAATAATTTCTATGAGAAATCATATAAAGTTGGTTGTGTATTCAAAATTCGTTGTGAAGGGTGAGATGCTAAAATATGGCTTCATCATCCCTTACACCAAGATATTCCCACCACTCAATCTCACCTTGGAAAAGCACATGGTAAGTCATGATTTCTATGTTATTGGTATTGAAAATATTGATTTGACACTTAAGATTCAATGGTTACTTCCTTTGGGTGAATTTACCCAAAAATATCAAGCTAGGGAATTAAGATTCAAGCTTGATGATCAAAATGTTTTTCTTCAAGGCATGGCGAGTGGGATATCCTCAAGTTGCTACAACTAAGAAGATGGAAATAATTACTGGAAGAAGGAAAGATCTATGGGTTGTACATTGTAAGATAATCACCACACTTTTGGTGTTAAAACAACAATGGTATCATAGAGATTTTCAACTCTTAATTCATGTACATACTCTTAGAAGAAGTCTTCCAAGGAAAGTGGATGTTGATTTCATAAATATTACATTTGGAAGTGAACAAGATAGATGTTATTTTGCTTCTCTATACATTATAAATCAACTGGAAATTAGTGGAACCAATGTAAGTAGTATAAATCGTATTTTATGGGATTCAAGGCACGTTGCCATAAAAAATCATATTGTTGTTATCAACCTTTTCAGTTTTCTCAACATTGCATTTGTAGCAATACAAGAAGCCTCAACCATACATTGGAGTAATTTTTAGTTCTTTGATGTTGTTAAATCATTTTTATTAAAGGTAAAAGGTTTTGGAGGAACCTTACCCATAAGTACAACCAAAGGCTCGAGAGCCAAGATAAACAAAGTATAGCAATGTGGGTTTTTGATCCATGGGGTCCACACCCCAACCAAAATACAAGAAACGAGAAAAAGATAAGGTAGGGGCCATCTACCTACAAAGAGCCCAACAACGAACCAACAACAATAATACAATAAATAAACAACAACAAAACAATTACACCAAGAAAAAGGAGTTGACAAAACTAATCAAACAGATTTGTTAATTTTTTTAAAGAAACTCGAGGGCCTGATGGAGCTTCAATGCTATAACAATAGTGGGGTCCCTGGGTTTGAAGTTTTAAAATTTTTGGTAATCTTTTCATTCTTCCATGCAGAGAGGTGGAATACTGGTGTCACAAATTTGGCGTATGTAAACTTGCATGAGATCTAGACTATCATTGTGATTCGCCATATAGTTGTTGTGTTTATCCTTAAGGTATTTGAACTTAGAGTCTAGAGTGGTAATTTCCTCTTTGAGGTCAGGGAAAGGATCAGGAGCTTGTTCCTTAACAACAAACTTAAGTAGAAAGTACACATTGTCCTCAAGGGTTTTCATATTCTTAACTTACATGATAAATTTATTCTCCAAAATAGAGGAGGTGTCTTGTTCCATGGCAGGAAGAACAACGAGGGGGGGGGTTATCCTCCAAAAAAAATTCTTTTCCCTTCTGGCCAATGTCGAGGATTTCCTTGTCTTTCGTGCTACTACGAAGGATCCTTTTAGGTGGTGGCTCAGATGTAGAGTCACGGTACATGGGGTTTTTAGAACAAATGCAGGGATGTTGGGGAAGAGGAGAGACTGAATTTGAGCAGCGGTCGTGGGCCACAACATTGGAAAAATATTGATTGATGAGGAAAATGACACCCTGGTGAAGAGGAACAATCGTCTTTTGACTTGAACTTCTAAAACAGACCTTTCCATAGAGTGTAGAATATAGTGGGATAAAATCACCTTCACCGCATGTCAGAAGTGATTTAGCAAGACTAAGTGATGTAGTGGAATGGTGGAGAATCTTCCTCAAGTGTGACATAATGAACCATCATGCAGGCGACCTCATCAAAAGGCTACAAGATAGAGGAAACTAAAATGCATTCTTTCTTGATATCAATTTTTCTCCTTCGTCCAAAAATACCATTTCCTCAACTTCCTTATCAAATTTATTCTTGAAGAATTTGTTTCCATCCATGCTTAAGCAAAGTGATAAACAAGATGAACTCCTTAGTGATAGTAAAATCCCTTCCTTTGAAAGTAATGGTTCGGTATTTCCAATTCTCCACAAATTGTAGAGAAATGTATTGGTCGTGCCCTTTAATTATTTGAATGAAATATGTGAAACCCCCAATATTGAGGGTTTCCCATAGCTCAATCTATTCCATCCACTATGGGTCAAATATGGGTTCAAATCTACATGGGGCTCCTCCCATTGAAATTCACTCCTAAGACGAAGGGTTGATATGAAAGTAGTAGCATGTAGTCCCACCAACATCCCTTCAATAGCCTATATTCTTGTGAGTTGCATAGATAAAATATATTTCCTTCTCCCTCACTTGTTCAATATGAAAAAAAAATCAATTTTCGGAGTAAGGGGAAAATAAATTCGATTGTACACAATCTGCCTTAGAGATATAGAGAATGGATTACACATGTGCAGGATCCGTCGATTGTGAAGTATTGATGAGTCTGTTCACTTCATTTATGATGATGTGTCTAACTTTGGAGGGTGTGTCATGGAGATCATGCCATTCATTGTAATCATTAATACACACCCCCAAATTTTGTAGGGAATCTGTTTAATTTTTCCCCTGCCTATAAACATGTTGGAAAATGATGTTTAGACCATTGCATAATCTATGTGCTTCATTAATGAAATATCGAATGGTCTAACTAGGTGTTAGGGACTTGGAAAGATTATTGACAATGTTCATTGAATCACCTTCGACGATGATATTACCCATGTTGAGGTTCCTAGAAAGTCCGATTCGTTGTTAAATCATTTTTAATCCCCAATATTATTGATTTTTATAAAGAGTTTGAGGTATGACAATTGTTATCTCATTATTTTTGTTGTTGTCCACATCAGAACCAGTTGGTTAACCCCTTTTAAGACAATCACCAAAGTGTTTTTGATCACAAGGGGGAAGTGTTTTTCACCTACCATCAAAGAGGGATTGTTTGTCGCTATTTTAAAAGAGTTTTGGTCACTATATTGTTGATTTAGAGAAATAAATTTCATTGGTAAAGCTATATCCATATTTGGCATAGCATGAATGGAACTTTAGTCGTTCATTATGTGAATAGTTGCGTATATTTTTCACATCCTTGGAATCTAGGTCAACACTTGAAACTCAAAACAGATGAAGGTAAGGATTTCAGTTTTGATTTTTCCTCTCTTTTCTTATGGAAGGGAAGAATTTCGATGATTTTTATGAGGCGGGGGAGAATTATATCATGTCATGTTTGAGGCATCCTAATATTGATAAGGAGTTTGATTTTCTTTGCTATATATATTGCTAACCCATGGTTCTATGAATTAACTCAAGGAAAAATGAGAAAGGGGGAACAATTATGATGAATTAGTAGTCAGAGAGAAGACTAATGATGATTCTACTTTTCAGTTGCATGGCCCCATGAGGAGGTATGATTTTGTTTTTGACTTCCTTATTTTAAGTTCAACTTGAGGCACCCATTGTTTTTGTGGTCAATAAATCTAAATTTTAGAGGAAATTACCCTCAAAGATCACAAGGAGTTTGGATTCCACTTTTAAATTGATGAAATCAGAATTCATATGAGTGTTAAGTAAGGGAAGGATGATTTTCTTGAGTTAAAGGCCAATATGTATGTTTATTTCAATTATAAACCTGTTATTCTTAGTTTTTCAGCCTATGTAAGATAATTTTCAATTACTACATTACTCATGAATTCATCTTTCTTCATAAGATTTCAGATTGGTAGTTATTGTGTCATGGTTATAGGGATGAATTTGAGAAAATTATTTTGGGTATTTCCATTAGCAATCATGAAAAATGGTGAATTTTCATTTTTGAAGAGCATTCCATCACCTTTGGTTAATATAATAAGGAAGGTTTCGATTGAAAGGAGGTAATAAAAATTATTTGATAGCCTCAAATTAGATAATATTCCATGTGAATTATGATTGTGGTGAAATTTTTTTAGCCCCTCCACAATCTGATTTATATTTGGAGATATATCGTCAAGATGAGTATGCATCTATTCCTTTCTCTACAATAGAAACTACATTAGTTTGCAGGATTTTTATACAAGCATAAAAAGAAAGGTGATATCATTATTGTTTTTAAGTTGAAGATGATGATTACTTCCATGAAGAAAGGAGTAGAAAAGGTATGAGTTTTTTGGATTGAAGCTCCTTCATTTAACAGAAAAAGATCCACATTATGGGAGAACTACAACATGTTCATTTACTTTGATATGATGATACTTGGTGCATGTGAAGTTTTTAATTGCTTGGGGACAAGTAAACTTGGGAAGGAGGACTGTAATGTCCCCTTTTTCATCTTAAGATCCTAGATATGGAATTCTTTCCATTCCCTTTCTATGGCAATAAAGTTGAATGAGCTAGGAAGGAATTGAATTCCCATTTCATTTTTCTTTTTCTAATTTGTAATGTTTTCTTTGTGTTTTTGTAGATCAAGAATTTTGCGCTTATTACTGTCGAGTTAATGTACCAAACTAAACACAAAAACCCTGAAAAACTCCAATGAAATCGATACCTGATGAAGATGTAGATGGATGAGGAAGCCGATGTAGACAAGACGGGCGCACACGAGCAATTTGCACAATAGATCCGAATAACCTGCAAAACACCGATGCTTGACAGAAAAAGACCACGTTAAAAGATATTTAAGTGGACTGCCCAAGAAGCGGGTCCGAGAAGCGATGAGCTTCCTCGACGGATGTCAGTCCACGTTTTCAATAAAGAAAAGAAGCATACATGATAAAAGATATAAATAAAGACTAGATTTTCTGATTGCAGTAATAAAAGCAAACCTAAAGCATGAGGCAGAAATCAGTACGAGAAAGCGAGGAGCTGTGAAATAATGCTTTGGATTTGTGTTACTGTGACCTTTACATCTGCGAGTGAAATCGGCGTCGACTGGGTATAATCGGCGGCGACTGTGTGATCGGCGTCGACTGGGACTGATCGGCGTCGACCGGGTAAGATCAGTGTCAACTGAAGGCAGACTGACCAATCAGGGACTGTGCGATGAGATTCAGGGGTTGGAAGGTGAATGTAGTCTGCAAGATGTGCCGAAGATGGAGAGACGCTGGAACAGAGTCACCAGATGATAGATGGTGGTGTATGATGTTGATATGATACGGGCAGAGTAACGGTGCTCCTCTCAGGGATTGATTAGGACAGGATCTGCCCTAACTGAGACAATTGATGCTAAAAAGATCTCTCCTTCTTGCAACCTGAATCCTTCTCGCTCTCTGTTCACTTTTTCGCTCGTTCGTAATCTCTTCGTTCCCTTCGGTCTCTTCCGTCGTTAGAACTGAGTTCTGGGCTTGCTTTTATAATCGGCGCCGCTCCTAGAAAATCGGCGCCGACCATATGGGTCGGCGCCGATCGCGGAAAAGACTCCCGAGGTGGCCAAATTGATTGATTCGAGAAAGAAAAGACTTATCCCGACTATGGAAAAAAATCCGCTTAGGGAAGATTAAAAATGGATGCGATGCATAGATAGAATAAATTTGGGGTGGATAAGTGATTAAGATGCATGGGAAGAAGCGTAATTAAATATTTAATATTTAATTACTCATGGGTAAGATGTGATGTGATGAATTAAATTTGGAATAAGTGATTAAATCACAAATTGGATAATATCCCAAGGGGATAGTTGGTGACGCAAACGTGCCCCAGGTTACCTAAGCAAGTAAATGGATAAGAGGGACACTAAATTGAGTAACCAATTTTAAGTGTCTACATTTTGCCCCTTTTTGTCAAGTAACTTGCGATAAGCAAGGTTATGAGACAAAAACAAAGAGATGGAAGAAGAGAAAAATGTGTGATGATGTGATCCCCCTCAAACTAGGGATGGGATGGATGATAGAATAGACGATCCCGAGTTTGAAAGAGGTAGATAAAAAAATGCAGGATGCCCCAGTCGGATAGCTGGAGTAGAACTGATCATTGAGGACGCATAAAAATAAACACAAGGGCAGCAACCTAAGGAACTCACATTGGTAGGGAAAACTAGCCGGTCTCCTCATGAGACGACGTTAGTGCCTACAGACCCATGAGTGTAAGGAGAACTGCAAAATAGCCAACATCTAAAGAGAGACACATTGGTAGGGACAACTAGACGGTCTATAAGTCAGACGACGTTAGTGCCTACAGACCCGCGTAACTCTAAGCGGCTAAACAAAAAGCGAGTGCTCCACGCAAAGGGAACAAACTCGAAATAGATGGTGATATCGAAAATATGTGCCGAAAGACAACATGTAGCGCACAATAATGATCAGATAGACCAGCCAAGCATCAACACTATGGCAAAGAGATTAGCAGATGGAAGCAAACGACGTGGAGAAGCGATACCGCAATCCACGGGCAAAAATGAGTATAAATCGATAGACTGATAGATGATGATATAGACATAGACTGATAGATGATGAATAGACGTGATTGGATAGATATAGACTGATAGAGGATAGAAATAGATGTGATTAGATAGATTGAAATGTGGATAAAATAGATGTGATTGGATAGATATAAACTGATAGATGATAGATGTGATGTGGATAGAATTTTGATTGATATGTGGATAAAATTTTGATGAAAAAGAGAGATAGATAGATGTAATGTAACTTGGATGCACAAGTTTTTAGATGTTTTGATGGATAGATGGATAGATGTAGCGTAATTGTGATGGATAAAGATATAGACTGATAGAGGATAAAATAGATGTGATTGGATAGATATAGACTGATAGATGATAGAAATAGATGTGATTAGATAGATCGATATGTGGATATAACTTTGATAGATGGATGTGATGCAACTTGGATGCACATGTGTTGGATGTTTGGATTAGATATGGATAGATATAATGTACCTTGGATGTACATTGTGATGGATAGATTTAGATATAGATAGATGCAATGTACCTTGGATGTACATTTTGATGGATAGATAGATGGATGTGTTTGATATATGGATGAGATATAGGTAGATGCAATGAGAAATGAATACAGATAGAATGTTTGGATAGATAAGATGAATTTAGATAGAAGATAAATTGTGATTGAATTAACATGCGAAATGTCAATTTAACAGGATGCAAGAGCCAAAGATGAAAGCGGAAACAACCGTGACTTAGAAGAGAAGATACTCGGAGAAGAAGAAAAATGATAAGTTGGACTTCCAACCGACCATAGATAGAATCCAGAAAGGAAACCAAAAGACCAAGCATATAAGGCCCTATATAAGATTAAAATAAATCTGACACTAACTAGTCGCAAACCAGATCTAGGATAGAAATGGAAAGAAAAGTAAGTAAGTATCTTGTCGGAACCTACAAGGGACAGAATACATGTCCATAGTGGGGAAATAGGATTCTCCATATGATCGACAAAAGGTCCTAAATCTCAGCTTCATGATTTTGACAGAAAAGCAAACTGATCAATGCGGGAAGTTTGCTTGATATGGAAAGACTGATCGATGCGGGAAGTCTTTCAGTGATGCTATAAACTGACTGGAAGGCCGATTAATTACAAGAAGCCTTGAATATTTCTTTGAGAAACAGCCGTCCTTGAGGAGCGGTGCATTATTCGTATTTTAATAATAGCCATCCTTCGAGGGTATGGTCTATATTTTTTAGAATTTTTGATTCGCTTGGTAATATATGGATAGCTGTCCTTCGAGGGATCAGTCTATCTTTTTGGATAGCATCTTTTTTTTTTTTTTTTTTTTTTTTTTTGAAACTTTTTGGAAGAAGCTGAGTTTAGACCTAGATAGATCAGATGGAGGGGAAGAGAACATAGAAGAACATGCACTCATGACCCGAGTAGATCCGATGAAGATAAGTACTTGGGACAGATGAAGTGGTGATTAAGGTATTCCTACCATGAGGAGGAACATATCCAAAAGAAACGTGCAATGAGTAGAGCCGCGATACTCATATTTAAGGTAAGCGAGGCAATAGGCGGAGAACCACACAATTTCAAATCACCACGAAAGTAGATGACTGGTTATTATGACGGATGGAAGATCTGAGTAGCGACTAGATTTGTATAAGATAGATTTTAACAGTAGAAGGGCCGTAAATGCAAAGCATTAAGAGGTTCCGCTTCAGGGATACCATCCATGGAAGATAAACGATAAGCCCCAGACCCATATTTATGAGTGATAATGTAGGGGCCCATCCAGTTGGGAGCAAACTTACCACGTTGACTCCTTTCGAGTGTAGTGACATTTTGATTTTCCTTAAGAACAAGATCACCAATTTTGAAGTCACGATGTTGCAAGTGCTTGTTATAAGCACGTTTGACACGCTTCGAGATAGACGATGATGCTCAAGAGCGTTAAGGCGTCGCTCATCTAATAATTCCGAGTTGTCTTTAGAGCGATTTTGACGATAATCCTCATCGGAGACAAATTCTCACGAGAGAAACACGGAGAGATGGGATTTGGACCTCCAAAGGAAGGACTGACCTCGGACCCATAGGCGAGAGAGAAGGGAGTAGCACCGGTAGGAGTACGAATGCTAGTCCGATAAGCCCGAGAGAGCAAAAGGGATATGTAGATGCCAATCCCTACCGGCTCGACTAGTTACCTTTGCGAGGATATTACGCAAAGTTTTATTGGAAGCTTCGGCTTGACCATTAGCTTGAGGATAGTATGGAGAAGAAAAACTGAGCTTGATATTGAAAGCGTTGCAGAGATTTTGCAAATCGGCGTTCTTGAAGGACTTACCATTATCTGTGATTAGCTTGTGTGGAACGGCAAAGCGACAAATGATGTGTTGATAGACAAAATCAACTATGGGTTTAGCCTTTGTTGAAGAAAGAGGGATAGCTTCTACCCACTTAGTAAAGTACTCAGTGGCGGTAATGATAGAATGATGACGTTGTGAAGAACGGGGATTGATGAGACCAATAAGATCAAGACCCCACTGCGAAAAAGGCCACAAATCCGCCGCAGGTTGCAAAGCCTGGCTAGGGATGTGCGTGAGATTGGAATGTTGCTGACACTTGACGCACTTCTTAGTGTATTCACAACAATCTCGATTAAGAGAAGGCCAATAATAACCCAAACGTAAGATGCGCTTGGCTACAGCTAAACCACTAAAATGTCCACCACAAATACCGTCATGGACCTCCTGAATAGCTTTAGATGATTCATGGGTTTTGAGGCATCGAAGCAAAATACCATCAAAGCCTCGTTTGTAAAGAAGGCCGCCTAGAATAGTATAGCGGTTAGTGCGTTGGACAAAAGACCTTCTACCATTGGGAGACAGATCTGGAGGAAGGACCGAATGAGATAGATAATCAACTATCTGTTGATACCACTCATCCTGAGTATGGGTTGTGACAGCATTGATCGAGGTTAGTTGCCCAAGATGAGATGGTTGATCAATCGTTGCACTGACCACATAAAACGCGAGTCTTGGTAAAAGCGGGATAAGAGAGGCTAAAGAGGCCATGGTACCTGCGTGAATCGATTTGCAGTACGAGGAATGGCTTGGATAGTGAAGTTATCGAAAGATTGGAGTTGGGCAAGAACGATGTCGCGATATTTCTGAAGGATATCATTCTTGCATTGATAGACACCCGTGACCTGGTTAACGATGAGTTCAGAATCACCAAAGATCAATCAATATGGCGAGTGCCGAGATTAATGGCATTTTGAAGACCTAAGACAAGAGCTTCGTACTCAGCCATATTATTGGTGCACTCAAAGTTTAATTTGTGTGCGACTGGGATGGGCGTACCCCAAGGAGGAATCATCACAAAACCCGCACCTCCCCCTTGCTGGCATTTGGATCCATCAAAGAAGAGCTTTACTTTAAATGGAGATAGACCAAAATCGATTTGTTGGATAAACTCATCGGGAAATTGAGCAAGGGGGTCTTGAGTGTCCGGAAGAGGAGCATCAGCTAATTGATCTGCAATAACCTGACCCTTGATAGCCTTTTGCGGGATAAACTCGAGGTCGAACTCAGTCATGAGCATAAGCCAACGAGTGATGCGATCATTGTGATAAGGTTTTGCATGGATTGTCTTGAGGGGATTGACACTTGTGACAATGTAAGTTTTGTGATTAAGGAGATAATGACGAAGCTTAGAAGTTGCGAAGAAGAGAGCACAACATAGTTTTCAGCGAGAATGCGTGTCTCATACTCATGGAGGTGCGGCGATGTAATAGACAGCTTGTTCTTTACCACAAGTGTCCCGATGCGAGATCATGGCTCCCAGAGCATGGTCAGTCACAGAGATATAAAGATAGAAAGGCTCCCCCTCGCGTGGAGGTGTAAGCACAGGTGGAGAAAGAAGATAAGCTTTGAGATCATCAAAGGCCTTTTGGCAATGCTCATCCCATTCAAAATGAACATTCTTACGGAGAAGATGGTGAAAAGGTTGACAACGGTCCGACAATTGGGAGATAAAACGACGCACTGACTGAAGACGTCCTTGGAGACTGCGGAGTTGCTTTAAGTTAGACGGGGGAGGCATCTCAAGGATAGCTTTTATTTTTGCGGGGTCGACTTCAATGCCCCTGATGGAAATGATAAAACCTAAAAGTTTACCAGTGAGAACGCCAAACACGCACTTAGCTGGATTTAGACGAAGGCAAAAGCGGATAAGCCTCTCAAAAAGAGGTGCAAGGATGAAAAGATGATCCTGACGGCGTTTGGACTTGCCGAGGAGATCGTCAACATAATCCTCTACAGTTTTGTGTAAGAGGTCATGGAAGATGTAGGTCATTGCTCGTTGATAGGTTGCCCCTGCGTTCTTAAGGCCAAAAGGCATGACACGATAGCAAAAGGTCCCCCAAGGGGTTATGAAGGAAGTCTTATGTTGGTCTTCTGGTGCGATGAGGATTTGATTATATCCAGAGAAACCATCCATAAGAGAAAGCATCTCATGACCCTTGATTAAATCTACGAGTTGGTCGATATTAGGAAGAGGAAAATCATCCTTTGGACAAGGCAAGATTAAGATCCGGAAGTCGGTACAAATTGAATTTTCCCAAGTAGCCTTAGTTACTGGTACTACATTAGACACCCATTGCGGATAATCGATGGGTTGGATGAAGCGGTAGAGAGAAGCGTTGTAATTCTTCTTTAACAAGAAGGGCTACTCTAGGGTGCATTTTACGCAATTTTTGCTTAACTGGTTTGATGTTGGGAAGGGTAACGATATTGTGGACCACAATATCGGGATCGAGCCCTGGCATATCTTCATATGACCAAGCAAAGGCTTGACGATGTTTGGAAAGAAAAGCGGTAAAGTCCCCTAATTCCTGTGGATTAAGGGATTGGCCGACCTTAATGATGCGAGGGTCTTCAGAAGTCCCTATATTAAGGTCAATAGTGGCTTCGTTGAGAAGGGTAGACGTGTCAGAAGGAATAGTCTTGGGAAGGTATGAATCCTCTGCCCCTAGATAGGTGAGGACAGAATCATCATCCGCACAGTGGATAGTGTTGATAGTAGGAGAGTCGTCTCCAACTATTTCAGGGAAGATTAATGGTATAGAAGCGGACCGATTGTTAGTCTCATAGACCAACGGCCCTAAGGAAATGGTATTGATCAAAAAAAAAAGTTAGGTGGGATGGAAATGTCATCGTCCACATCGAGTGATGCTTTTGACTTGGTGGGGGAAGATGGTTCTTCAGTAGGAAGAGGCTCATCAAGAATAGTGACGGTGGCCTCTGAAAGGGGTTTGAACCCTAACCCAAATTTTTGATGTGGCATGAGAGTAGGAA
This sequence comes from Taxus wallichiana var. yunnanensis, assembly GCA_018340775.1. NCBI lineage: Eukaryota > Viridiplantae > Streptophyta > Pinopsida > Cupressales > Taxaceae > Taxus > Taxus wallichiana. Next base: position 345,895,831 of record CM031240.1, on the reverse strand, counting down.
TGGATTTGAGGTCATGTATACCTTGTTCATATTTTCCAAGGCCAAAACCTTTCCACGCGCATCGATATAGATAAGTCTTTGCAAACGTGGGATTCTGTAGGTGATCAAACCCTGTTAGGTAAGGTTTGGCTCTAGGAGGAGAATCCGGGCGATAATGAGGTGTATCAAGACCACCGTAGATGAAATTGGTCTGTTGATTGGGCAAACCAATGGTGACGATGCGTCCGAGACCTGGTTGATATTCAGGTTGTTTATGCGGTCTACCATACTCATTAGGTTTGAGATGGGCATCGAAAGAAAGGAGAGGAAACTCTCCTAGTGAGAAACGCTGCAATGTCTCTTCCAGATTTTGTAAATCCGGTAGTTTGGTTGCAGGTATGGAAGAAGATGAGGCCCCATCTGGAGAAGATGTATTTTCTTTTAAAGGGGCAGACCTAGTGGTCATGTCGCATTGTGCGGAAGGAAAAGGATCTCCTGGATGAGTATATATTTTGCCCTCATATTGATATTTTAGGCATCGATGGAGGGTGGATGGGACACAATGCATTGCGCGAATCCGGGAGCGTCAGAGGATCATGTTATAGTGGAATTTTCCTTGACAATATAGAAGAGTTCATGGGCGACTTCTTACCTACTCGGATGGGTAAGACCACGGTTCCTAGAGTATTGCTAGCTGATCTTTAAATGATCGAAGGGCGAAGGGTGGAGAGTGACACCACATTCTTTGGTAACTTAAGTTGTTCGAATGTGTGCGAGGAGATGACGTTGAGTGCAGCTCCACTATCGATCATAACACGTTTTAAGGTAGTGTTATTGATTTGGGTGTGATGAAGAGGAGCCTCAAATCTTCGGAAGAAAGAGAAGGAATTTCGAATCCTCAAAAGAAATGGTAGTCGATGGACCATTGGTCCAACAACCAACTCGAAGGGTGGGGCTCATCGGAATTTCTGCGATGATGCGCTTGATTATCAATCAAAGCTTGGCGATGTTGTGGAGAGGATTGGATGAGGTCAAAAAGAGACATTTTGACCGGAGCTTGGGTGAGTTGCTTCATGACACTCTCCTCAACAGATACGGGAACTTGAGTCCGAGGTGGAGCACGAATAGAGACCCGAGGTCTCGGGGCTAATGAGGAAGGAGGAACTCCTTCGGGGGCCGCAGAAATGACAACCCGTGGTCTAGATGTTGGAGATGAAGATGGGTTATGATAACGTTGGGTTCTAGTGGCGATATGGATCATGTCAATTTGAGAGGGTGAAAGATCAGGCGGCGTGGAACCACTAGAGGTCTGAGTGGATGGTTGAGGTTTGGATGGGGCTAAGGTGGCAGGAGGTACTTGTTCCTCCTCCTCTAGCAAAAGGTCACTTTCTTCCAGAAGGTTCTTGATAACGGCTTGGAGAGCTTTACATCCCTCAGTATCATGACCCGGAGTACGGTGGTAGGCACAAATCAAATCAGAGTTAAACCAAGCCGGTTTCACTCCTTTCGGGTTATATGGTTTAATCGGAGGAAGGGTTATAGATGAAGATTGGATAAGTTGATGAAGGATTTCGGTGTAAAATCCGGTAGACGAAGATGAGGATGGAGATGATGAAGATGGTTCTTTTACATTAACCGACTGCCGAGGTAAAAGAACTTGCATGTTAGGTTTAATAGTCTCTTTAGGGATCCTCTTGTTTGTTTGGACATTTGGAGGAGTAGTCTTGGGTGCTTGGGATGGGAGTAAATGAGACATGATTGACTTTGGTGGAGGGGGAGCCCCTAAGATAGATTTTGAGGAGGATGGAGATGTGACAGATTTTGCGGTCCTTGGAGACAAAGGGGATTGCTTAGTCGGATTTACGGATGATTTAGATAATGTTGATTTAGATGAGGAAGAAGTCCTCAAGGTAGGTGTAATAGGAGGAATATAGGGTGCTTCGGTTGTTGGTAACGAAGATGAGGATCTTGATAGAAGAGGTGGCATCCTTTTGGTAGGTAAGTCTACTTTTAGGGGTGTTGATGAAGAAGAAGATGATGGCTTGGATGGATGTGTAGAAGAAGACGCCTTCTCAGCGGGCAAATCCAATCGTTTATGAGGCGTAGAGAGAGATTTTTGTGGAAGAGCACCAAGGGTCTTGATGGTTCGAAATATGGGTTTTCCTTTTCGGGGATGGTGACAACTTCCACGGCATAAGGTGACTTGTAACCTTTTCGGAGGAAGCAAGTGGGGAGAATGCGATGGTGTAGTGTTAGATTTTGGTTGTCGCGGTTTAGGTTGAGGAATCGAGTGTGCAGGTGTTGGTGTTACTTCTTTTGATTTTTCCTGAATAGGTGAAGTAACATTGGTGATGGAAGAAGGGAGTGATGAAGAAGGAGTGCCTTGCGGAGGGAGAACTTCTGATGTAGTAGGAAAAGAGATAGGAAGGGTCAAGATCGAAGACACTTCCGTCGAAGTTGGCACAATTATAGGTACATTTACCAAAGGCATAGTTGCGGCGGGAATGGGAGCAACGGAAGTAGATGTGTCCGTAGTGGAAACTCGGAGGGATGTGATTGCCTCGAGCATTGAAAGAATGTCTGATGATGAGACAGATGAGGATGACACTGTCTCGGGTATAGATGGAAGGTCAGACAAAGGAGCGGAGAAAGATAACTCCGTGCTTGGTAACGTAGGGATATTCAAAGGTGGGTTATCTGAAGATGGAGGAATTCCAGTGATTGATGAAGAGGAAGGAGGATCTGATTCGATTGATGTGTTTGCAGATGGATTGGTTTCAGAAGAAGAGTCCTCGGTAGAGATGAAATTAATAGTGTGGGTGTTTGGTTTTTGAGATTCCGAAGAATTATGATTTGGGGCATGATTGGGGAAAGGTTGTTTAAAAACGTCCAGTGCTTGATTTGGGGGAGCATTTGGGTTATCCAGAATGAGCTCGCCTTTGTCAATGAATTTTTGGACAAGATTTTGAAAGTCGACATCGTTCGATGTCATGACCTTTGGTTATGATAATGGCAGAAATCATTTTCCCTATACGAAAAGGGCGTTCTCGCTTTCATCAATATCCTAATGGGTGGAAGTTCGATCATGCGAACTTCCAACATTTTTCTAAGATGGAGGCATATGATTCCCCAATGGAGCGAAGGATCGAGAAGATGAAGGCCCTTTTCGAGTAGATGAAGGGTCTCTTCGTGATGGTTGATTAGGAGTACTATCGGTTCTTGGTGTTTTTAATACGATAGCATTTGTGGACCCTTGATTCTTATCTTTAGGAGGGAAAGAATTTGGTTTGGTGAACCGAGAGAAATCTGGTTTAGATTTGGAGCGAAGTTTTAACTTTCCTTGTTCAATGGCACGAGATTCAAGTTTGCGTGCCATCGTAAAGGCCTCTTCAAAGGTATGAAAAGTTTGGATCCTTAGAGTGGAAGAAATGTGATTAGCACAAGATCGGGTGAACAACTCGATTTGTTGGGATTGAGGAAGGGAGAAAGACAATTGGTTAATTATCCCTCTCCAACGAGCGACAAAGTCTGCTATAGACTCATCGTCGAATTGGCGAATGTTATAAAGATCTGTGATTGAGATCTTATGTGCGATATTTATTGAGAAGTTTTCAACAAACATCTGGGCCAATTGAGAGAAGGAAAACAAAGAATGTTGAGGGATGTTATTGTACCAGTCCAAAGCGGGACCTGCTAGAGACATAGGAAAGGTACGGAGCATGAGCTCCTGATCTTGGACGATGAGGTAGCAAGCATGTTTGAATGCTCGCAGATGTTGTTGGGGGTCTTCCCGGCTATGAAATTTTGAGAATTTGGGAAGTTCCCATTGGGGAGGATAAGGCTTAAAAGCCACCGAAGGATGAATGGGTTCATTGCACACTTCTTCAAAGGAGTATGAAGGACGGGTTCCTTTTGTGGAGGCTTCCAAGTCTGCAATTTTCTTGAAGAGAATTTGAACTACATCCGATTGAGGAGTAGGCACATTGGTATGTCCTACATAAGGAGCAAGTGGTGGATGTTGTTGAGATGTCAATGGGGGATTCATCTGTTGTTGGATAGGATGATAAGAGGAATAACCAGGTGTTCTGGGTGACACCGGGTGGGGTATTTGCTGTGAGGCAGCTTGCGTATAGGCAGGCTGTGAGATAATAAGTGGTTGAGAAAATATAGGTTGGGTGACGGATGGAACCTGTGATTGGTGGATTCCTATGTTTGTTGATTGAATAGGGACAGACTGAGGAACATGGGTGTTGGTTAGATTGGACATGTTGGGGAACAAGACCTGAAAGGGACCTTCTACCGCCGGATTTGGTACCAAGGGTGCCGATACTAGGGGATGGGCGAAGGTCGCAGTTGCTGGAATATTGGAAGAAAGATTCACTGGAGGACGAGAAGTAGGAACCAACTGACTAGCCGGAGGGGGTTGGCTCATGAAGAGGTACTGACCTTGAGACACAATAGAGGGCATAGATGAATTAACAGCGATATGCGGGTGCACAGACGCACTCGTTATCGCCAAGGCAGAAGACCTCTCAAAGGTAGGTTGAGGAATAGTTGAGGTAACTGCAGTATTAGGAATAGGTAAGGCAATTTGAGAACTAGTCAACATGGTTGGTGAAAGAGAAAAAGGAGGCACAAGAGCCTCCCCCTTTTCCGTGGCTCGAGGCGGGAGAGAGGATGAAAACTGCTCTAAACAGGCCTGGGATGATCCACGAGGATAATCGTACACTTGTCGGATTGGTGGGTCTTGGTCAGATATTCGAATGGACTTGTGTACTAGGTAGTCCATGAGGGCTACCGGATTGCGATCAAGGAGAGCCTGAAATTCAGGATCCCCGCGAGGAATAGACTCCGAGTCAGAAGATATTTCTGATGGACTAGGAGAAGCTGGACGTGATGGGATTGTTTTGGCTTGATAGAAGGGATTATACGACCATGAGGGGGAACCAACTAACAGCGGTCAGGAAGATGGGAGGGTGCGAAACATCCACGTGGTGGTGATTTCGGAGGAAGAAGGAACCTGTTGGGCCATTTTCCTAGATTGTGACCGGGTGATAACCGTCATAAACAAGCAAGAAAGAAGATTGTCCTAACTAATGCACAAACAATTCAAGCAGCGCAAGTGATTATCTCCTTTAAATTTTGATGCTTTTAAGAAAAGAAAATGTTAGGGAAGGCTTTTTAGAACAGGAACTACTCGAGATAGCCAAACTAAGGATGGTTTGGGTAATGTTTGGTGAGGAGTCGAAGGCACTTGAGAAAAGAGGCAGTGCGTGGCTTGATATAGGGCCTACCCCGCACTTCACACACCGCTGCGATAAGGGAGTCGGGTGCTTTGCCAATATATACCAAAATCTTCCGTGAATTTATAGCGCGGCCGAGTACGCGTAGGCTCTTCCTCTTGGATATCACTTCAAGTAGGCGAGACCGAGGAAGGAGTTTTGTTTAAATGCTTTATACCTAGTGATTTTGGCTTTGTGTGCAAGGGTGAAAAATAAAAATCAAATAGTGTCACTACCGATTTTGATCAATTCTCCAACCTAATTAAAACTAGATGAAAAAGCATGCAGCAATGACAAAGAAAAGGTTCTTTTTAAGCACTTAAAACGAAATGTTTGATTTCGATGAAGACAAGTCAAACAAGTTCTTTCCCAAATGCGATTAAGTTCCTTTTAAGCACCAAAAATTGAAGTGTTTGGATGTGATAGACAACCAACAAAGAAATCCTAAAAAGGAGAAAAACACCGAAAAAGAGGAATACCTGTAGATTTAGCTCTCCAAGGTGTGTGGACTTCAAAAAGCGCGTTGTTGAGCTCTTCCCCTCGAACAATCCCACGATCAAGCAAAGTGCTCCGCAAGAAAAGATCAAGCAAACAACAAACAAGATCCGGAAAGATACATCCAGATAGTGGTGAAACGAAAAATTTCTATTTTAAGGAAATAGAAGAATTTCAAGATAATGAATTCGCCTAAAAGCAAGATTGAAATGATGAACAGAAATGCTCAAATAGGACTGATAGAAATCAGTGAAGAAAAGGAACACAGTTCAAAACTAGAAAAGAAATGAACTTACCAATGAGGGACTTTGGTTGGGTCCCACCGGGCGTGCCAGAATGTAGATCAAGAATTTTGCGCTTGTTACCTGTCCAAGTTAATGTACCAAACTAAACACAAAAACCCTGAAAAACTCCAATGAAATCGATACCTGATGAAGATGTAGATGGATGAGGAAGCCGATGTAGACAAGGCGGCGCACACGAGCAATTTGCACAATAGATCCGAATAACCTGCAAAACACCGATGCTTGACAGAAAAAGACCACGTTAAAAGATATTTAAGTGGACTGCCCAAGAAGCGGGTCCGAGAAGCGATGAGCTTCCTCGACGGATGTCAGTCCACGTTTTCAATAAAGAAAAGAAGCATACATGATAAAAGATATAAATAAAGACTAGATTTTCTGATTGCAGTAATAAAAGCAGCCAAGCAATGAGCACAGAAAGAAAGTACGAGAAAACAGGAGGCGAAATAATGCTGGATTTGTGTTACCTGTGACCTTTTACCTGTCTGCAGTGAAATCGGCGTCGACTGGGTATAATCGGCGGCCCGATGTGATCGAGTGATCGGCGTCGCGCGTCGATTGGGACCGATCGGCGTCGGCCCGGTAAGATCGAGTGTCAATCAAGGCATGACCAATCGGGGGCGTGCGATGAGATTCGGGGTTGGAAGGTGAATGTAGTCGCAAGATGTGCCGAAGATGGAGAGACGGTGGGAGCAGAGTCACGAGATGATAGATGGTGGTGTATGATGTTGATATGATATGGGCGAGTAACGGTGCTCCTCTCAGGGATTGATTAGGACAGGATCTGCCCTAACCGAGACAATTGATGCTAAAAAGATCTCTCCTTCTTGCAACCTGAATCCTTCTCGCTCTCGTTGTTCGCTTTTTCGCGTTCGTAATCTCTTCGTCTCTCTTCGGTCTCTTCCGTCGTTAGAACTGAGTTCTGGGCTTGCTTTTATAATCGGCGCCGCTCCTAGAAAATCGGCGCCGACCATATGGGTCGGCGCCGATCACGGAAAAGACTCCCGAGGTGGCCAAATTGATTGATTCGAGAAAGAAAAGACTTATCCCGACTATGGAAAAAAATCCCGCTTAGGGAAGATTAAAAATGGATGCGATGCATAGATAGAATAAATTTGGGGTGGATAAGTGATTAAGATGCATGGGAAGAAGCGTAATTAAATATTTAATATTTAATTACTCATGGGTAAGATGTGATGTGATGAATTAAATTTGGAATAAGTGATTAAATCACAAATTGGATAATATCCCAAGGGGATAGTTGGTGACGCAAACGTGCCCCAGGTTACCTAAGCAAGTAAATGGATAAGAGGGACACTAAATTGAGTAACCAATTTTAAGTGTCTACGATTTTCTTTATTTAGGAAATTCATTTGGGTTAAGAGATTTAAAAGAAAATTAAAATCCCCAAAGAATATTTATGAGGTCGGTCCTTCTATTTTTTTTTCGCGCTAAATGAGGGATATAAAAGAAGGCTTGTGACTTCATTTTCATCATCAATCTTGGCACATTTACTTTACACTTGATCTTTGGGTTCATTTCTCTTAGTTCATTCCACTTTTGGGTGAAAATACAATTGTGTGGATTTTTTAAGGAAGATGAAAACCTCCCTTGTGGCTGGTTGGAGAACAAAATACCCCATTCTCCATTCTTTGGGGGTGAAGTGAAGACATATTTAATGCCTTTTAGAGATTTGGGAATTGGAATATCAAAGAAGATATATACAAGTGTTTGCATGCATTTATGATCCCTTCCTAGTTAGAGAGAATATGGTTTGATAGCTTTTGGGTGCCTTCTAGGGCACAAGTTGTAAATTTGATTTCACATTATGATTTGGCATAATTTCTAAAGCCATAATCTATATTTCTTTGTGGTTGTTGGGGTTTGGAAACCCTTCATTTCATAATTTATTTGAATGTACTTATGCTGCATTTAATTAATGTTCCAATTGTGTTTTCATCAAGTTTCATATTGTAAAGTGGCTTAAATATTTCCTAAAATACTTATCTATATTTTGGTTGGGTTATTTGAGGAATTTCAAGTGATTTCCCTTCATTTTTGACTACTTTTATTAAAAATCAGACTTCTAATTTCCAACTATCATAAAAATCAGTTTGTTAGTCTAAAATATAAAATTAATAATTTTGGGGTTTATGTGATTTCCTTTTTTTACTTGAAGTCACAAAAAGGGACATTACAAAGTGGTATTAGAGCTCCGATATTCCTAGCCAAATATTTTCATATAAGAAGGAATCAAGGGTTTTCCATACTATCAAATAAGAATAAAAGTAGACCAACCAAGAGAGGAGGATAATATGGCCAACCAATATACTCAGGAAGCCAAGTTCGATAAGTTTATTACGAGGAAAGAAAGATTTACCAAAACAATGGCCTAGCTGATCCATACCATTCAATATACCAATGGTGGAAGGATTTATTCAAAGGAACTCATTAATTGTCATCGATCCAAAGTGAGAAACATCGGTACATGGTATAAAGAGTATAGATCCCTTCCCGAGAATATATGATATGCCCTAACTATTTCGAGTTCATGAAGTTGGAAATGTAAACTTGATTGGAATTGGTAAAGGGTCAAAACCATAAACATAAAGGAAGGGTTCCACCCTCCATAAGGACCCCAAATTCAAGAGTGTGGATGTGGTACATAAATAAGGTTTTGAAGGTAGAGGATTCTCAAATCCACGTGATGAATTTTGGGCTTCAATAGTCACATATATGTTGGTGAAAAATCAGATCTGCATTTTGAAAGAGATGGAACCACGAACGAGGAAAAGTTGGCCCTTACTCCCATCATTTTGTCGAAGAGTCAAAAATGGCCACCTTTGTAAAAGATGATCAAGAATTTTAAAAGGTGTTGGAAACATCTATCTAAGTTGTAAATTAAGTGTTTAATTAATTATCCAACTAGGAATGTATTTTTTACATTAAAAATTTACAAATGTATAAGTGTAGAGACTAAGGGATCAAATGCAGACACTTTGATCTTGGAGATACAAAAATACTACATCTATTTATGGACCAGTCATGGATACAACTAGAAAATATTCCTTTATATAGGTAATGCAATCTCTAGCACAACTTTAGGTAAACTTCAAGACGATTGATAAATCCATCATAAATTGGAATGTATGTAAGCCATATTTGGTAATCTTCTCTCAACTAGAAAATAAATTAATGATATCCCAAAGTATATAACCTCGTAGGTGATTCTCCACACACTATAAAATTGTATTAATCACCACCTCCTCCATTTCCTCCAACAACACAAGTTCCACCGAGATCCAATTTCATAGTTAGAGGAGAAGAAATAGGTCCAATATGACCTTAATTTTGGTTAAGGTAAAATTTTGAACACAATTGTGTAATTTTGGTAGATATCTATAAAATTCCCAAATATATTGAAATTTTGGAAGGAAAATCTATGATGAGTTTCCATAGATTGAAAACTTGAAAGGCATTTCGATTGAAAATATGACTTAATTAAAAACCCAAAAGCACACTTAAGTAATGTGGAGGGAATGAAAACCATTAAATGTCATCCCCTATGCCATCTATAAATAGATAATTCGAATGTATATACTAGTGAACACCATCATGAGGATAAATAAAAATAAACAATCACCCTCCTGGAATTTACAATACTCTTTTGTCTCATGACGAGACAAATATTTAAGTATGGGAAAGTGTTGAATGGTTTTGAGGACTAAAATTTGATTTGATGTATTCTACATATTTTTTTATAGTCATGTAATTTGTAATGTTTATACACAATATAGACAGGGAAAATTAGATAATATGTAGCGTTTCATCTATCCTAGGAATACAATACGAAATACTCCTCTAGCCTAAAAAAGGAAGATGAAGGTATTTTAAGAGTGAAACTCACCTCAGAATGCATAAACCTATGTAAGAGTATTTCAAATAAGGTTGTTTGGTGATTAATTTTTATTTTATTTGGTTCTAAAAATTAATATAATCCCAAAGTGTTGTGTTATATATTTATTTATCTTCTATATTTCCAACTATGTGTTTTCCTATTTTGAAACTCATTGTGAACTTCTTAAAATGTAATGTTTTTTAAAAATAAGTCTTATTGTACACTATTAAAGGGCTTAAAAAAGAATACTTCTATAATAATCCTTAGAATAGAATATGAGCATGTCCTCATGAGTGATTCCAGGGACTGTTGCTAACACTATATCTTTGGGAATAGTAATAGAGCTAAAAATAAAATATGATCAAGTACATTAATAATGTATTGCATGATATCAAAGCTAACCATAGTGCATTTCTTATGATCAATATGATTTTCATAGAATGGACTAAAAGGAATATAAAAATACTCGAGCTAAGTAGGATTATATTCATTAGAATTAATGATAGGTGTGGTAACAATATTTGGCTTTGTAGGAGTGGTGTCTTTAGTATTTTCCATAGTGGGCTTAAGTTAATAATTTCTATGGATACTAAAGACTCTGATTAACTAAATTTTGGTATTTGAGTAGTTAATATAACTAGGAACAAAAATAAATAACAGTAAATAAACACAATGAATAAATATAGAAAATGACCCAAACAACAAGGTAGATGAAAATAGAAACCCTAATGTGCAAGAAGAGTAAGGAAGTGACTTAGGTGGTTTGGGACAAAGTGTCGTAAAATCAACCAAATATTTTAGAAGCAAGAACAAACATGAATTCGTCCCAAAAAGGATATATATAAGTTGTGTGGTTATACTAGGGTGCGTGAGAAAGGATTAGGGTGCCTGTGGGTGCCCTATTCTAAGTTTTGGGTGCTTTGGTCTATGTAGAAGGTCTAAAAACCAGATTTGGAGGGTCAAATGATGATTTGAATCCTTCGTTGTGTGTCGCATGTAATTCTCTCCTTTATGCTGAATTTCACCAATGATAAATGATGAAAGAAAGACCTGCAAGACTCTAAAATAAGCATCAAACCCTACAAAAATAAAAATGTAAATGAAGGGGTCAGAATGTCCTCAACGGCCAAAATAGTGGACTTACTAACTAAGCATTGCACTACATCTCAAACTCGATGTAGTTCTATGTGTGTATGTGTGATCATGACCTAGGTTTTTCTTATGTCAATAGTACTTTTTGAAAGTAGCGAGCAATAACTATGTGTAGAAAATGTAATAGAATAAGGGATGGAATTGAATAAACTTCCCTCCTATACAGTGTGATGTAGATGAACCAGCCTTGTGCCTTGTGATGGAGCTAGATGGATGCAACCTTAGATGATAATAGGAGTGTCTAGTTCTTGGTCACTTGTTATGGACTCATAAATTTGTATTTATATGGTTCTCTTGATCTAATTTTGTAATTAACCCCAAAAAGGCTAACCAACAAAAATATAGAATGTTCAAATGGCTAGAAAGTGCCCAGAAAGTGGCATGAAAGTACATTAAAAGGATCAAGGCACCCGATTGGGACCAGGGAACCTATGGGCACCCCAAGATCGCTCGAGATTCCCGATACCAAGGATAAAATGATGGAAGATGATAAAAACAGACCGGGCATGTATGTGCTGAAGGTTAGCAATGACGACATATTACAAAATAAAATGGCCAAAAGATGGGGGTTAATTGGTATTTTCTTCACTCATAAACCATACAAATAGTAGTATGATACCAAGACTAAATAATGTCTAAAGTGCATGCTTTTGTGTCTACAAAGACAAAAATAACATGAAGCATGGACTCGTCCTCATTTATTATATTGAAATTAAGATTATGTTGATTCTCATTAGTAAGTTATATAATATCATCATTGTTATCGAAGAATTTGTGAAAATTCCATGTTACTACTTTGCATTAATTAATAATTTAGGAGTGGAAGGAGTTAGTGGTGAATATAATATAGATTGAGGTTAACTAACATGAACCTTAGTAACTCGCATGGGAAAAAGTGATCTTGAGGTGTGATAAAAAGTGTGGTACCAAAGGTGTAGTATTATAATTTTTGTTTGATTCACCAAGTAATGTGTGTGTGCAACTTATCCATAGGGATAGGTTGTGACGGAGAAGAGGAGTAATAACAGGCTCACTAGAATAATTAGAGTCGATATTGAAATATTTTAAAGGTTATTCATCATAGGAAATAATGTATTCATAACCATCATGTATAAATTTTACACATTGATGCAGAGTGGATGGGATAGGTTCCATAAAGCATGGATCCAAGGGTGTCCTAAGAGGAGATTGTAATGAAGAGCATTAACCATAATGATGAATATAGTACGGAGGTTATTAGGACCAATTAAAGGATCTAAATTTATTTTACATGTTGTAGAATGTGTGATATTATCACATCCATGAATTTTAGACTAGTCTTATCAACAAAAATCATAAGAATACCCATTTATTTGAGTAAGGAGCTAGGTAATTTAATCAAACCAAATACTCTACCAATAAAAACAAACTTAATGAGAAATCCTCTAAATTCATGAAATGGTGAACATTGATCCATAATGTGCTTGGGGGATCTCGGTGGGACTAAAATTAATTTCCTTGTCCATGGTTTTGAATGTGTCCATAATAAATGTAAATTCAAAAGGCTAAGTATCATTAGGTAAAATAGTAGACTACAAAACCTCTTATAAAATGTCTTTGTAAACAAGTTCATTCTTGAGTAACTCTAAAATAGATATCTTAGTAGGGTTATTTTTTAATTTATGTAATATATCATACCCATTAAGTGGATAGCTAGGCCTAGTAACAAGGGAAGAAGGTGGTGGGGGTAAAGGTGTATTTACCCCAACGGGTTTCTTATTACATCATGTAATAACAACATTGAATTTGAGTGCCATAGTAAAAAATATTTCATAGTAATAAGAATGATCTAAAATTATACATAAATATATGTAGGAGTCATGTGGGGCTAATTCATGAGGCAATTAGGATCAATATGTGGATATCGTCTCTCAAGTTGAGTATGGGCATAGACTTGGTTAAAAGTATGGTATCCCATATGAGTTTGAGGGAATGGACTCTTAGGCTTAATGTGGAGATTGTAGAGGATTTGTGATTGATTTATGATGACACAAAGGATAACAAAATTAAGTTATGACAAGAAGATCGGACACCAAATAGATAAAAGTAATCCCTATGTCCACTTAGGGCTTGAGCAATTATTGGGTTCACCGAATGTTTACTCCCTAAATAAGTGTTTGGTGTGAGACTAGTATCTTATTTATTTAATGACATAAGTCTTGTACAAGTTATGTATTCTCGATTAATTAATAAAATGTAACGTGTAAAATAGAATATAACTCCCAAATTAAATCACATGATAAAATGATAGAATTGATTTCTTAAAACATAAATAAGAAAGAGCACTTAACTAAACATAGAGGTATAAATATGATCTAGGTCTACAAAATGGATGTACAAAATGTAAAAATCTAGAAGTGCTTTATCTTTGGAACTATATCTTCAAACTAGAATATTATACAGAACCATACGGCATGTCCTATAGTGTAGCATGGCATAGTCCTAAGTTGTACCTTTTGGAATGATACCTATTAGCACTCTATAAATTTTAGTGATATTTGGTGGTCAAGAAAAGTACTTTTTATCTTATGTTAAGGTTTTAAAATGTTTGACACCTTTTGCGGTGACCAGCAATAGATGATAAATATATATTCTTGCATTGTCACTTCATGAACATGATTAGATAGAAAAAGAGATAAATCAATGTATGGTGAGGATGAAATCACCCGGTGGTTAATCCATGTTGAATTGTTTCATGTGTTGCACTATATACGCTCAAAGGTAGGAGAAAGATCCATTTAGTTATCCTTTTGTATGTGCAATTGTGTATGTAAATTTTATCCAACCCCCTATATTTATATTGTGTCTCTTGACATAGTTATAGTGGGGTAACTATAGAATAAGGGTAAGTGCACAAAGATGGGGGTCAAAACAGGACACCCTTTTCCTAAAATTTAGTGAAACCTAAACTTCATCGGCATGCCTATGTTCAAAATTTGACAAAGTGATAAGAATAAGTACCTTAGAGCAATGGAATATAGTTTCAAAACTACTTTTTTTTTTAAATGGTTGATAGTAAGAGGCTCAAATGTTGTGTGCACAGTAAAGTATGTATATTTTTGTGTTAAGAAGATAATAACCTATTGTGTGTGTGCGACCCCCATTTTTAGTTGTATAATTTTTTTAAAAATCCCTTTGGTAGAAAGTTAGCTAAGACCATGTATGAGGTCCCACTAAACTTTCATAATTTTTGGATGAATATATATATTTTTATTAATTTTCAAAGTGCACATATCCCGAAAATGAAATATTTATGTGTGCACCCCCATAAATTTGAGAAAAAAAGTCATTTTTAGTTTTTTTAAGTGCGTGTAGAATGGACTTTAGAAAAAAACTAATTGTTTTAATTTGGATGAAAAAATCATAAATTGTGCACCAAAACGTATGCATAGGTTTTTGCAAGAAAACAAGGCACTAGTAAAAGAAATTATGGATGAAAGCCTTAAAATAATCAAATTTTAGAAAGAATTATATCATCATCAAGGTAAAAATGAGCTTGACATTGTAGTATAATTTATTTTTGAATATTATTTTTAATGCACAAGATATTGGGGTGCACACGTGAAATTTTGATGTTTTTCTGTCAAACACAGTTTTAATCACGCAATACACAATCCAAACCTCTGGTTTGGAAATCCAAGCCTTTAGATTGGGTATTCCAAACCCCAACAAGATGAAATGTAAGCGTGTTATAACGTGCTCGTGTTCCTGTTTCCAATGCGAAATATTTCCATTTGGGAGGGATAATGTGGAAAACACATAGAAAACCATAACATGAGCATGTTATAACACAAGTGCATTATAACGCGAGCACATTTCAGCTTGGTAAACCTAATCCGTAACATGATCACATTATAACATGACCTAGATTTTTCCTTTTCACGTTATAACTCGATCGATCCATAACGTGAGTGGGTTATGGCAAAAATGGCCAAAAAACGGATTTGTGTTCACTTTTTGGCCCCCCATATTTGTGCATACACCCACAAGTGTTGTCCAAAATAATCCCCGTGCTATTTTGACAACTTATAACTTCATTTTTGGACTTAGGAAGGTTTTGGCTCAAAATCTACAGAACACTGGAATTTATTGTTCCACGGGTTCTCCTAACTTGTTGAACAAAGGAATCCAATTTCAAGACTTATGCGGAAAAAATGAAGTTAGTGCTTTACGGCCATGAGTTCAAGAGCCCTTGAGAAAAGGAAATAGAGTTTCAAGTAGTTGGTTTTTACATGAAATAAAAGCAATAAGTTCATTTTGTAGAATCCATTATGCAAGGGAATAAGCCACAAAGGGCCATGAAACAAAGAGATATATTTTTTAGGAAGCCAAGGTTAAAATCCATGAGATACTAACTTAACGTCTTGTGGGTCTCCCAAAATTAGTGTTCGCGGGTTCTCCTAACCCATGGAATGAAGGAACATGGTTGCCAAACCAATTTTCCATAGCACAAGGGAGTAATCCTTTTGCGTTTTTTGAGCACAAACGGAATCCGCAGAGCATTGTATATGTCGCCAAAAGTGAGAAAGTTGCGACGGTCCGCAGAAGGAAGAAATCGAGAATATTTGCGGTGAAATCCATGAGAAAGGGTAGTAGTCTTTTGTGGGATTGACTACAAATGGATGTTGCACAACATTCAAATACTACCAAACAAAGGAAATGCCACAAAAGGAAATGAATTTCATCATTTTTGGAACAAAGGGAACACTCAAAAGCTACATAAAGAACATATTAGCCACGAACAAAGCAAATTCTTCTCACGTAACAAACCAAGAAAAGTAATTAAAAGATTCATTTCGAAGGGATTAGCCATGGAAAAATAAAATCACAACGAGGCCATGAGGGTCTTAGAAAATAACATTCAAAGGCCGAGAAGTCTTAGCCCAACCAAAATCAAATCTTTGGAATAAGAAAACAAGCAAAAATCGTGAATAAAGGTGAATTACAACCAAATCAGGACAAGGAATTTTTCTCATGGGTGGTCGGGTATTGGTTTTTGGTGATATATTTCATTGCATATATCCATTTTTCCTCATATATAATTCATTAGGAATGTCTTCGAGAGGAATTTCAAAACAAGAAAACTTTACAAGGAATGATTAAGTATTTTGGGAGATCGAAGTTGAGTATTTAGGGGATGTTACACATTTATTTTAGAAGTCTGAAGATGATTTTTTATCCTCACTCACCTTGAGATCCTTTTAGATGCTTCCAAAAGAGAATATTCTTCCCATGCCCAACCAAAATGATGAGGAATGGTGATTTGTGTAACATATTTTGACATTTGGCAACATCAATCTCCTCCATATTCTAGATTTCATGGGCATCCATTAATTTACAAATTCTTGCTCATCCATAGAAAATACCTAATGTTCTCTTGTAAACAAAGGAAGCTCTAAAAAGATGAGCCATCATGAGGCGAGAGGTTACCTCGAAAGATCCCCAAATGGATCTCGGTTGTTCTCCAACAATTTAAATTAATGAAAAATACCCAAAAGCTGATTTTTGACTATTATGGCAATCACACTAATACTGAGATCTCGATTCTATGTGAAGAAGTGCGACTAGGGTTTAAATGGAAACTAGTTTAAAACTAACCCCAAACAAATCTGAAGCTTGTGCAATAATAAATATGAATGAAACCATATTTTATGGGCATAAATCGACTTAAAAAAGATACTCGAGAATTCTGATTTAAAGAGGTGAAATAGTAATATAAATCCATCCATAATAATGAAAGTATCTTCTCTTGAGTTGTAAAAATGCATATAATAGATAGCAGCAAGGCTCGCACTTGAACGTCTTCAAAACATCACATAACAGCCCAGAATGAGTTGCTTCATTAGAAAATTATTACAACACGCCATGACAACATCGTCTTCAACTTTTATTGCAAAAACACTCAACTATCGCTGGAAAATCGAAAATTGTAAGCTCGTGGAAAATCTAGTATAGAAATTCCTCCTAATCTCCAAGAGGTTTTTCGTCCTCCGAGATTAGGAGGAATTTCTATACTAGATTTTCCACAGAGCTTACATGAATTTCAGTATTTTCTAGCAAAAGAGTTGAGGTGTTTTTGCAATAAAAGTCGAAGACCAAAGTGTTGCGGTTAGTTGTTTTACTAATTTTCTCTAATGAAGCGACTCATTCTGGGCTGTTATGTGATGTTTTGAAGATGTTCCAAGGTCTGAGCCTTGCTGCTATCTGTTGTATGCATTTTTACAGCTCAAGAGAAGGTACTTTCATTATTATGGATGGATTTATATTACTATTTCAGCCTCTTTAAATCTGCAGCATTCTGAGTATCTTTTAAGTCGATTTATGCCCATAAAATCTGGTTTCATTCATATTTATTATTGCACAAGCTTCAGATCTGTTTGGGGGTCAGTTTTAAACTAGTTTCCATTCAAACCCTAGTCACACTTCTTCACATAAAATCAGATCTGTATTAGTGTGATTGCCATAATAGTAAAAACTCGCTTTTGGTATTTTTAATTGATTTAAATTGTTGGAGAACAACCAAGATCCATTTGGGGATCTTTCAAAGGGTATCGAGCGAAGTTCCTCCCACATGGAGGTTTTTTTATTTGATATAGCCATGAGAGTTGGTGATAGAGCTGAAATCATGGAAATTAGACAGTAAAAGCTTTCCATGGAATATGGATAGCGATCTTCTTAGGACTATGATTACTACCCATTAGTAGATGATACGCACCATGCAAATGACATTATACGAGAGAATGGATGTGGATAGGTCAAGAGGTAGAAGAGATAGTTTGAGGGTCAGACAAGATCGGAGGCCTAGATCATCATCATCATTTTCTATTCACAAAGTTCTAACACCTCAAGACAAGGAAGCTAAAGTGATTAGCATATTTGAGGAGTATAGCATTCTTCCTCAAGATGTTAAGGAGAATTTTCCTTTCATGGACTACATGGACATGCACCCGAAGATTGGCTACAAGACTGAGCAGGCAAAAGAGGAATATCACACTATAGCTTCCGAATGGTTGATACGTGGAAGGAACAGAGAATCTTCACAGATGGATGATACAACTCTTCATGAGAGCGCTTTGGTGTCTTCAAATTCTAATGAGGTATGCAAAAATTTATGTGATGAATTTGATAGACATGTTGATTTAACACATGAAGATAAATCAGATCTGCAACCAAAGGAAGAAGAAGAAGCTTCAAAAGGTATGATTTCCATTGAACAAAATAATTGTGTTAGTAGAACTTTGCTTGCTAGAGAAATTATTCCATCTCAGGAGATTAAATTTGTATATGCAAGCAAGGATGATGTAATGGAAACTCTTAAGAGGTGTGAGGAATGGAATAGCAGAGCTAGAGCTTCTAGGTTGGTAGCCGCTCAAGCAAGACAACACCTACAAGAGTTCAAGGAAAAGATGTCTTTGCTTAGTGGGCAGCAGGGTATGAGGAATGTCATTCCTCAAGAGAGGGCAGCCGGGAGCATGGAAATACCTTTCAAAGGAGGATTGATTGCACAGATTAAAGATGGTGTGGAAGAAAGTATGCCATCTCATTTATCGCAGCAGCTGATTTATGAGGAATTTCAGCCCATTGTAGACACTAATACTCAGATTTTGGGGCAGCAAAGTCAAGACATTTTGAAGACCAAGATTGACGTCGATGTTGGCGATACTCCAAGGTATGATGAACATAATAATACATCTTATTTATTGTTGCCTAGCCCAATCTATTTTCATCATGAGATGCATGATATGGTAGAAGATGAAGTCTTCATTTTGGAGTTTGTTGAACCATTGGTCCAAATATATGAGCAACTTGTTGATGGAATATGGTGGCAAGTTATAGCTCACTTGACAGGTACAGGGGCTAGGCTGGTAGAACATTTCAGCATGTTTTGTCTCTTGTGCATGACACTTGGACAAAACAAGATCAAAATTGCTTGAGGGCAAGCAATTTTGGGAAGGGAGGACTGTAATGTCCCCTTTTCCCAATCGAAGACCTTTGGCCCATTTTGTCAACCCGACGGCCAAAGGAAAAATATAAGGGTGACTTAAGTCACAATGAGTTATTACAAAGTGCAAAAAATATTAATAAAGCACTTGTATTAATTTATTTGACTTAATAATAAATTGGTAATCTCTAAATAGGTGCATTGGGTCTAATATTATGTTGTATCCTTTCTAGGGAGAGTAGAAAGAGACCCATGCTATGTTTGTCATCCCTAGGCAAGAAAATGCGACTTGGACAAAGGAAGGAAAGTAAGTTTAGAAAGGATAAAAGTTATCACTCTTCCCAAGAAAAGTGCGACTTGGCATGGGAGGCCAAATAGACCTTAGGGAAAATAATAAAACATTATTTAATGTTTATTTATTCAAGGAGGAAGTGCGCCTAGGTTTGGGTATAATTTTAGGGTATTTTGGAACTCTTTTCTCATTGGATGATGAAAAGGTCATTTTGTAATATTTTTCCTATAAAAAGGAGAGGGGCAGCTTGGGTAGAGAACCATTATAATCACTTATCATTTCTAAATCTGATCTTAAGCCAAGTGCTTTTGTACTAAAGTATTCTAAGGACGAAAACACTTAGTATATTGCCTCTGGAGGATGAAAACCCTCTTAGAGAATGTGAGGGATTTCCACATAGAAAATTCTATTGTGATAGCATGAGTATTTTCAATATTTTCAGTCAGTAGTTGATAGATCTTGTACCGGGGTGTGAAGAATAAAGATTAATTGGGCTATGCCATTTTGATCCAATGAAGTGACCCATATTTTGGTGATTTGGAGGTGTTTTGAAGACATCTCGTGTCTGAAACTTATTGCTGTATGTTGCATTAATTTTTATGGATCAAATGAAGTGTTTTTACGTAATTCTTGGGAAGGTTTATCTTTTGTTGTTCCAGTCATTTAACATCTACAGATTTCTGTATTAAATTCTAACTAGCCTGTTTTATATTCATAAACATCAGATTTTTATTAGACTTCAGATCTGATTTTTGGGTTGTATCAGCTGTAATAAAGTCAGTTTCCTGTATAATTCAGTCTCTAAATACCTGGGCGATCATTAGAAATCAGAAATATTACCATTGGGTGTTATTTTTATTAATTTCTCTATTAGACCCTAGTCGCATTTTTCAGATCTGCATTAGGGAAATCGCCATATCATACGAAAATCTGTATTTGTTGTTTTGTTTGATTTAAAACTCTTTGGGGTATAAAGAGATCCATTTGGGGATCTTTCGGTGGTATTGGTGGAATTTTAGATGTTTTAGCAAGGTTTAGAAAGTTGAGCATCTTTTGATCACCTCTCCTCTCCTCCCTTCTATTAAATGTAATGTGTTTCTTCATTAAATGGTACTCTCTTTCTTGTTAATTTTATTATGCCAAAATTTTGATAGAACTAAGGAGTTATAGACCCATGGTATGCATTTTGTAATGCATATTACCATGCATTTTATTGTAGTAGTATATGCATATTTATAACAATAATATGATATTAATTGTGACTTGAATCCACCCTCTTTATTTCATTATTATCCTCTTACCTTCTGTTATTTCATTTGTGATGTGTATCCATCATGTTTTGTAGAGTTTCATGTCATTTGTGTCAAATATACAGGGTTGTGAGTTGATTTAGTTGCAGAGTTGGAAATTGGAAAGGATATTCCCCTCTAACCTTATATTGTATCTTATTTCTTCTCTCGAGGCTTTAAGAGAGAGTGATAATCATCTCTTCTGGTGTTATCACCACCTCCTTTAGCTTAGTATTTCCCTTTCATGCAATCTCTCTAACTCTGGTCCATGTGAATGACTAATTTAGGCTTATATAGTTCTATTTTTTTGTAGAAGTAGTTTTAGCATTAGGTTCTATTGGTAGAGGAACCATCCCTCTTTGAAGGTTAATTGCACTCATGAAATTCCTACATTGTGGAGATCATCCCATGTTGTTCCAAATTTTTGAATCTGCTTTATGATTCAAACAAGGGTGCAATTATGAGAAACAAAAAAATTGGCACGCCCAATGGGAAAAAGAATTATGAGATTTATATCATTTCACTAAGATTGGTGCGTGTCTTGGTGATATCCCCTCTTTAAAGGATGTAAAACAACACATCTAGCAACTCCCAACAACACATCTATTGGTTTTAGTATTCAAATGTCTCAATTCATGAGAAGAGTACAAACAAGGCAAAGCACATAAAGAGTTGATACTTTTGAATACTTGCAAATTTCACCAAACAAAAGGGTAAAACCAGTTAAAAGTTATATTCCCATCACCTAGATGCCATTCAACACCCGATTATGCTAGGTTTTCCTTTCCTATTCATAAGAATCTAAAACCCACCTCTCTTATGGCCCTTCAAAGGAATAAGCCATTTGTTACTTTTAATGGTGGTATCCCCTTAATTCTAAATACACATCATGATATTCCAATAGATTCCATTAAAATCATCATATTCTTTACAAGAGATAATTTAAACACTCTCATTGAACACATTTTATATGTTGCAAATGTTTTTTATTTCCACCTTATCAATGAAGATGATGTAGCACTTAGGTTATTAGCTTCATCTTTTAAGGGGAGGACATTGCAATGGTATAGAATTCTGTAGCCAAATTATATTTGTGTGTGGGATGAGCTTAGGGAGAAAATATGCAAGCATTTTGAAGATAAAAGTGACCATTTATCCCTCATTGAGCAGCTTACTACCATCAAGAGATCCCCTCATGAAGTTATGATAGATTTTAATATCAGGTTTCAAAATACCTAGGATATAATTCCCCCTCTATTTAAGCCCTCTCCAAGTATTGCATTTCTATATTTCTTAAGAGCCTTGAATAGTGATGTGGCTATTATGATTCAATCCATGGGAGGAACCATCTTACTATATTCTTATGACATAGCTATCAGATCTGAAAATTATTTAGTCAAGCTGAGAAGATAACCCCTAGGCTTTCAATGCCTCTATTTCTAGAATCTCTCCCAATGCAGCATTTTTGGAACCCATTCTTGAAGCATCAATCATCCAAATCCTCCTACCTTTCCTCCCATGGATCCATGACTATGTTGTGGAATAATTGAAATGAAATGGTGACCATAAAGAAGCAAGTAGCCCAACAAAGTCAGACCTTACCATCCTCTCAATCAAGCATATCAACCCAATAAATAGCCTTATCAAGGTAATGCCCAAGGACAAGGCCAAATAGGTTACCCTAGGCCCTTAAACACACAAACCTTACTTTTTTAAAGCTCTTCCAAGGCTATTTTCTGAATGTAGAACAACCTAGCACATGATTATGAGTGGTGTTACCCATGCCATTAGCCTTATGATCAAAATTCTTGTGAAATTAGAGTTCTCGAGATAAGCTTTGATGGTCCAAAGTGCATTTGTACTCCAAGAGTAACATGAAGAGTTAGCTACAAGAGGAGGAGAATCTCATTGACAGGTATCAAATTAATTTACCCTTCTCAATTGGAAAGAGGGTGAGTTTTGTGGAGTAAATTAGGAAGTTGCAAGTAAGTAAGGGTACTAATCCTTTTATACTCAACACAAGGTCTAAGAAGAGGGATATATAAGGGGAAGTATCTCACTTAGGTGGTCAAGAATATACCTCCCAAACAACAAAAGAAGGTACAATTGCTAAACCCTATTAATTAAAATAAAATCAGACTATTAAGAGATATAATCCACCTAGAAATCGAGACTCAAAATAGTCGAAATTAAAAGAGGATGTTCTTTACACCACAGATCTGAGACTAGGGTTAGCCATTTTCCTCTAAATGTTCTAAAAAAATGAAGAAAACCAGCATGAACATGATTATGTGGGAAGAACTCTCCATTCCATCACAAAGAGATTTGTTACAAGAATATTTGAGGCATCTTGGTGACATAAGTGAACTAGCGAAGGGTACATTAGATGTTTCTACAAGTTTATGTTAGCAAAAAGAAGGGGAAACAAGTAATATCATCAAACCACCTCCTTTCTATATCTCCTTAATCATTGGTAAGTACCTTGTACACAATTGTATGATAGACTTTGGGGCTATTAGTTTTGTTATGGATAATAATATTATTGATACATTAGGGCATAAAATATACACTAGTCACCAAGGGGATTTTCCAAGCTGGATGGAAACTGTTAACACGGTTGGGATCATAAAATATTTGAATATTACTTTGTATGCATGTCCAATTATTTCAATCTTGCAGGACATTTTAGTCATTGACCTCCTCCCTTATTTGTCATATGCCTTTCTATAGGTTTTACCATGAAAGGAGGGATATACTTGTTTACGAATTAGTCACATATGCTTCTTAGAACTAGATATGGAACTAGAGTAACTATCAAACATGAGCCTATTTCTTTTTATAATCACAATGTACTAAGAGGAGTGAATCATTCTTTAAAAACTTTTACTTATCTTGCATACATCATATCAAACATCCATTCAACATTCATTAACCAATGTGTGTATATTAACCATGAAACAACCATCCATAGAAACATAAAGCAAGAGAGTACACATGAACACAAGATATGAAGTGGGAAAACCTCAAGGGGAAGAAAACCCACTGAACCTCTACTTATATTACTCAAAAAAATGAATTATGTGAATGTTACACATCACACAAGATTTCTTTAGTGAGGCACCAACCCCATAAGGAGTATCAACCCCTAGTTTAGTAGGTCACCAACCCTACTGAGGAGAACTAACCATTAATTTAGTGAGGAAAAACCCCAAAATGAGACTACAACCCCTAATATGACCAAGCACCAACTCATCCACCTAAATATGAAGATCACTTCTGATTTGTTGCTCAACAACAATTGATGGTGATCACTAATTCAACTCCATACACCAACATGTGCTGATTATGTCCAATGACCTATAGCTCCTTTTTATTTTCCGTAATCATCTCCTCATACCTCTTCCTTTATCTATTTTTTACCCCTCATAACATCCTCATAGTCTCCTTTAGCTCACTCAATCCCATGGACAGAAACTAGGTCTTCTTCTCAACTAGGTCATGTATGAATGACCTTCTTTAGCTCACCATCTTCAGATCAGCATCATGGAAGCATAGTTCATCATTTTATAGGAATCATACTCTTTAGTTTTTCCCTCTTAACTTGATCTTCCTTCTAAAATTTGTTACCCTCTCATGTCTCCAACACTCATAAATGAGCCTTATAAATTCTTATATACAAGTCGCTTGGTCATAACAACATATAATTCCACCTTCATAGTGAAAATATCATGAAAAAATAATGATAACATTGTTTTCACTTCACAAAATTGACCATATAGGTCAGATTTATCATCTACATCTCCAAATTTCTTGATTATGATTTCAAGAAGCCCAATTGCACCAAAACAAGCAACCATGCAAAACGTGAAGGTTTAAGACCAAAAACAATTTCACCAAAGTATAAATAAAACTTACACAGTTTTCTAAGACCTCGAAACATCTAGAAACCATTAATCATCATCTAACATCATCTCAAGCCATAAAACCAACCCAAGAACATGGTTTTCTTGTGCGCCAAAACCTAGTCTTCAAAGATGAGGCTCAAATCCACCGCAAATGACGATGCAAGATATATATATATATATATATATATATATATATATATATATATATATATATATATATATTCTAGACATGTACAATCATTTTCCTCAAGTCACTTTCAATGTAGTGTTTTGAAATGATAACAAAACAGTTTTGGTGTTAATGATGGTTCATAAAAATATGATGACCAAATGACCTCATTCTTCTTGTTATACTTTCTTGGTTCCATGCCTTAGCATCCTCCAAGATCTAAGACTCCCACTCAAAACACACACGAGTGGTTGAGCATAAGAAAGTGACCTTCGAACTGGAAAATGCACTTCTAAGAGCTTGATTTGGCTAAAAATGAGTTTTCTTGCTTTGTCTCGATCTTATTAATCTCAAACTTAGTCCACATCTCTGCAACTATATTATTAACAATGTGGAATGCTTATCCATTTTTTCCATACCTAAAACTCTCCATCCACCATGGTTTACCCATGTAAACTTGCATTTTCTTCAATGATCAGCTTCAAAAGGACCTTAAACATGCATCATATGCCTAATTTGTGACATTTGGCATTATTTTCATGTAATTTTGTAATGTAAAAAATTCAAGGTGAAAGCAAGACAAGCTGTACCACGATGTCAAAAAAATATCTTAAAGCCCCTCCTAAGTCATCCTGTAGATCATCATGTATTTTGTGTCTGGCCCCTCCATCCTTGCATAAGTTCATAATGTGGTGTACATCCTTCCTAAGTATCTAAAATGTGTTCATAAGGTCACCCGGTCCATTTAGTGCAATGTTGTCAAGATTGGAAATTTGTCCTAAGCATAGAAAGGTTATTCCCGACATTTTGAATCGGGTACACATCCTCCAGGGGCTGATCAAGAAGCCTAAAGTAATCCGACAATTTTGTAGAAGAATATAAAATGTAATGGAATAGGTTTAGGGAAGTTTTGGAAATTTTATGAGGTTTTGGGATGACAATAGTGAAAGTTGGTTTTGAAGGCTTGAAGAGCTTGCAGTGTAAAAATCCCCGATCTTCAATGGAAGATTATGGGAGCTCCAGGATGATTCTAGAGTAAAACAAGATACAATTGGAAAGATAAGAGGATCCTCTACATGATGGATTTTTCACATCTTTCACAACACCTAT